>BMAO01029415.1:0-18018 GCA_019973975.1 Trichonephila clavata | reverse complement strand
TACATACTTTGCATAGGCATTGTAATAGAATGCCAAAAGATATTTAGGCAAAGTATAAAAAAAGGTCATGATAAGGATATTAAATCAATGATTTACTTTCCTAAAAGTACAAATGTTATTCTAACAAAATAATGAGACTGCCAATAGAAGAAAATATTGTTAATTTGTGATTTCGCACATATTTGTATTAAAATTCCTTCAGAAGTTCCAAGTTGATAGAAACCATCCTATTTCTTACTCATTACAAATAAAAAAAAATCAAAGTATTGTACTACAATAACTTTTCTTTAAAAACTTTTTTCTGCTTTTTTCTGGAAAGTTTCACGTAGGTGGTTGTATAGTTCAATATCATAAAGTGCAATATTTTTGTATTTGGTTGAAAGTTCCCTATCAAAATTCTATCACACCCCAGAATCAGGAATTTATTTTTGCTCTTGGCAAATTAAATTCCTAGAACAAGTTCACATAATCAAACTGGGTGTCAAAATTACTGGCGGTATTTGGTATCGCCTACATGGTGCCACACTAAAAAGGGATACCAGCCCCTGGGGAATGTACTAGGTCTGAAAACGGTAAAAATACCAATCTGCAGCTCTATTGGGGGGGGAATAGAATTCCGTGACGTAATACCGTATAGCAGTTCTTCCATCAGTTTCTCAACGTTTGATAATTTTAAGGCGGCCTGCTGAGGGTGGGACGTTGATTATTTATATTTTAAATTGTTTTGATTTTATAATTTAATTGTTCTTCAACATGCCTTCAGAGTAAAATTCAGTTGCACCAAAATAATTATAAAATGATTTTACATAAATATAAAGTGATTTCCTTGGAAAGTCACACAAACACGAAAAAATACACCCCAATAAATATAATGGAAGGAATTTAATGCTCTTTGAGTGGTCTGATACCCTTTGATCCACGGACCAAGGTTGGGGACCACTGTTTTATGGTACTGACGCCTTCTTTAACAGTTTAAATGAGTTTACTTTTCTTTTCCGCAAACATCACATCATAGCTATTCAGCAACCAATAGTCCGTGGTTTCCTTCTTAGTAGTCATTTTAGCATTTTTATATCAGTTATTAACTTCTAGTAAGTAATTTCAGTTACGAAAAAACTTTATTTTTTTTTTGGAGAATCAACTCGAATTTTGGGCAACTAGCCATTGAATAGTTGTTTCACGTCTATGGACCATGGGTCGGCAACCTTTTAGCTGTTGCGTGTCAAACCAATATGATTCAGCGAACCACACAGTAAAGCATTTTTGAAGCAATTCAAAATTCAAAAATTTTTTGAGTAGTGCAAATGATAATTGTACCGTGTGCCACATGTTTCACGTGTGACATAGGTTGCCGACCCCTGCTATACACTATGGCTCCCTTCTCCAACACTATAGCTTGCTCCTCCATTTTCAGGTAGAACAGGAAAAAACCAATTTTTGTTGTACAAGTTTAAGTAAAATTGAGTATTTTGACATTTCCGAACAAACAGCAATGTACAACTAACAGATTCTGAACCTGAGACAAGCATTAAAAGTTTTATATCTTGCCAATTGACAATATTCGAATGAATCTGAGATACATTTCATACTTTGCTGTTTTTTTTATTAGGCATTGTGTAGAATGCCTAGGCAATGTATGAAATAGGAATCATTTCATACATTGTCGGCTAGATTTAGGCATTGTATAAAATGCCTAGGCATTCTATAGAATGCCGGATTTCATACTTTGCCGGTAACATATACATTATTTGGTTCAAACCATAATACAGTAGATATAAACCCTTGATTCGTGGCTCATCCTGTTGGAAGAAATAATTACTGCATGTTACAAGAAGTGCTTCAGGTGAAAATATCTTGAAGCTTGTGTTTTAAGTTTATCAAGATAAGCTTTTGATAGCTATTGGGGCTGACCCACTGGCATTAAATTCATATCTAGATTGGCTCTGTAATATTTGAGGCTGCCTATGCCCATCTTAATTGAAATTCTTCTCGTCTGAAAAGACTCCATTTTGCCAATTATTCTCCAAATAAAAGCTGCTCAACAAATTTTATGCGCATCGTTTTGTGAATCTCTTTTAATGGTATAGTTGCCTTTTCATTTTCTTATATTGTAACTTTTTATTATTTTGATATAACTAAACAATACGTATTAACAAGGAAGGGTTGCAAAGATAATTTTTGAAGAGGACATTATTTCTGACAACTCACTTTATTGCGACTCAGTTTTGTCTAGAACAGAGATTCTCAACCTTTTTGTTGTTGCGGTACACTTCTAACAATTTCAAATTCTGGTGGCACACTAACAATAAAATAAATTTCAAAGAATTTTTACAAATCACAATGTATTTATGATTAATAATTTTTAATGTTAAATAAAATAATATGTATGACAAAGACAAAAATATGCATTCAATAATTAATTACAAATTAATTATAATACATTTAAAACGAATTTGAGCTTGATGATTTTTGATAATTTCATTTACTTTTGGTCGTAAAAATGATAATGCCACTTTCATTTTGTCATCTACATTGAAAAGACTTGATCTTTTATATTTGTTAATGCTGGAAATCCGAATTCACGCAAATAAGACCTAGAAAATTGTAACAATATTTTAAAAGCTTTTTTTTTTTGTGGCTATTATGGGATAATGGGTCAGTAATTTTTAATCCAATATGAATGTATTGAAATTAAATCTCGATTATTACAGAGCAAAATTCGTTCTTCCTTTTTATTCAAAGTTAATTCATATACAGATGTATCCTATATCACAAATGGAATTCGAACCCTATCAAATTTGTTTATATTCATCTATCCACGAAAGGATAAATTAAATATACCACGAAAACCCTAAGTTTATTTCTAAAAAAAGGCAGAGAATGATTGGGTTCCCGAAAAGAAAATTTTTTCTCAGAATAAAATTAATAATATTGAAAAAAATTGGTGGCAACACAGAAGTGCCGTGGGATAGTGGTTGAGAATCACTAGTCTAGAAGTAAGTAAAAATGGCTTTCCAGCAATTCACCATATTATTAATAACTGACACGATTCTTTTAAAAACGTTAATTAGGGCTGTCTTAGATCTTTTAATATGATCTCAGCGGTTTTTTTCATAATTAAATACCTTTTGAAAATAATAGAAATACGCCAAATACAATGAAAAGAATCGAATTTTTTATAACGACCCAATTTCAAAGAGTATTGTTTATTTTCAATGAAATTTGCATATAATTATTTGAAATATTTGCCCAATTCCGGTGATTTATCGTTTGGCCTTAAAATTTCTTTCCCCCATTAAAACACACAATCACAAAAATGATTTCTGTACTCTCGCTCTATTTCTTTTTAAGCAAAATTATAAACTAATTTTAAAAAAATCTAACAGTGCTCAATTGTGCTTTATCCAAGAAATCCTCCAAAAATTACAGGGGGAAAAGTTCTCTTGAAACTTTCACTCTTTTTTTTTTACTCTCCTTTTTTTTTAATTACACATTTTCCTTTTGATCTCTCCGGAACCGTTGCACTTCCAGAAATATATAAAACGATTCTCACTTTTTTTTTCGTTCGTTTTCCAGTGCAAGCTTTAGAAAGCGGCACCTTTGTACAGCTGCGACTATGTTAAAAATTGAAAAATAAAAAATGAAAACCTCATAATCGCAGGTAAAAAACACCGTTGAGTGTTTGACCCAGAAAGGACACCTTTCCGTTACCATAGTAATTGCTCTCCATTGAATTCACTCATTGTGAGAGGAAAGGGTTGCTGAATACGATTTTCTCCCTCTCGGCACCTTGCACGATATACATGCAAAAACAGCTTTACACGAACACAATCATAGAAAAAAATATTAATCTTGGAACCACTCAATAGCACTGCCCCAATGGACTAAATTCATGAAGGTCACATGATAAATATAATCACGTGTTCTCTGTTGAATTCAAACCAGACATTGAACTTTTACATGTTGTTCTATTTATAATATCAAGACAAAGTTTCAAATTTGAACAGTGGTTTAAAATGTTTAAACAAGATTTTTCAAAAAAAATTCTCAAATTAAAAAATATATTCTGGTGTTATAAGTTTTTGTAAATCTCATGCATTTTTTTACCTATGTACTCTATTATTTTTGACAAATATATACTTTTTTAAAAGAAAGTTTCTGCAAAAAGCAAAAGTTGGCAACAGCGTGGTAGTTTGGCTAGAAACATAAGATTGCGTTTATCATGTGACTATGATGTCGCATGAATTTATAACCTACAGACTGAACTTTTTTTTGCATTGTAATTGTTCTTTCCCCCAATCCTCAAGAATTTTAGGGAGGGACCCTCATTCGGGACCTTTTTGTATATGTATTTCGTTTAGTATAAAAATAAAAAGTAACTTCTCGGAGGGTCGGTACGCAGCTCGAAACCCTTTGGGTGAGCTCAACTCTCCCGAGTAAGTAAGTAAGACGGACCTTTGTTTAACAAAGTCGCTAAATCCCAAAAAGGTTCGTTATATGGAAAATTCGCTAAATAGAGATTCATTTTCAATATGTATTACGCTTTTGGTTCCAGGAAAAAATTCTTAAAATGAGAAATAGTTCAGGACTGTAATTAGCAGGAAAAGCGTGATTACAGTTATCATCTGACTGTGACGTCCCAAGATTTAGCCAATTAGAGGCGACACGTCATGTTTCTCTATCATAATTCATGTCTAAACCGTAACCAGATGTTTAAAAAAATATGTTGAGAATAAACTTAAACTAATTCAGAATTTTAATAATGCCATTCTGTTGTGTTTATGTGTGTAAAATATTTAAAATTATATCATTTGAAGAATTGTGATAACTTTATCAATGTAGTCTCTTGCTATATATTTATATTTACATGCATTCAGTGGTGCACACAAGGGTATGCATGGTGTAACGCTCACTCCCGCATTGGGGGGGGGGCAGAATTAGGGGCCCAAAGTCTGACTGATGCCCTTTGTAAGATCTAGGTTTGGCAGCAAAGCCTGACTTAGCACGAGGCCTAATATTCTCCGTTACGCCACTGAGGGGATGGTCATCTTTCCCCCATTGCCTTGATTCTTTGTTTGATGATGATAATCTATGTATATAGAAAAAATTCATGAAGTATTTGTTATTAACACAATTTATTTTATTAAATAATGCTAATTATTAATTCAAAAATTTATTTTTGTTCCCCAATCGACAAAATCAAAAGAATATGCTTGGCGGCGTATTGAGGTATGATACGAGAGTGATGGATTTTGGACATTGCCCCCCCCCCTGAAAAATTTTGTGTGCCTCACTGCATGTATGGCATTTTAAATATTTTAATTTTTTACGCATATACAAATGTAAAAAAAAACTGATTTTTTTTTAAAAAAATCTACAGTGATTTTTATTTTATACTTGATAATGTATGAGTGTTTCAAAATTATTTTTGAAACAATTTCTTTCAAAAAATATTTAATAATCAGTTTATTCTTGAAAACCTCCGAATTCTTTCGAAAATGTACAATAATCACCTTATTTTTAAAATCCGCTGCGAAATATGCGGCACAATTTTAACGAGGGAAATTATGTGTCATAACGATCAAATTAAAATATAGGTTAACAAAACAACACTTTACGGCAAAATTCATCACTAACTACGATAAAAAAAAATAAGCATATTCAGTAATTTAACAGCAAGACAAGATGTTTTGGTTCGGTGTTTCTAAAAATCTTTTGAAGTTTTGAAAAAAAAATTTGATTTATAAAAATGGAGGACACACTCAATATTTCTCATTTACACAGTAATAATAAATATTACAATAAGAAATATAATGAGTACATACACATTCTGCAGGATTTTTCAATATTTTTGTTTACCTTTAAAAATAAAATTTAAAATTGTTTTGCCCAGTAAGTAAAAATGACGTAATCAAAAATTAACAAACAAATTATCGCAATTTATTCCAAGACAGTCAAAAAGCAAAGTAAAAAGAAAAAGCTCTCAATATTTCTTCCGATATATATTAGCGAGCCAAGTTTTTCTTGTATGAGATCAACAAGAGTACATATAGATGCAAGTTGGAATACATTAACTTCGTGAGAATTCCAACTAGCAATTTCACTCCTAACTTCAAAAAGATTGTAGAAAAGTGTGATAGGATATATATTTGTCTCCTTAAACATTTTAAAACTAAATCTGATTGCAGCTGTAGATGATACTAGCTGGTATACCTGTTCTTCGCACGGGTGAATTGAAAAATTAAACAATACATATTGAAGAATAAATAAGTTTTTAAAGAATTAATTTTACGTGAACTGCAAATTTAAAAAAAAAAGCTTTTTGCATATCTCAGCTGAACAAAAAATCATATTTGCTTAATTTTAAGTCTGTAGGCCAGTGCTTCTCAAACTTTCAATATTCGCGACCCAATATTCAATCATAATTTTCGTCGGGCCCCTTCCATACAATAACAATGTATTGAATTCAGTAATACTATAAATTGACACTAAAGCTACAATACAACTTTAACCTCTTGAGTGATACCGGCGTGTATAAACGTCTCGCTCAGCCACAACATTAATTTTCTGGACGTATATGAATGTCTTTCCGAAGTACGATCTTTTCTGTGCAATGCTATCCCTAAGATTATTCCGAAGGCTTTGGAATGCAATAAAAGGACTTAGACAGTGTTTGCGAAGGAATTACTTATTTCAGAGGAAATTTGTCACCATCCCCCTAAAAAAACATCCCATTCGAGCGTCTACGTGGAAAATGGTGGAATTGGGGAGCGAATCGCATAACTTTTAATCGGCACAGTTAAGGGATTAATTACAATCCGTAAAAATTATCAAGATACGTGTTACTTCAAGCCCATGTGGGGTCACTGGTACTTATCGAACTTGTTTTTAACTCAGTATTGTTAAACTAATTCTGAAATACATTATACTGTACTGATACTTTTATAAGTGTATATCAGTGTAAATGTGTATTTTATTTTTATTATCTTTTTATTATATTTTTTAATATATTTTGTTTTTTACTTTCAGTAAATTAATGTATTTTTTAAATAATCCTTTGTTTTCACTTGTCAATATGCTCGCGTCCCCCTCGTAAAGTTATCACGCCCCCTAGGGGGGCGCGCCCCACAGTTTGAGAAACGCTGCTGTAGGCCTAATTGCTGATAAAAAGGATGCTCTCGTAACTCCCTTGTGGATCGATTTTTGAAAACACCTTCCTAAGCTGATCTGTGCTCAGCAAAAGTAACATATTGTTACAAATTTGATGTAATTAACGCTTAAAATAGTGTAAATAATTTTTATTTGGATGTGTAAATACGTTAATATTACTTTCTGTTGCATTTATTTTATGTTAAAATTGTAATATTCGCATGCGATGCCATTTCTTACGTTATAAGAGCGATAGAGCCAAGTTGGCATCATTTTTGGCAATCATGTTGGCAACTTGGTGATTGATTGAACGGTGCAGAAGTTGATATGCTAGTGGGAGATGCAACAATGAGGACAGCACAGACACCTTCTCCACAAAAAAATACATATACATGCCAATTTTCATAGTGATCGGTTGAACGGTGTTGGAGTGAAGCGATTTCTCCCATAAATATAAACATCCATTTTTTATATATAGAGATAAAAGTAGCACATCAAATTAATTGAATAAAACTACCACTGTTTTATTTGACTCATATTTATTGATTTTATGGTGCAATTTATTCTGACATGAAAAGTTAATGAATGCAATAATTTTAAAAAAGGTCCGACCCATTGGTATCTTCAACTTATACTAAATAACCCTTGAACCGAAACAAATGCCTACCCCGATCTAAGCAATGAAAAGTAATTTATTTATCTGGCCTCATCTGCATTGGTCTAAAGATATTCAAATTTCATCGGCACTCGCGAAATGATACACATTTTTTACCCTCGATCCGTATCTCATATTTATTAATCGAAAAATGGCAACAGCCAGAGATTTTTTTCACTTTTAATTAGCAAATCTCTGAAGACAACGAGTACCATGTGCATGTAATGAGGGCGGAAGCAGAAAAGAAGTTATAAAAAAAGTGTCTTGATGGACACATCAAAAGTTTTGCTTCTTCCGAAAACCCTGGACTCGTTCTGTCGGAAGTGCCTACTTCAAAAGGGTGGAACTGTTATGAGGGATATAGAAAAAAATACGAAGCTCTGTAATACGCCCTCTCCAAGATCCAAAATCAAAACATACTTTTCATTTTTTTGAGTCAGATGCTATTCATAATGGGCCTTTTGTACCCGTTTTGCATATTTGGTTTATGACAAATGGATAATGACTTCTGATCTTTTTTTAAAATTGAATTTGAAATAAAAAAAATAAATAAAGGGCGGGACTGAATAGCATTCATATTAGATTACTCAAATTGTTTTTTTAGAATGAATACAGCGTTAATAAGAGAAGAGGTTTCAAAATCTTTTTGATAATAAAGTTGCATAGATGATATTTTTATTAATAGATTTTCATACTCAAATTTATTGTTTTTATTAAACCTTAATATTAGAAAGGCGTATTTAAATTTTTGATTGATTTATTCAGAGTGAATCGCAAAGAAAATGCAACGTTAAAAACATTTTTCTTTAAGTATTAAATAAACTAAAAAGTAAAACCAAAGTAGTTGAATAGATTTTAAATTTTAGTAAACCTGCGTGACATGATGCATATGTTAATGATTACCTTTAATTAATGCAAGATTTTACTGTCACTAATTCTGATTGACCTCTTAAATAAGAACAGCGATTTTTTTTATTTATTGTAGTAAAAAATATTATTAAAAATTAAACATTACACAAAAAATTAAAAGGAATCGAGAATTTAAGAATTTTTAATATCGCACAATAAAGTAACATGATGTCTATTGGCGACGGACCTTGGTCAAGCGACGAGGATGACACCTGATCACACGAGAAAGGGAGAACTTTTTTTGAGCCTCAACTCTTTGACTTCAGTAGCACTAGGGCTCACACACACACAAGCTCATTACATGTCAGCCGAGAGTCCATGACCATAACCACTAAGCTACCATGCCCTTGCAAACCAAGCGGGTTTTTAGAACATCTACACCAGTGATTCTCAACTTTTTTTAATTAACACAATTTAATTTAATTTTAAAGTTCCACTTGTATGTAATAGAATCTTTGAGCTCGATTTTTACCCACTTTAAAAGGTCAGATTAATTCGAAATTTTGCACACTTGTTAAGGACCGATGATAATACAATAATTTCATAAGTACGTTCCATTGTCCTGGTGAGGATCATCAAGGTTAATGATTTCCAGATTTAACGACTAATTCCAGATCTCATTCCCAAATGTGGCGAATAATTCCAGATTTAACGACTACCAGATTAACCGAACGTTTATTATCCGGAGCGTCAAATATCCGAACCAAAGTCCGGATGCGTTTTCGAACAGTGCAATGCTCAACAGTTGTTTCCTGTGAAGCCAAAAAGTGACGGGAGAACCCAAGGTGAGGGATATTTGGGGAATTTCGGTTGTGTGATTTGGTAAACATCTGCGCGGAATATTAGGACAGTTTGTTTCGAAGTGACTCTTTTGTTGAATTTTGTTGATGTAGAAACCTGGATGGCATGCGATGCAGAAGACAATGGATTTCAAATGCTAAATGATGACGAGGGACTTCCGT
The DNA here is from genome assembly GCA_019973975.1 of Trichonephila clavata. Taxonomy (NCBI): domain Eukaryota; kingdom Metazoa; phylum Arthropoda; class Arachnida; order Araneae; family Nephilidae; genus Trichonephila; species Trichonephila clavata. The sequence goes on along the minus strand of BMAO01029415.1, from coordinate 8,343 downwards.
GCAAGAAGAATCCGACCCTGTCGATGATGAAACGGATGAAAACGAGGAGAACAACAACGAAAGTAGCAAAGATCCATCAAATGCTGACCCTTTTCTGCGTTAGAGACAGCTATGGAGTGATACGAACAACAATCAGAGTGCTGTCCTACTCAACTGCTACTCAAGACAGTCAGATAGAGTGATAGAATATTAACGTCGCACTGATTAGCAACACGAAGGCTTGGCGACGGTCCGCGTATTTGCCATGTCAAGTGACGCGACGACACCTGACTGCACCCCCCTCTCCTAACTACCCCCACCCAACGGAGACGTTTGAGCTCTACAGCGAACAGATCGAAGGTGTGCAAAGGATTACAGCGAAAAATAAGTGATTATTTTCCACAATAACGATAAAATTGCGACATTTTGCACCTATTTCTTCTTCAAGCACGTTTTCCACATGTGATGATTTTCAATATACGTTTAGTGTCCGTTTCATATACTGCATAGATCACATTCGGTTTTCGATTATCCTAACAATCGCGTATCCGAACGGTGTCCGGTCCCAAATGATTCGGATAAATGACGTTCTACTGAATATAAGAATCAAATGATTAGCGGGAAAATTAATATCATTGTGGTAAAAGCGTAGGGTACTCGATATCAATGGTTATAATTTCTTACTTGTTCTATTCCAAAATGCAGAATTAGTGTAAAAATGTAATACAAAGCACCAACGCTAACTCTAAATCTATATTAACTATACAAGCATGTTTTTTTTAGTTTCTTTTAAACTATAATTTTTATTTTGATGATCAACAGTTTTGTTTCGAATTCCATACATTCAGTGGCGCCCACAATGGAGGTGTCTTGGGAGTCCGGACACCCCCCAAAGATCTTGAGTTTTTTTCGATTGATGATAATCCTATGTTTATGTACCGTAAAATTTACGATCTTGTAATTGACAATTTATTTTATTAATTAATGCTAATTATTAATTCAGAAATTTATTATTATTATTTTTTTTTGTTGATAAAATTGGCAGAATCAATTGGTATTGCCTTAAGGTATGATACGAGTTGGAAGACTTTCGACCATGGACTCCCCTCTTGAAAACATTTTGTGTGCGCTACTGCATACATTAAACCAAATGTATTAAATTCAAACCCTCAAAGTTCACAAACAACTTACTTATTTACACTTTTTTAGAAGGTCATATGCTAATTTGCAAGACAAAAATATTACATTAATATGAACCGGTAATGATTCCAAGTTTAATCAGCAAATTCTTTTTCTCGTTCTATTGCTTTTGCTTCGATTTTTTTCATAAATAAACTGGAAAGAATCAGATACTAGGTATAATTATAGTACTTTTGAAACACTTTTTAGTTACTTTAAAATGTTATACACAACTCACAGACAATCACGTGCTTTGCTTAAGAATGGTAAAATACAGCCGTAAGTTAAAAGGTCATGATGCATGGGAATAAATTACAAAAAGATGGCAAGAGTCAAAAAAAGTTATTTCTAAAATATGTTAATGAAATCATAACTGCATTTAACTAGGTGTAATTAATTTACATTTTAGCTCTAGCGCAGTTGTAGATATCTTCCTGCATTTTATTAATATACATTTAATTCTTTTAATTTGTTTCACAATTTATCTAAGCATTTAAAAAAGTACCTTGAAGCAATGTGTTTTTCTTTCTTCTCTGAAAATTAATGGTTGTCTGTGACAACAATTATTTATGAATTATTTAAAAAGGGAAGAAAGAAAATATAATAGTTTCATAAGTCATTTTTTAATAAAACTCTGCATAAATTAAGTACCGTAAAATCTGGCGTATAAAGCGCACTTTTAACACAAAAAATAAGATCGAAATTTACGGATGCGCTTTATACGCCGGGTATGAAAATGAGAGCTTTAAAAATTTTAAAAAAAAGTGATGAGCATAAAAAAAAATAGACATCTACCGATAGAAATACTGTCTATTTAAAAAAAAAATGACATTCCTTATGAACTTAAAGGGTTGTAGTTCTAGAAATATACTATTTTTTCAAAAACTTGGGATGTACCTCGATTATAAATTACTTCAAAACGCAAGAGAATTGCACAAATACATTTAAGTTTTCTTCGTAAAAAAGGAGGGGCGCGTTATACGATGTAAATATACTTAAAAATTAAAAAGTACAGCTAGAAAGTATAGTTGCGTGTTATACGGCGGTACGCATAATACGCCGGATTTTATGGTATTTAACAAGGTTTAAGTTCTATCAAGATCTTTCTATTCTATAAATCCCCGGATTTCCGTTTAAAAAACTAGAATGAAATCGAGTTATCCCTTAATTTATCTTATTAACAAAATAGCACAGAAATAATTTAAGCAATTTAGTTTCAACTAAGCAGTTGTAAAATTTCACGTTATATCGCTCACTGAAATGAAATGAAGATACAGAAATAATAAATTTCTCGTGAACTGTAAATGTTCTTTAACGACGCATTCTAAAATAACGCGACGGATATCATTTAACAAAACATCCACACCAAGCCAATATGAAGACTTTGAACTGGGATAGATCTAACGTGTATCAGCCCCTCCCTCTACGTGATGAGTTTTCAGTGGCATTGGGATTCAACAACGCCAGCCATGAGTTCGTCACCATGGTCACTAGGCTACCGCAACCAGCTGATTAACAGCAATTACTTGTCAAATAATCACTAATTTTTGACTGCATAGAGCCCGTTAATATCCATCTCATTTAGAACTATACCATCGCATAAAATACTTTACATTCCCATTAACAAATAATCGCCAAAGAAACTCCTATTTCACCATCCACTTATAAAAAGATACAGTAAATTGCTCATTATACAATCTACCCATTTTCCTGCCTTCATTTCAATCATAACGCAAACGACAATAACTGAAAACAAACGGCAGACGATCGCGCGACAGGTCCCATTACGCGGGGGAAGCACTCAATTAATACGGAGGAGGGTGGGGCCACCATTTGCATCATCTGCGACATGTCGGGGTGTTGAAGCTTAAGCCTCGATGACAGACTACTTAGACGCCGCCGTCTTATTATTATCAAGTGCCCTAATAGATGGCAAAGTGGCTTTCGCTTTTAATCGTTTGCCGACAGCAGCATCGGACCATATGCAACGAACCTCGGTGACCTAAGGGCGAAAGTGACCTCAATAGCCCTCCTGGAAGGCAGTGTCTTGACCCGAAGTGAGCCTTGGCTATTAAGTTGAGAAAAGAAGTCGTTGGTGCGAAAAGAGAAATGAAATGTAATGTAATTTAAGACTGGAAGTAGCAGTTTCCAGAGAGGATTTAAAGAGCTCTTGTGAATAAAGAGGCAATTTAGGAAGATCGTTTGAAAAAAAGGCCAATTAATCAACGCTTTTAATTAAACAGTTATGTGGGTTAAGTAAAGTTAAACGTGGTTTAGGTTTTATTAACGACACGCTATAGAAATGCAGCGAGTTATAACACAATTTTAAAAAATGATGCAATAACAACTATACAACTTTGAGGTATTGCATAGCTTAATTTGACTTAAATAAATTTCGTCCTAGAATTACACGAGAACATTGGCGACGGACCTCATAATTATGGACCAGAAAAGTTTTTATAAAAGGATCACAAGGGAAAAAAGTCACAGATTATGAGACTCTATTGAGATATGCATATTATGTTAAACTGCTATATCTTCCTAGATTGCCCTATGAAGAGAGTTGACGTATTTAAATCTGATGAGAACACTCCAATCAACTTGATAGAAGCGATCAATGGCGTAGCTAGTTCTGAGTGGGCCCTGTATCAAAATTCTTTCGGGGCCCTTTTTTAGATACAAGAGCCCTATTATTAGAACTGTAGTTACACATGTCGGGGCCTCTGTAGCTTGGGGCCCCGTATCATTGATACGGCAGTAGCTACGCCCCTAGAAGCGATGCTGCACGCGTGCATTACCAAGGACGTTTTAAGGCATGGACCAACTAGGTCCGGGCCTCCAGAGAGAGGGAGGAGCCTCGTCTCGTTCTCGAAACATTCTCAATAAGATCACGTTCATCCTAAATAGATGCTTAATATCGGTTTTATTGATTGATTGATTAATTGCTTGTTCACTATCGTGTCGCATGCTGAAGCTACACAAGGATTATTGGTGGAATGTCCAAGGGGGCCGAACTGACCCTCAGGGACATTTTAAGACCCAGGACAGCTGACAAAGGACCGGGAATTCGGATTATTCTCGATTAGTCTCATAACATCAAGACCCGAATAATTTTAATCATCAAGTGTTATTCTCGAGCATGTTCAGTGAAAAACTGGGAATTTCAAACTATACACCAACTGGTAACAATGGAAAGAATATAGTATTTTCGTCAATGTTCATCGCCGTGTGGCCTACCACCATACACCATCATTACTCATTTAATGGAAAGGCGGCAGTCGGTTTTGAGCCTAGGTTTATGAGATTGTGAATCCTGCGCATTTATTCGTCCGGGGTCACCATTTGTACATAGCTATGTACTCTCTACTTAGAAGGATCACAGGTGGGGCCTATTTTGCTTAGGGCCCAGGACCTCAAGAAGTCTTACGACGTCACTGTGTGTTACTAATAAGCTATTCAAAATAGGACTTGCAGCTCCTTTCAGAAATCAACAATACCAAGGTTCAAAATTACAAAGGTCCACCGTCAATAGCCTTCATGTAGCTTCTGAGTTCGATGTTATTATACAATCAATTATTCTGAAATTAACAACGATTTTCTTATTTTTCTCAATGATTGAAGCGATGAAATTTTTTTAAATATGATGGTTAAAATATGACAACAGTAGATCCTCAACTTCATATTCTGTAAGCAGATACCTTAATTCATGGTAATCCATTAACTATCTCGATTTAATTAGCATATACGTTAGAACATTTTTTAAAGAAGCATTTAATAATAGCAGATACGATAGAAACACTTTTAAATAAGCCTTTTATAAGGCAATGGGTCTGTTTTGTTTTTTTCATTCTATTTTGGAAGGCTTAGCTTTTGTACTTAAAGACAGCGACGCCTTTCTAGATTTCTTGTGGTTCTAGGCCTTATGCAAAAGTAAGCCTTACCTGCGACCATTTTAAGTCGACAGTATATAGCAGAGTTGTGGAACCTCTTTACCATTAGAGGTCACATGTAAATTAATTAGTAAAGGAGGCCGCGTAGATTAAGGTGAAATAAAACGTGATATATAAATGTGAAATATAAAATTTTTTATGAAATTATAGTTTTTATAAATTTAACAATTTTGTGCATTTTTTGAAATATAATTATAAAATTTAATCCTTATTTGTTATTTGACATAAAAAGGTACAATATAAAATATTTCTATGTTTATGTAACGGTAAAACTTATTATAACATTTTTAAATCATTGATTATTTTTTTACAAAATTATAAAATTCATAGATATTATTGTAATTTTTTTATATTTCACTGTTGGTATTTTCATTTATGTAAGTGTATATATAGATCAAGCTTCATAATGCCATGCCTTAATTGTTCCTTTAAATGAGCATGTCTAGTTGCACTAGGTGGCGTTCTAACATATGAAATGTTCAATTGGCTATTGCCATAAGTAGTCATTAAAACATACGTACATTCATGCCATTCTTTATTTAAATCCATCGATTTGCAAACTGATATTTATATATAATTAAATATTAATTAATTCAAGTGCTAGCTTTAAGAAAAAAACTCACGGAGGCCCCATGCGGCCTCAAGGCTGCGGGTTCCCCACCTCTGGTATATAGCACACGTTGCCAAATACACGTACAAGCAATAACCCACAACAAATGTGCGTTATTCACAATCTCACAAACCTACTCGACCGCTTCCGCCTTTCGGTTCAACGAGTAATAACGGTGTATTACTCGTTTAGGCCTAAACACAGACATGACATAATATTGCAGTCATGCCACTGTTACCAGGAAAGTTCGAAATTCTCAGTTTTTCCAAGAATATGTCCAGGAGGATAAGAATTTTACAGAGACAGAGTTGAGAACTGAGAAAAGCCTTCTACGAGGCCCGGGCCCAGTTGGCTCATGACTAAAGTCCCTCCATAAGGAGTAAATATAGATTACCCATTACTCAAGAGCCAGCTTTGAAGCCGCACAGGATTTTATCATTCAAATCCATGGTCCAATAACGCATTTAAACAGCGAACTTATACAACGCTTTGATTTATAAAATGTGTTTGCTGAAGTCATATTGATTCGACATTATGTGCCCGGCTCATAATTTTTTGCAAGTGGTTAAAGCCATTAAAAGACTATTGTCTTTTTTCGTTACGGTTAAGGTCATTATCAACAGTCAAATAGACTGTTGGCGGCTTGATTATGGTAATTATCATCTTACTGCATATTTATGTAATTTAAAAGAGAAAGGCAAATGTGTTCCAAGAAATTTTCAAGACGTAGTTTCAGGAAAAAATTTGGAAAGGGGTTCCAAGGACGTGCAATATAAAATGAATACAATGTAACCTTACGAAAGTATTTTATTGTGTTTCTTTATTCTTATGTGGGCTCAGAATTAACTGATTTTTTTTAAAAAAACGTTTCTCTTTTCACTAAAATTCTAAATTTTTTATTCAAAAAAAAATTTGTTCTGTATTTTAAAAATGGAAGACGGTATTTAATTCAAATAAACTGCAAATATAATTATCCACAGAATATTTAATGTGCTGTGAGCACTTACCGTAATGGTTTGAGCGTTTGTACTCTTTTAAACTTTGTATGAAATAACTATTTATGCGTGGCGAAGTCGAATTTGAAATTTTCTAATTTTTTTAAAGGAAGAACAAAAAGATATGATGGAATAGTTTAAAATTCAAGATACAAGCCAAATGACAAGCTAGTGAAATTTATGAACTGTAACAGCATTAAATATGGCTGTCGTCTTCAAACTTTGTAATGTTCTGAGGGTTCGCGAGTCTCTCTCGTCAATGTGTTTTCAGGCAACCCTACTCCATCCTTACAAGGATACATATTAAAATAATGTTTAAACTAATTAAATCACGCGTTATAAGTATTTTGTTTAAAGACAATTGAAGAAAAGTATTGCATTTGATATTAAATTTTTTTTAACATTTTATAAAGATTGAAAATTAATTTCAAAATGCTTTATTATTTACTGAGACTTAAAATTTTGTTTTTACTTGTCAGAGCTGCACATTTTACTTTGTTTTTGACATCACAGCATATTCAAAGAATTAATATCTGTTTAATAATCGTCCTTCCAAATTTTGCGTTGCCGTCTGAAAATCTTATCAAGATATTTGAAGTAGCATTTTGCATTGAGTTAAAAAATATCGATTTTTTAAAAAAAAACTAAAATATTTGCATTCTTTGAATTAAAATCTTTTAATTTCTTAAACATTGTCGTGACTTTTATGAAATTCAAAACTTTATTCTATCCACAAAACAATTATTTTTACAAGTCAACTGCCTTTAAGAGAATTCGATCTTTTATACAAATTAAAATTTTGGTGCTTTGGTTTTGCAAGTAGCGATCACTTGCGGAACTCCTGTCAAAGTTCTTTAGAACCCTAAGTTCTGCAGAACTCAGGTTGACAGTTGAAGACCTCTGGAATAGTTTTCATGTAATAAAAGGTACCTAATATACAGTGCAGATTTTAGCTCATTTCGGGCTGTGGAGCAGATCTGCAGACCCCCTTAGAACTGGCGAATTGAAAATTACAGTCAGAAAATCTGGTTAAGTCCAGCTATCCGGGCCCTGGCGATGCTCGCCCTAAGCGCCAATGGTGAAACCGGCACTGCTAATATATATAAAAGAAATTATAAAGAGATAAAAATGACGAAGTTGTAAGTAAAATTGCACGAATCGAAAACAAAACGATAAAGTCGTCAGACCCAAAAGGAAAATTTGATCCTTACTGCGATTGTAATAACAGGTTGCAATATCCTTGCTAACTTTTTTTGCTTAACGTAACTTTAGTGCTTGGAGCTTTCAAATCGTTGAATTGCAGAATTGGGTGTGGAAGCCAATTGAGAACTTGAAATATTGGACTTTAAAGGCCCGAAACGAATTGCGTGACACAGTCACATCATTCCGGCAATGGCAAATCAGATAAGCAGTTATTTCTCCATTAAAAGCCCCGACTCCCATCATCCAATGCTTTGAATCGAAATGACTTCATCAGATAAAATTAAATGAAAGGTAAGTCCTAGTTTCCTTCAACGAGCTTGTATCACATCTGAAGAAGCACGAACAGAAGGGAAAAAACATGCTTGAATGTAGGAACTTCGTACGGGGTACTGATTCCTTGATGAATTACGGCATCGTAAATTAACGC
>BMAO01029414.1:0-139866 GCA_019973975.1 Trichonephila clavata | reverse complement strand
GCTTGTTTTATTATGAGTTATTTAAATGAACCCACAAGCTGTTTGGGGAAGAATATTATTATAAGCAATTGCGCAATTTTTCTTATTATTTTTCTAACCTTCACTTTCGTGTGAGATTCTTATATTGATATTTATTTATATTTATGTACCAATAATACAGCAATTCCATAGACAAGAAATCGGTTATAGAAATAAAATATCTTAAAAACAATAATTAATATTTCTAACGTATATAATCGGCACTTCAGCAGCAAATGAGTTTTCAAGTTTTTTTTAATATTTATCTCTTAGTAGCAACATTAGGGAAATAATTGATTCAGCTTTGACTGGTTAATTTTGAAACGAATGCGAGTCAGTTAAGAACATTAATTTTAGTTATTATTTTTGGAATGTGAATTTTTTTCCTCGAGATTTTTAATTTACAAAATCTTTAACTGTAACATTTTTTCCATGCCTCTGTGATAAAAGTATAAATTGCTTATGCTTTCTGAAATCTTATTTCAAAAATGAATAATCGATATATTATATATTTTTTGTACTTTTTAGCTCATTATATAAATAAGAATTAATTTTGTAACTTATATGCATTTTTATTTTATGTAATTACTATTGATTTTATTTAAAAATAACTTGTTTTTAAATTTTTTGAAATTTTGATGTATTTCCGGGAATCTCGGGAACGACAATTACATTCCCGGGAATGGAAAAACCCGGGAAATCAGAAACCCTAGTAACAGTGTGCAAGTAAAAATATGTGTGTTCTTTAGATACACAAGTTGCAATACATTGGATCAGTGCTTCTCAAACTTTTAATACTTGCGACCCAATATTCAATTATAAATTTCATCTCTCGCTCTCCCCTCCTTACAATAACAATATATTGAACTCAATAATACTATACTTTGACGCTAAAGCGGCAATACGAATTTAAGCTCTTTAGTTCCACTGGCGTATATAAACGTCTCGCTCACCAAATGCGTTAATTGCCCCGGACGTATATATACGTCTTTCCGAAGTACAATCTGTTCTGTGCATAGCTATTCATAAAATTATTCCAAAGTCTTTGGAATGCATTGAAGGACCTTGATGGTGTTTGCGAAGGATTTTTTTATTTATTCCTTTTCTCCTCCACCCTCCCCAAACGTATTACAAACCCGTGCCTACGTGGAAAACGGTGCCAGTGGGGAGCGAATCGCGTAATTTTTAACGGCAGTAAAAGGATTAATTATAAAGCGTACAAATTATCAAGATAAGTGTTAATTTTATATATGAGAAGCCCATGGGGTCACTGGTAATTATTTTACTGGTTCTTATAGTATTGTAAAATTAATTATGAAATACTTTGTGTAGTATTGATACATTTATAAGTTTCTTATATCAGTGTAAATGTATAATTTTATTTTTTTATTATGTCAGAATGTATTTTGTTTGTTTACTTTCAGTAAAATAATATTTTTTTTTAAAAAAAAGAATAATTTTTTTTACACTTTTTCAATATGTTCGGGGCCCCCTCGTTGAGTTATCGCGCTCTCTAGGGGGCGCACTCCACAGTTTGAGAAACGCTGCATTGCATAAATCCCTTATTAGTACAACAAAAAAAATCGTGAGCAAGATGAGGAATTACATGCCGTGATATACAGAAACATTTTAATAGTTGCAGAGAGAAATGCATTTCATTCTTTTTTGGAACATATAATGTCGCTAATACATCATATGACTGTAATAAAAATATAAAGGTGATCATTATATTAGCTTTAGAGAAGTTCGAGTTCTCATGAAGAGAATGTATTTTTTAGAAAATGAAAATTATGTAGAGAATACGTAAAAAAATTTAACAATAGATTAAATTTTACATGTCACACACACACACAAATACTTTTCTATTAGATTTGTTTAGAACGACTAAAACAGTACTGAAAAGGCTGAAAGGTTTGAACATTTGAGGCTTTTTTCTGTAGAATCCAAGTCTATTTTATATACTTATTTAGTAGCGAGCATCTTAAATGTATGTGTCACTTAGTTATTCACCACATTGCCGAAAGTCGCTTACATTTTGAGTGCGTATGAGTGAGCATAAGCATGTGGTGTGGGTGTATACCTTTATTACTTACAATACTTAGCATTTAACAGAATATTTTCTAAAAACAGAACTATAAGAACCACGGGAAAACACCTAAATTACCGAAATCCCTTTCTAAATAGTTTTAAATTAATTTCCTTTTTTCTTCAGTATTTAATTAACAGACATACGAAAAAAGTTCATTATTTTTATACGGACTTTTTAATGTGCAAAATTTGAAGTTTTAATGGCTTTTTTACAACAACAAAAAATTTTGAATTTCAATTTACTAGACAACAAAAAATTCGATTTTTAATGAATATTCTTTTTTGAAAGGAATTCATTTAATAAAAGGTCTGCAAAAAGCATTAACTATTTCTTCTTGCTTAACTAAAAGCTACCGAGTCAAAAAAAAAATTCTTCGAAGTATTAGATATTCCATCCGTTTTGTAATTTAGTTAAATGAGCTCCATAAAGGAAAGAACAGAAAAAAATTGTTTTAACTAAGGAAAGTTCTTTTTTCTTGAATAAAATCTAATATTCACATATGACTAAACTACTAAAATAATTTTTCAATTTATGACTTCCAGACTTAATATTTGAGTTTACAGAAATATTTATACTGTTCATTTTGTTAGAAAAATAATAAAAAATTCTAAAACTTAATTTACAAAAGATAAATACGAACACTCTTTGAATCTTGATCATTCGAAAAAAAATTGAATATTATTACTTAAAATTTTCTCAAGCTATTTTAAATTACAATTTAATTTATTGTTTTATTTAATTTTATATAATTTAAAATATAAAAACATTAAAAGTTTTATTAAAAAAAAATAATAATTTTAATAAAAATTAATGTTTGAAAAAATTTTAATCATTATAAGTCATCAGCACCAGAGTTTATTCTAAAATAGGCATGCTCATTTTATTTAAAATCATTTGTATTCAAGATCACCATTGCTTTTATTTCAGAAACACTTAGCTATAATTAGTAATGAATTTTTAAGAGTAACAATATTTTAGAAAAAAAACACAATGTTCGAAATTTAAAATAACTGTTCAGTTTTCAATTCAACTGAAAAAAACAGGAAAATTGTAGTTGTAAGTTACAGTTTATTATGATTACAACCGAATAGGGGAAATTTATTGGAAACTCAAACTTACTTCGAGAACTGAACTATTGTTACATCTCGTGTGTGTGTGTGTGTGTGTGTGTGTGTGTGTGTGTGTGTGTGTGTGTGTGTGTGTGTGTGTGTGTGTGTGTGTGTGTTGTGTGTGTGTGTGTGTGTGTGTGTGTGTGTGTGTGTGTGTGTGTGTGTGTGTGTGTGTGTGTGTGTGTGTGTGTTGTGTGTGTGTGTGTGTGTGTTATATTCTGATTAAATTTATAATGTTATCCTATCAATTGTAGACGGATACACGTAACATCTAAAATTTCGTATGAAGTTTTGAAAGCTTAATTTGATATGCACACACAACACACACAATACACAAATGCGTCTTCAATGGGAATAACTAATGTATGGGGAAAATATGCTTACAGCAAGCTTACAATAATTAATACAATGATATTAATTACTTCAACTCCTATCTAAAGTTAGAAATCTGCTGAAACGAAGTGAAATCTATTGGATAGAAGTGAAGTATGCATTTAATAAAGCTGCATTTTAATGTTACATACATGAACACAGGCGCGCGTACACACACATATTACCTTCATTTTATTTTTGAATCGTTTTGAATTTTTCATGGTCTTTTCCTTCCAATAAAATTATTTTATTTTATTTAATTTTTATATTTATTATTTTATTGGTTTCCATTTTTCCTTTGATTTTTGGTATGGGGGAGTTTTCATGTTGACGTGCTGTTGTAATTTGCTATAAAACCTCTCACAATAAAATTCGGTGAATGAAGTCAAAACAGCCGATCTGGTAACACTGGCAAAACTAAACGCTGCACATGCGTAGCGTCAGGGTTTGACCATCTGCCCCCTCGTTCAATTGAGCGATGTTTGAGTTCCGTGTAAGACTTGTTTTACAAAGTGCTTGTTCAGTGCGTTGGTTCTTAACTGAGAACAGGAAAATGAAGGAACAATAGATTAATTTAAAGTTTTGTTTTAAGCTTGGCAAGACACCGAAAGAAACTTATGCGATGCTGGTACGTGTTCATGAAGATCAATCACTTTCCATGAAGTGTGTGAACGAGTGGTTCACCCGTTTTCGAGAAGGCTGGGAAAGTGTTTCTGGCAAAACCCGTAGCGGAAGATTGGTAACCTCTGTCAGTGACGAAAACATTGAGAAAGTGAGGAAATTAATCGCGAAATATCATCGATTAACTGTGCGCACAATAGCTGATGAACAGCAGATTAACCGTGAATCCGAGCGACAAAACGTTACCCAGTATTTAGGGATGAAAAGCCGTGGGTAACACGTAGGGTACGACCCCAGTTTGTACAACAAGATACATGGTTTTTTGTTCACGACAATGCTCACCCTCACACAGCCAATATCATCAAACAGTTCCTGGCAAAAAAGGGGTTGGTGCAAATTGAACATCCAACACACTTGCCAGATCTCAATCCTCCAGACTTCTTCCTATTCCTACGACACAAACTCGCTTTGAAAGGAAAGAGGTTTGACAATATTCCTGACATCCAAAGAAACGTGACAAGGCTTTTGACCTCCATCCGAAAAGAAGGCTTCTTACAAATTTCCAGGACATGCATAGCAGATCTCAGCGGTGCACAGTTATAGGAAATGACTATTTCGAAGAACAGTAAGGTAACTTCCGTTAATATGTCATCTAAATTAATGTTACAGGACTATTCCCCGAACTTTATTGTAAAAGGCAGTATTTTCCTCTTTATCCATTATTTACCATTGTCCCTTTTTTAGGACACTTGTTTTTTATTTATTTCTACCTAAAGAGTAGAACTTTGGGTTTTGATTGCTGTGCCTGAATGTTGTACTGACTACTACAGAAGTTACAAAACCATTAAAAAAACATTTTCAATAATTAACTTACTGTTGGAAATGAATTAATTGGCGCATTTTTTTTTTTTAGTTTTGCACTTGGCAGCATTGTAAAGCTTGCTGGTAGGAGCTGTACAACAATTGAGAGAAATATTTTTAAGAAGTGTTTGTTATGAATATACAGATGTCCATGTAACATTCAGTTGGTTCTAGAAATCCTGAGGTTAAGTGCAAGATAAATTATTTTATGCGTCCCAATTATGGGATAATGGCATATTACAATATCATTACTATGCCGGTATCAAAATTGAATCAGTCAAAAAAATAGAGGAAAAAGGTCGAAGAAATGGTGGTGGCCAATATTCACCCAGATGATCGATTTTGTGTGGTAAACACAGGGTATGCATACCAAATTGCTAATCCAGATGAAAAGGTCTTGCTTTTGGATGTTCAAAGGAGAATAGTGCAAAGAAAACAGGATCAGCGTCGAAACGTAGAAGATCTCAAGGAAATAAACTGATGGAAAGATAGGTTAGCACAGTTGCACGATTTGATCAAGGAAATTACTTCATCGTGCCAACTAAAACGCAGAAAAGATGTCGTACTATAAGAAAAAAATTACGAAAGTGTGTGATGGTGTCCATGACAAGAGAGTTTTGTTTCATTCCACACACAATAGAAACACAAAAACATTACAAACTCAATTTATTTTGTCTCCCATGGTGTTACAGTTTTTTGCATTTACAATAACATTGCGGATTTTGATATCGTATTAGGCCGATGTCCTAAAAAAGCGACGGTCTGTAGTTTCTAAATCAATGCATATAGAAACGTGAAAATGGTTTTTCTTTTCGTATTTCCTTCATGTTATCATATTAATGTATTTTGTTTTTGAAAAAATTAAATAATAGAGTTTGGGGGCAGATAATGTGTTAAAAATAAACTTTTATTTATATTTATAACTTATTGGCTTCAAAGTACAATAATACTCGAAATTACGCGATAGGGGGACTGAGTGATAACTGCAAAAGTTGAATTCGTGGAAGTCGGGTTATAGTTTCACATATAAATACATATAACTTTTTTTCAGTTGGGGCCGAAGACGAAAGAAAATAATAATTTAGAAAAAAAAATGTCTAATAAATTGTAAGATAACACTAATACATAATCGCAAACGAAAGTTATTTTGACGTTGAAAGTTTCATAAAATCCAACAAACTAGCCTACCGGCTCAAAAAATTTTTTTCACCCGCAAAATTTTCTCGTAGCATGCTAATAATTTATTGTTCCTTATTTTGTTGTAAAAATATGCTCTTCCTTAAAAAATGTATTTTCTAAAATTTTTAACTCTTTTTCAATTAAACTGAGGGCTGTAAAATTACCAATCACCATTCAATCTGCTGATCGAACTGGGTCTACAGACTCAAATTCTTCTATGTCTTGCTCTTAATTTTGCATTTCTATGAGTTCATCAATTGTCAGTTCCTGATTGGTGGAATCTAGCAATTCTTGAACGTCATCTCCATCCACTTCTGAATTTATTTGCCTGGAAAAATCGACAACTTCTTCAATCAAATTACCAATTTCTTTAGGCTCTGCAATAGTTCAGGCTGAGTTTCAATGATGAAAACAAAATACGAATTGACGAGGTTTGAAAATCGCGTATCTCCGAATTCGCATAAGTCGGGGTAGCGTAAGTTGAGGTGTTACTGTATATGGATAATATTTTTTACTTGGTGTTAGGCTAAATGTATAATACTCTGCGTATAACTCATATAGTATTACATATGTTAATTATCATTCTTAGTTAAGAAATCTTATTCTTACGCGTTATTTTCTCTTTACAACTCAGTAATGTAGAAAATATATGTGAAGGTTGGTATTATTTTTAAGTAAAGTTTTCATTTGCTTTAAATGTAAAAATTGCTTTAAATGTTTTAATTTCAGATAGTTTGGTTTATGGTTATCAAAAAGGATTCGATGCTCATTTTTAAAACACAAGTGAAAGACCTGAAATAAGTGAAATTCTTTTCATTATTGATGCTAAAGCAAATGTATTTGAAAGTGAATCCATATAAATTAAGTAATAATGTGTAATTTAGGTAAACTAATGAAGAAATAAATAAAATTCTATAAATAATTAATAATTATAATCCATAAAATTTTTAAGCATTTCGAAATTTTTAAAATCTGAAATGTGAAGAAAGATACACACACCAATACTGTGATTCATAAAATATTTCGAAAAATAATACTCTATTAAGAATTACCTATTTACACGAGAGAAAATAGCTTAGTTTAATGATTTCTTTATGTCCTAATTATTTAACTGGCATAAATATGTACTAAGTAATTTGGGTTTTTAAGAAGTTGCAACTCTGTGGTATTATTTATTATTATTATTAACAGATTCTATCTGACTTTCCTATTCATTTTTCTCTTTCATAGTTTTATTTACATTAGGTTTTACTATTTTTCTACATTTTTCTAAGAGAAAAAGTTCTCCAAATCACATAGGGAAGGATATTTATTGCTGATTTTTAAAGCATAATTTCAGACACACATACATGGAAATATGCAACATTCACAACTGTTTTTAGGAATTATTATATATTTTGTATTAATAGCAGTTTAGTCATTCGTGTGACTAAATGAATTTTGAAAAGATCCATCAAACCATAAACATTGCCTAATGATGTATTTAAAATGATGCAGAAGAGCTCAAATGACATAAAGAGGAATCGTCCTTAGTAAATGCATTAGCTTAGGTGCTAATAATGTGTCCCAGATGCTCATTAGAGTATTAATTATCTATCGCCTCGTTAGGTTCATACGGAGCTATCGTAGCAAGATACGATACATTTCATGAAAAGTATAATGCTTATTAGGTAGAAACGAGCTGTCTGCAAATGTATCAAAATTATTACAGAGTATTGAAATACTTTTACTTTTCTTTAGAAAAAGTTATTGCAAAGCTCTTTCAGTTCAATAATAATATTAGATTAAGGGAAAAAAGAAATCCATTATTTTTGATAGATGGCTGTAGTGATCGATATCTTGTAAAATATCAATTAAACAATAGGCTCACAGGAAAGATTACATTTTGCACTAAGCAAATTAGTTTTTTTTTGTTTGGTCCATACAGTTGTGAGTTACAGTGTGTTAAAAATGGAAGTCAACAAAGTGATATTTTGGTACATTTTGCAGTTTTTCCTTGATAGAAGTAAAAGTGCATGCCTGAAATTGTGAATTGTGTTTATGGTCCCGATACTGTAACAGCCCATTAGTGCAATTCTGGTATCGTTGGTTCCGTTCCGGTATGCCCATCGTCAGAAATGTCGATAAAATCACAGAAATAATTGAAGTTGACCAACATGTTAGTTGTCGTAGCATCACCCAGGAGGTACAAATTAATCATAAAACAATAATTTTAAATCATTTACACAAAACCTGTATTCGAAAAGAAGCTCAATGTTTTTGGTGCCACACCAATTAACACAAAAAACATGATGGAACGAATTTCCATCTGCGAAGCCTTGGCCAAACGAAATGAAATCGACCCATTTCTTAAATGGGTGGAGACTGAGAATGAGAAATAGGTCATATACGACAGCGTTTTACAAAAGCGATCATGGTCAAAGCGCGGCAAAGCATCTCCAATGGTGGACAAATTAAGAAGGTTCTTCTCTGCATTTGGTGTAATTGGAAAGGAATTATTTATTACGAGTTGATTCCAAATCAAATGGCTTAACTCAAAATTCGGATCTCTTCTCTCAACGATTGTAGAGTTTGAAGCTAGTGATTGATAAGAAACGGCCAGCGTTTGCCACCAGGTGAGGTGTAGTGTTCCATCACAACTCCAGGCCACACACGTCTATAGTGACTCACCAGGAACTCCGGGAGCTTGGATGCGAATATTTGATGCATCCATCATATATAGTCCGGACCTGGAACCAAACGATTAGCAGGTTTTTCTTGCATTGTAACCTTTCTTAGTGATAGGAAATTGGCATCAAGAGAAGGTTAAGAAAACCGATTACTAAAACTTTTCCC
This sequence comes from Trichonephila clavata, assembly GCA_019973975.1. Classification (NCBI taxonomy): domain Eukaryota; kingdom Metazoa; phylum Arthropoda; class Arachnida; order Araneae; family Nephilidae; genus Trichonephila; species Trichonephila clavata. Next base: position 130,782 of record BMAO01029414.1, on the reverse strand, counting down.
CGGTAAGGACCAAGATTTTATGAGAGATGCATTATGAAGCTACCTTTAATAAGTTATGGTTTTAAAAAAACTAAAAAAACACACCCTTTTATAGTTAATCGAACTAAGTTGTAACTTAATCTTTTAGTCGCCAGATCTGGAATTAGACGCCTAATCTGGAAATGGAATCTGAAATTAGTCACCATGTGTGGATGAGATCTGAAAATGGGGAATCCTGATGATTCTGATTAGGGCAATGGAACAAAATTATTAAACTATTGTATTGTCATCGGTCCTGGACAAGTGAACAAAATTTCGAATTAATCTGACCTTTTAAAGTGAGTGAAAATAGAGTTCAAAGATTTCATTACATACAAGTGAAGCTTATAACAAGGTGTTAAAATGGCTACAACTTATAAAACAAAATGGTGTACATTTGACCGAAATTGATAATCCGAAACATGTTAAATAAAGTCGTAAAAATAACGGATTTATTTTCCCCAGCCTAATAATAAGGAAACTATTAGAAAAATTGTATAGTATGAGGCAAAGTTTTAACTTTTATAATACGTCATACTTTTTAAAATCGAATACCTTTAATATTTTTTTAAAAAGTTAAATAGTATTATTTTAAAAAGGAAACACAATATTTAATGTCCACGTGTAATCTGAAATATTTGCCTTTGAAATACAACTTCCCATTTCAGTCAGTTTCGTTCTTCAAAAATATATATGCTTTTGAAGGCAAAACATGTTGAAATCTTGAATTTGGAAATTTTTTTCAAATGTTTTTTTCATTTAAATTATAATAACAAAATTATGAAAACATTTATATTATAAATAAACAATGACAACAAACAAAGGCAAAGGTTGAAGATTCACAAAAAGCAACTCAATATTGTTTGTATTTTATGAAATGATATTTCACATGCTCTGAAATTGAAATTAGGTAGAAATTAAGTTTTTAAAGAGTACATAATTTTTTATTATTACTTTATTAGAAATCAAAATTGGTTAGAAACAGAAAAGATAAGTGGAAGAGAAAGACATACTAAGGCTATAGAAAAAAAATTTTAAAATTATGTGTTTTAAAAACAGAAGAATATCGTTTGTTTAATGCAGAATTGTTTCCTCAGGTCATCGTAAGAATTATTTGCCAAAATATAGCGCACTGACCTTTGGGCGTCATATAATTCGAGTGGGTTAAAAAGTATGTAAACATATATATTGCTAAAAAATGATACTTCCATGAAAAATATAATATTCAATGAAATTAATTACATTTTTCAACTTTTAAACCAACAACAGAGGAAGATTTTTACAAAGCCAATTCTTATTACACAAAGTAAAATAAACTACAAATATTGTGAAACTATTTAAATATTCATTTCTTTTTCAAGATAAAAAGTTAATGACATTACTCAATAAAAATCTGGTAATCTGTTTTTTTTTTTTTTTTTTTTTTTTTTTTTTTTAACCTGCATTTTGTATTTTACGACGATAAGCATTTTGGTGTAAGAAATACTGAGACAGTTTTCTTACTCTTGCTTTTTGTTCATAATTCCATTACAAAGTTACGTTTTTTCCCCTCCTTGATCAAATATGATTAACATAGTATGCTATTTCTTGCAAAACTGTCCAGAAAAACTTAAGTATACTAAAAACTAAAAATAATTGATGGTGATGTAATCTTTCACGGTGAAATGAATATTGTATTATTGTGTTTTATTGTACTATTAAAAAATAATTCCGAAAAAAAAATAATAAAATTGTACCACGTACTTTTAAAAAAGATTTATATTCTTAAAAAAATTTCATTTGGTTAAGTTTTTTGTTGTTGTTCTTCTGATTATTTTCTTTTTCTTCTCTCTTTTCATCAATTTGTTGCAAAAGTAGAATGATGTTTTTATATATCTAAATCGATATAAAGGAACTTGTACTTGTTTCTTTAAAAAAATTTAATCTTCTCCAAACTGTGCTGAAACGAATCATCTAACGTTTTTTCTAACGGGTAAAAAGTATAATTGATTCATGTCAGAAACATATCAATAATATTAAAAAAGTTTCATTAAATTATGTTTGATCCGCATAGAATTTGCAATTTCATTCTAATAACTATATTTTTTTCTCTTTTTTTTTTCGTTTAGATGACACTTGATTTTATTGGCTTTAGCCGATTCATTTTTCCGCTTATGCCCTAATGCTGATAAAATTATAGTTCAATTATTCATAGTATGTTTAAGACACTCGTAAGAAAGGCAGTCTATTGATGTGTACTGTGATTCTATTTTATTTAATTATTGTATATTTAATGGCTCTAATTTTTTTAATCCTGGTTACATAAAAGGAGCTTATAATATAGAAAAAACATTTACATTTCTGATTACAATTACAATTCACTTATGTATCTGCTCTTGTTAAATTCAGTGCTCGTCAGAGCATGACTTTTTTATTATTTTGCACTGTTTTTGTTTGGATCAACTGTGAAGGAAATGGAGATCATTGTTACTTGAGTTATGATAAGTTTCAGAGCCCTAAGCATCCACCAGACAAGTAAATGAATTGTAAATTTAAATAAGCAATAAAAAATAAATAACTGTTAGTTTTATATGATATGAAGCCTCTTTGATATAATTAAGGGTTAAGACCAAACTAAACTATAATTATTTTAAAATTAAGGGGACATGGTACGATTCAATTGACAAAAATCGGTCAAAAATTCGAATACAAATTCTCTAGCCTAAATTATTCTTTATATAATTTCATATAATATCAGAAAATTTGAAGCTCTGAGTTAAGAAAATTCAGAGTTCTGATAACTCTTATGTTCGTTTTTAAAATCATCTCATTGGAAAATAAAAACTTTAAGCGGATTTATATCAGAAAGAAAAAATGCATTTATTTTCCTTCAAAATAAGACCTTTTTTCTATTGTGCCTGATGCTTTTAAATCTGTTTTACTAATTGCTTATAGTACATGTAACAAAATTTGATATGCATGTTTGAATCAAAGCAATACTTGTTCTTTTTAAAAAATTGTTGCATTTAGAATGTATACATTTTGTAAGTAATTTTCAATATGCATTCATAAAAAAGTGCACTTAACAACTATGAATCATGTTAATACAAATCCCATACTAGCTTGTGTTATGCATAGTTTAAAGTATTTGTAAATCAAATTTCAAGTGTGAGGGTATGTAATGGAGGATTAGCATTTTAAAATCAATAAATTCTAAAGTTTTTCCTTAAAAAGAGTGGTTAGGTTTTTTGTAGTAATTTGAGCACAAAAATTATTTTACATAATACATATACATAGGCCGAGACCAAAAACATTTTAAAAGTCATTAAATTAAAGGATTTTTATATAATCTTGCCATGTTCTTTTAATTTTAGAAATAGCTCAATGGAATTCTCATTTTATGTAGTGATCCGATTAGCTTATAATCACTGTTACTGTGTCAGATAGTTACATGGCATTTTACCCATTTGCGTTTCATTTTTAAGTTAACCACTTAAATAGTTGAATTTTATTTTTCTTTGTTGAATATTAACGTGAAAAATATAGAAAAGGAAAATCATTACACCACTTGAGGGGAAATTCAATCTGCCTTCATTTTAAAAAATGCCTGTATTGTTAATTAAACTATTGTTCCCTATAATGAGAATAAATCTTGTAAATGATTTAAGGATTAGAAGTTCACATTTCGACAAAAAAAAAACTCATATTTCTGAGAGTATATAGTACTGGTTTTTAGTACTTCGATTGTAATGATGGTCATTATGTTTATTATGAATAAATTTAAGAAAAAAGGAATTTTATTTAAACAGGGCGTAACACAGTTTAAATAAAAATTGCATACCTCATAAATTCATGCTTAATATATTTTGATTAATTTACATCTTCACGATATAATATAAACAGATTATAATTTATTTTCTGATTTTAAGTTTATATACCTCAAATAAAATATCAATTATGTATCAACAGGAGTATTTAACCCATCTGGTATAGTAGTTAGGGGAACTGAGTGATGTATATACCTTAGGGAATGGTTTTGAATCCCGGGGAAGGCATGGATATTCGTAAATGTATAGAATCTGGGCGGTAAATGGGAGTACTCTAAATATTCACCGAGCCACAAGTCCTATCGTGTGGTTGGGGGAAGAGATGTGCGAGGTCCTGAAGATTCCCCCCCCCTTCAGTCGTGCTGTCACATACATAGGGCTCAAAGCTACAACAGACGTAAAAATCTTGCCCCTTGCTACGAATTTCATGGGTCTTGATATGATGTTACTGTCCAGCGGGTAAGGTGCACAACTTGAATAGAATATTATGTACTTCATAACATCTTTGGATTTTAATAAGCTTCAGTTTTTTTTTTTGTTTTTTAAGCTCAAACTTCTGAAAAATACTGCTTGCGAAATTCTCAAGAAGAAATCAAGGAGAGGGGATAAAAAGTAAGTATAAAAGTAAGAAAAAAATTATTTTTTGATGAGTGTCTCGTGTATTTATCCCTCTTAAGAAATGTACTAATTTAAGCAAATCTCAGGCTTTTATTTGAAAGCTCAAACTTAACAAAGAGAATTAATTATAATTATAATCAGATAAAATTGTCATGTTTAAAATGTATTCGTCATTCCTAAGAAATGAAATTCTTTCGATGATAATTTTAACTATAACATTTTAAATGCTAAAGTGGAATTTATTTCATGAATATATAAAATAATTTGCATTTAAATACACAGTCAATGCTAAATTCATATAATTTTAGTGTGAATTCTTTCATTCCAATTTTTCAAATTTTCTAATGCATTGAAATTAACTTTCATTCATTCCACTGTTATACCTTTTTTCTTCTTTGTAATTTTGAAAAAAAATGTTAATTTTTCTTTACCAAAAAAAGAAAAATGTACAAAAAATTTACTAAAGCTAATAATTAAATGATTAATATTTATAGAGTATTTTGGAAGATTTTTCTTAAAAAAATTAAATAGTAGATAAATTGAAAGAGTTACTTTTCACTTCTGGGGGACTTAATTTTGATGAATATTCAAATATTAATCCCCTACTAAATAACATAACTTGAGCTAATATTAGAAAATGTCTCGCAGATAAAAGGAATAGCATAAAGTAGCTGAATATATAAATGCTACTCACACATCTCTCTATTTTTAACATTTTATACTTCGTTTACATATGAAACAGTTTAAAATGGTTTGTGTAAAAAAATATATAAGGTTGATATTTCCAGAAATAAAAGGGTATTTTATTTAAGTTCTCTCGGGATTATCATTCATATATTCATAACTTCAGAAAATGATTTTCATTTATAGGTACGTTAATATTAATTGAATTCATTTAGAAAGGAGTTTGTTAAACAACTTTTGTCTTTACTCCTGTAAGCAGCCTTCTTTCTGTTTTAATGACACAAAAAAAATTAAGTGTTACTCTGGTGTTTTTGAAACACATAATTTACTTATGAGCCCACCTTTAATCTTTTCATTGCAACTTTTGCCGTGTTCTGTTTCTTTTATATAAAAGAAAGGACAATACTAAAATTTCCTCTTAAATTTTACATGATGCAAAAAAAGCTAACCAATTTTTTTGATCGACTAATATTAACAAATAGTTAAATAATTATATTATTTAAAATGATTTAAATCAAGATAATGATCACAGAACGGAGCTCATACTAACACCTAAAAGTCTTAGGAAAAAATGAGATTTTAAACATACTGTAAACACTTATTTTTCACAAAAAAATCAAGATAAACTTTCCCTTTAAAATATTTACAGATATTTATAAATTAAGTAGTAAAAAGAATAGACAGATTTAAAATATATATAATATTTAAAATTTATTTTAATTTTTCTGAGAAAAGAATCTGACGTTATAAATATTAAAGCTTGTATACATTACTAATATGCCCACCAATATCCTGATAAACCTGTTTGCGATTTTCCTACACAAATGAAATATTAAATGTAATTTCTATGCACTTTTTTAATTATTTATTTGACACATTTCAATTAAAAGTTAGTAAAAATTAGTAATTTGGGAAAATTCCGAAAACTATGTGGAATTGCATTACCGCGTTACCCATAAACAAGCAATATAAAAAAAATTCAGTCAATTCCTATTTAGATCAGCAAAGAAAAATTTTATTTTAATTAATTAAATTTAATTAATTCATATTTGAAAAACTTTAGGAACCTTAAGGGTCATCCACTGTATAAGATTAAAAATATTAAAGCCAAGAAAAAATTCTTTAGAAAAACATACTGGCACCATCTGTTGGTGCTAGTTCTAACTTCATCAGAAATAACGCAGAATAAATTTAAAACTTAAAAAAATTTAATTAATTAATTAATATTTGAAAAAAACTATTTTTACATCAAGTATCATCCACTACAAGTTTAATAAAATGTATTTGAACTTCAGTGAGGAATAAAAAGTATTTTATTTACGATTAAAAATTTGAACAAGATATATCTATATATATATATATAGGAAGAAAGCGAAATAATAATAGGAATTGAAGAAATATTGTTTATCAATCGAAACAAAAATTGTAAAACACTAATGCTTTCCCGTTTGTTGTAAAGTTCCAATAACTTACTACAAATGATTGAAATAAGTATATTTTGAAATTATTGAAATTTATTACATGCATGTACTTTTTCCATAGAACATTCCCAAAAACTAATCCGAGATAATTCTAAACGTTTTCACGCCTTTATTTTGCATGGATTTAGAGTTAGAATTTACTGAAATTATTCTGACGTACTTTTTATGCCTAGTTGCAAAACAAAATTAATTCTTCAAGTTGAATTTATAACTGCGAAAGAGTGAATTATTTTAATATTTTTCCAATCCTAACGTCCTTTCCTGTCTCCAGTAATAAAAAAAAGTATTAATATGTGCAGCAAACCACAGACTTTTATTTTAACAAAATTTTCATTGTGTATACTGTAAACATTGATAAAAACATTTTTTAAAAAAAGTCATGTGTTTTTCAATAGTTCGGCGCTTTTACTTGAAGAAACTAAATTCTTTCTCTCGGATTCTTCCAAAAAAATCTAATTTAAACAATTGAAATCAATACTAATGAGAATACTTTGAAATAGGATGGTATACCTTTTATCTTAACCTTTTAAAAGATGCTGAATGAATACATTGTTGTTGAATATATAATTGGCAGACATTCTTATTTGATTATTTTAGCTACGTGTTTATTTAATTAGCTCGTAATTACTAAAATGGAATCTAAACCATTATTCTCACTAACTATGTAGAATTATCAAATTATGAACAGCTCTCGTTTGTATATATTTAGAAATTCTTTTCAACAAGGCAGCCTATTAAATACCCAAGCCATTCCTTAAAACTAAATTATCCGTTGTTGTTCCATGTATGAATTATTTTCCATCATTAGGAAGTAATACAATGGGTAAAATGTGATTATATTCATTATCTCAAAAATAATAAACAAACATCCTAAAATTTTAAAAAAAGATCCTAGATTCCAGCATGCATGTTAAGCATGTTTTCCTTGAAAACAATTTTTTGCTTCAATATGTTCTAGTAATTAAATATTTAAATAATGTCTGAAGTAGGAAATAAACTAATTAAAACTTTTCACAAGAGAGTATAGCACCGCTTCTTTGATAATTTATAATTATCTTAAAGTAATTTCAAAGTTTTTGATTCTTCAATAAGATTCTTATGAAAGATGATTGCGAGAAAAATATTTGCTTTATGCTATTGTTAAATGAGTAATTAAGAAAATATAATACGAAAAAACTAAATTAATGTTCATATATATGATAAATCTGCATTGTATCGTTTACTAAATAAATTAATAACCACTTATTTTATGCACGTTAAGTAAATAGTGAGAAAATAACATTTCTTTGTTATTTCACTTCTAAAATTTAAATTTCAAACAAATGCTTTATTTATCAATGTTATTTATCACAGTTACACAAGTTAACAGTCCTTTTATTTATTGGATCGAGATATCAATGCCTTTTCCCCGTAGTTATGAATTTAAAAATTAACGGAAAATCTGGAGCATTGCTGGAAATTGATTATTTAATTCAGTATAAAAGAATTATTAAATTACCCAACATAAATAAATTGCCCTACCCTAGTGTTTCTCAAATTTGCAATATTTGTGTGACTCAATTTTCAGGCATAATTTTCTTTGAACTCCCCCCCCCTCCTCCAAACAATAACAATGTATTGAATTCAATAATAATGTACTTTGACTTAAAGCCACAATACGACTTTAATTATAAACCGTTCAAATTATCAAGATAAGTATTAATTTTTTTTATGTATGACAAGCCCATGGGGTCACTAGTAATCGTCTTAGCTTTTTCTTAACAGGGTTTTGTTAAATTAACTATCAAATACGTTGTGCAGTACTGATACATTTTTAAATATATTATATCAGTATAAATGCGCATTTTATTTTTACTGTGTCAGAATGTGTTTTGTTTTGCTTTCTTTTAGTAAACTAATTATATTCTTAAATAACGTTTTATTTCCGAATTTTCGATATGCTCGCGCCACCCTCGTTGGGTTATCACGCCCCACAAGGGTGGGTGTGCCCCAAAGTTTGAGAAACGCTGCCCTACACTGTTATATATTGAAGAAAGTTTTATATTTAAAACAAAAAGTTATATAAATAGTATATTATTAGAATCTTTTCAGTGATTAATCAAAACCAATTGACCTTTTTTGTCATGCTAAAACTCACACTCCATTTGCATCCTCTGATTTAAAACCAAGAGGTTATTCAGAAAAACCACAAAATGGATATGTTTGGGGCAATTAACTCCCTTATCTAAGCGACTCCTTACCATAATCTAAAACAAGGGTCGGTAACCTATTAGCTGTGGCGTTCCAAGCAAATCTACCAATATGATTCAGCGTGCCACACAGTAGAACATTTTTGAAACAATTCGATTCCTGCTACAATGCGTACAGAATAAGGAAATAGAGGTCAATAATATAGATTTATGAATTTATTATATATTAATTTTGCATTATTTAAAGATATTTCTTAACATTAAAATAAATAGCATAAATACATTTTCAACAAAAATATTTTAAAAAAAATTTTTATTGTAAATAATGTATTTTTAAAAATATTTATAAAAATAACGAACAGACAACATAAAATCTAAAAATTTCCTTCATTATAGTTAAATAAAAAGATAAATAGAAATATTCATGTGAACCTAGTGCTTACAACTTTCTATTTTATATCGCAAAATCAGGGTATACTTTGCAATTTTCAATTTGACAAGGTTTTGAGCATTCAGTTGTTAAACAATTTCTTTGCGGACTCCAAATATCTTTCATATAAGGAAAGATTTTTTTACTTAGATATGTCGAACCAAAAAGCGTAAAGCCGAGTTCATGCCATTTTTTCTCTTCAATCGATTCAATATCTCCAGTTATAATATTAAATAATTTACAAATTAGCTGCAAATTTTTCTTTATTTTTCACCTTTCAGTTTTTTCGCAATTCCGTAAATGTCCATAATCTTGAAGATGTTTGTCAAATAAGGTCCATTATAAATTCATTAACTTCCATCCACTCAAAAATTCACAAATTTGTAGAGTAATTCAGAGAACTATTGAGAATCGTACCACGTGACATAGGTTACAGACCTCTGATCTAAAGCATCACAACGATTTTGTTGCAAGAAAAAATAAATGAAAAATATCAGAAAGATTTAAAATATTTCTTCTGCTATCTCTTGAGGGCAGAAAATGAAAAGAAAAAAAAATACCTAATCCGTAAAGAATTACGATACTCCGAGAGAATTAAATATTGGAGCACACGATTTTTTTTCAAATGTAAACTTAACTTTCTGATACCCGTAATACGACTAAATCCATTTTACAGGTTCAGAATGAAGGAATCCAAACTAACCATCAGTTGCTCACATTTTAAAATTTTAGGAATCATTCATGACTCATTGTAATATGAAAATGATGAAGCTATTTAGAATAACTATGGACCGTGGGTAGCTTAGTGATTAGAGCATCGGACTCCAGAACGTTAGGCATGGGTTCTATGTCCAATGCCACCACATACCCTCCGAGTACACACGGAGTACGTGCTCGCTACATCAGTGGGTCTGAAAGTCTTGTGGGTGGTCGCAGCTGAAACCACGGGTGCAGGGAGCTGGAGAATATTTCCCTCCTCTCCAATTCCATGCCTAAATTGTGGAGCTGGTGTCGCCATCTATCGTGTTTGAACCGAGCCAAATCACACTGTCATCTGCATGGTGCTAAAAGCTAACGACAGGCGATGAATTTCGTGGGCCTCGATTTGACACCGTAAGACAGGTGGCATAAGAAGCAACAATATCTACATCAAGGAAATGTTTGTAACGCATCACAAACTTCTTTACAATTTATTACTCAGAAAAAGTTAGGGAAATCTGTTTTTATAAGCCCTTTCTGATAATCATTTTGATTTTTCATTATTCCTCAGTAATTTAAACAAGAAAAACATCTTTAAATATCATTGTCATCTCTAAATTTCACTGCCTCAGATACACTATTTAAAAAAAAATTCTTTGCACATCCCTGTAAAAAAATCTGGCTGTCAAAATGAATTTAAAACGAGAAATTGGAATGTAACAAATTCCAAATATTCTTAATTTTTCATTTTTTAACTGATGCAGCTCTTACCGTTGCCAAATTTTCTTGTGAAGCAAATATGTAACATAATTAAAACTTTTCTATGAATAAAATATGAAATGTCGATGCAACCTTTAGATGATATTGGGGGATAACTTAATTACAACTTTATTACTTAATACTTAATTAATGTGGGATTGTTTTCAATATGTGTGTTATATTAATTTCCAACAAAGTGTTGATGAATTATTATCCAAGATAAAGTTTGGAACACTTACCGTGAATAAATCCCCAGAAAAGGAATTCCAATTCAGGCGTTCGAAATAAAGTGGGGAAGGAAAAAATGAATGAAAAATTTCAGACAGAGTTATATGATTCTTTCCACTTCTTATCTCTAGAGTGAAGAAACTGAAAAAGCGCTCTAATCCATAAGGTTTTAAAGTAGCCACAGAAAATGAAATATTAGAGCCCGTAAATTTTTTCTGTATAAGCTCAACTTTCCGATTCCCGCATTACTGTAAAGTCTATTTTTGAACCGAATATCCGACTAGGAGGCATTTTTCTTAGTAGTAGCATTTCAGCGGGATTTAAGTATTAGGTAGCGACAAGATTCTAAAGCGGAAAATTGTTATCTTGAAAACTCAACGTTATAATACAAGTATATAAACTTTCCTAGAAAAGAAATACTACATATGATTTTTAAGAAGTTAGAAAAATAAATACAAAGAGAAATGACGTCATAGATTGATTATGTTCTTGAAGGCACCCTATATTAAGAGATAAATTAGAAGTAAGATTTAATATGGAAAAACCGTAATTATTTTAGAATAATAAAAAAGTACTTGTAATACTATCCTCGGCTAATATTTTACTTACGAAAATTAATATTTTTCTGTTGTTTATTAAAATAGATTCAGTATATATAGTAATTTTAATATTTAATATTCATGTTCTAATAAAGGAAAAGTTTTAAGTAAAAAGGCTAATTTTATTTACATTAATAATTCAGCGATCAAATTTGAGTCTTAGACCCTCCAAGTGAAATACATTATGCATATTTATGTAGAATCCTTTTTATTATTACAATTTTCAATTTTTAGTCATCGAAGAATCAGTACAACAAATTGTACATGGTCCCTTTTCATTGCCAATTTTTACCACTATGAACTTAATTTTAATAAATCTGTTATGACAGTGCTATATTTCTCAAACACATCTCATAATGTCATTCAAAAATTAAACAGTTTGATAAGTATTGTAAAAAAAGTGTTAAGAGGAAACAGTACAATTCTATTGATAAAAATCGGTCAAAAAACAAATCTAATTTTCTTAGCCTAAATTATATTTTTATATACTTTTCTGCAAACTCACAAAATTTGAAAGTTCTAATTTTAAAAAACGCAGAGTTGTGATAACTTTTACGTTTGTTTTTATTCACACCCCAATGGCAAATCAAAACTTTAAAGTTACTTATCTCGGAGAAAGATAAAATAACTAGTTTATCTTCATTTAAAATGCTAAGGCTTTTTCTCTATTGTGCCTAATGCTTCAAATATTTCTTACCTATTGCTAATAGTACATGTAACAAAAGTTGGTATGCCTTTCTGAATCAAAGCAATACTTTTTTTTAAATAATTAAACTCAGAATTTGTAAATTTTTTAAGGAATTTTCAATAAGCATTCATAAAAAGAAGTATCGTACAAATGCCAATCTTGTTATTGCAAAACCCATACCAACTTTTGTTATGCATAGTTTGACGTACTTGTAAATCAAATTTCATAAATGTACGCTAATTTTTATAGGAGTAGTAGCATTTTAAAATCACCTCATAAGTTTCAAGTTTTTCCCTTAAAAAATTAAATGTTCAGCTTTTTATGAAATTTCGAGCTCAAAATCTGTTTTACATCATGTATGCACACAGGAGACAACCAAAAAAGTTATGAAAATCATTAAACTAAAATATTTTGTGTAAATCATACCAGTCCCCTTAATATATGTAATCAGAAATTAAAGAAAAAACTAAAATAAAATTAAAGTGTTAAGAATTTTACAACAGCAAAGAGATTATCGTCTTTATTTCAAAAACGAATTCTCCGAAATATTTTTTTTACTGAAGACAGATCAAATAATTCCCGTGTGCACCATAAGTATCTCATGAGGCTTACAGAAGTAAGTAAAAGAAACAGAATAAAATAAATAAATAAAGTAAGTATCAAAACAAAATTTACGAAATAAAGAAATTACAAAAACAAATAAGTTACAAAGACAAAAATACATTGCAAAATAAAATAATTACGAAACAATACAATGAAGTTTCAAATAAAAAAAAAGAAAAATTTACAAAAATTTTAAAAAATTAGATTAATGACGATACAAAATAAAGTGAACGAAGTTTTAAGTTGAAAAAAATTAGGCCAGTTGATTTTAAGAGCATTCGGTTAAGCTTTCAGGTATTTTCTCTTTTTTTAAACTGTGGACAAAAAAGGATGAAATCCTCCACACTTTGCTCCCCACCAACATAACAATCACAAAGTTTGGAAGAACACAGGTTAAATCTATTGAGGTACACTTTAAAATTACCATTACCAGTAAGGAATTGCGTGATTTTATTGTAAAAAGGTAATCACAAGATAGTCTTTGTGAAATGGTTGGAAAAAATTTCTTTGTCAGCAAAGAGTGGGCTGAGTTTTTATATTAAGTGTTCCAAAGAGAGACTACGTTTTTTTTTCAGTTTTATATATATATATATATATATATTCTTGTAGAAAAATTTCGAAACATTAACTGAAATATCAATCTCTCGCTTTTCACTATGCTGTTTGAATCATGGAGATTTTAAGATACTTTTGAATTTCCTCAAAGATATTATCCGCATTTTTGCTTTCATTTTGACATATTTTAAGATCAAATGAGACTTTAATTTGCTGATTTTATTTACCTTATTTCATTTATGATATTTGGCGAGCATTATCAGCTAAGGTCGCCAACGAAGTAATCTTACAAAAAAAATCCTAATCGTAGTGGGATGTCATGCGTAATCAGATCAAGAAAAAAAGAGAGCTTGCGTTTCTTTAAATTCTGAATTCCTTTCAGTAACTTGATCTTAAAATACTAACTGTCCATAGCCACAATACTTTCCTTTTTTGTTTTAAAACAGTTCAGATTTCACACGAGTATTTTGAAAAATTGTATTCCTCGCAAAATAATGCATGTTCAGAAAAGACTTTTAAAAAGGGTCATTCAAAAACAAATAAAATACTTTTCATTTTCTAATAATCCGAATCCAACTCAATTCAATAAATCAGAAACACAAACTTAATTCAAAATCTTTAATCTTAACACCATCTTAACCTCTCTTATTAAACCCTTTACCTAATTATTTTTCCAAATCCACCATCTTTCTTCTTCACACTTCCAATCAGTTGATCTCAGCAATATGATAAAAATAAACATTTCGTTTCGAACTGTTTACAAATAACTTCACATATAATACGTTTTGGACGAAAAGAAAAAGGGAAAAAAATCCCCAAAGCACAACAGAAAATAAAATTTGGTTTTTTATTTTATCCTAGAGTACAGCCATTGCACATGTTTATTTGCCATTCTCGTTTCCCCAAACTGCTTCTGCCAACATTTGCACGATGTGTGAATGCAGTTATGAGGAGCTGAATTGATAAAAATGTTTGGGTCATTCAGAAGGACACGGTCAACTCAATTTGCAATCTCCAGGACGATAACAATTGTTATTTCCCTTACAAGGACAGTAGAATAGATTTTTGTAAAAGAAAACTAGATTTAATGAAATGCAGGGGTGGAGATTTATATAATTTTACCACGAAACTTCGTTTGCTTCTGCGATAGCTGTTATCAGAGTTATGAGGGGGAAGAAACTAAGAAGCATATGAATGAAATAAAAAGATGAAATAAAAGAACTCTTTATACTTGGTACAACAAATAATTGTGTGACCGAAATATTTATTTATAGTTAGTTTTGTTTTTCCCTTGTATAAAAAATGTCAATACTTTTCTTAGATATTATTTATGATAGCAAAATTAGAATTCATGTAATTTGACAGAAACTGGTAATATAAAATAGAGCTGTTTCAATTTTTTTGCTCGAAAACTTTTAGTTTTATTACAGTTACTTTTTAAAGAATTAATTTAAATAGATCAAGAGTCTTTGTCTATACACATAAGGGATGACCAAATGAAAAGTTGATAAGTTGAATAAAAAGAACATATTGGAAACCAAAAGTAATCCCCATGGATGTTGAAGTACAGGTCCTATTGTTTCAGCAATGGGTCAATGCTTTCGATGTTGAAAAATTGTGGTTGATTCTTAAGAAAGTCCTAAACAGTTTCCTTCATTTCATCGTCCGAATAGAAACGCAATGCTCTCTTAAGGCTTTTTTCCCCAAATGTTCGAGAGACTGAAATTAACGCGAGACACCTTTTTAGACAGAAAAATCACAATTGTACTTTTATGAAAACTTGCAGCATTTTAAATCAATTTTTTTTTATTTTTAAGGGTTATGGATTGGTGCTTTACCGTTGCAGACCTAGTACATTCCCCGTAACCCGGTATCTCTTTACAGTGCAGCACTCTATAGGCGGATACCAATCACTGCAAGTAATTTTGACGCCCAGTTTCCTCCTTAAAGGGAGGCACCTGAGCTCTGACGATGCGAACCTGTACTAGAATTTAATTTTTCCGAGAGCACCCAAACTAAACACAGATATTCTAGGGATCTTTTGCATGCCGTATAATCATACGACATGTCCGCTGTGGATTTTCTGCACCATGAAAATCCACCGACTTGGGCCGGGGTCGAAACCGCAACCTTAGGTGCAGAAGGCAAGCGACAAACCAACCACGCCACCCAGCCGGTACATTGTAAATCATACATCTGTTTATAATGGAGTGTTTACTAAATTTCAAAATATTCTATACATAATTGTTTTTACCTTTTAACATGCAAAGACGATTACGGTATATGAGAAAATGTGCAAAATACATTTTGTACCATAAAAAATGGGTCAACTAAGATAAAAAAGATTATTGTGCTGAAATTAACTGCTCCCCAAAGGATAGAGAAGCCAGAAAATAGTATTAATTTAGAACTTTTTTACCCGAAAAATCTTCCAAATCTAAGTCTTATTCCTTAACGTTACGCCGAAAACAGCCTTAAGTACTCTAAAGATGTGGAAGTCTCAGGTTGACAAATTCGGATTGTATGGCGGGTGTTCCAATCCTTTCCAACGGAATTTTTCAATGGTCATCTGGGTTTAAAGAGAAACATGTGGGTGAGCATTGTCATAGAGATATGTTACCATTTGCTGCCTTTCGTGAAAACTTCTACACCAACTGGTCATACCCGTCCGATTTAAGCAATGCTTGCCATAGACTACCACCATTCACCGATGAAAGTCGGCATTAAACTCACAATCCTCAAATAGAAACCGTACTACCGCGTGTTGTTCCGATCTGGACGTAAACATGCATCGTCCAAGACTTTACTTTCAAACAATTTTCTACTGCAAACAAGTTTTACTAATGGACATCACATGCGGCCTACATCTCCTATCGCCGTTTATATACTTGTTCGGTGGTGATGCAAAAACTGTAGTCACTTTCCGATGCAATCGCACGTGTGCACTTTTCAATTGGTCACAAACATTTTATTTACATATATATATATATATAAATTTGGCTTCACACTTTTTGAAATTATATTTTTTATGACATATGATAAATATAACAGCATGAATAAAAGTAAATCTTCTTTTAAAAGAAAATAACGAAAGACATAAGTTCTAAACAAGAGGGGGGAATAAAAAATACGTAAAATAACAACTTTTTTTTTTCGAAAATCGTGATATTTATTATTACAACGTTATTTAAATGCTCTTTATTAAAAATTGACGTTATCTTATTCCTCTGCCACAGATTTACGAAAAATAAATTAATTTATCTAGTGATTTTCCATAGTTATAAGAAGTAAATAAGTGCTCTACCATTTACATACACTGGTGTCCAAAAGTTAAACATAAATCGTAAGATGCAAAAAACATGGAGTAAATATTTGTAAAATTATTTCAAATTTCTTGCGGATATTAATTGGGTGAAGAAAAAACATTGAGTTTATGCACAAATTTTCAATCGACTACGTCCTGCGCGAAACACCGGCGCATGTCGGAACGCGGAGAAACCGACTCACGCAGCATAGGCAGTTCAGACAAGTTTCGTGCAACTGCTGTGGGAAGGAACGTTGTTAACCATCAAACAAGGGGAATGATGGCACAAAGATGGCAATTGGACATGTTTACGAAAGGAAGAATCGTTGGAATGCTGGAATCCTCACGATCACAAACCGAAGTGTCTCGAATTCTGAATGTGGACCAGTCTGTGATCTCAAGACTGTGGCAGAGGTTCCAAAGAACGGGAGATGTTACCCGACAACCAATATCAGGTCGACCAAGAGTCAAAACCGATATCTGGTAATAAGTGCGCGACGTTAGAGTAGGCAGTACTGCCAGAGCACTGGGTTCGGTGCTCACAGTCGCCACAGGAATACGAATTTCGAGACAAACTGTTTACAGGAGACTCAATCATGCCGGCATGTATGCCAGAAGACTAGCAGTTTGCATTTCCCTCACGTCTGCGCATAAACGCGCTCGTTTGAACTGGAGTTTGAAACATCAACATTGGAGTGTGGGCCAATGTGATGTTCAGTGACGAGTCCCGGTTTAGTCTGAGTAGTGATTCTCGCCGGGTAACGATATGGAGAGAACGTGGAACACGTTTTGATCCAAGAAACATACTGGAAAGACATCATTTTTCATCAAGGGAAGTAATGGTAGAATCATGATGGATGGCCGCACAGACCTCCATTTCTTTGATACGGGGTCTGTGACTGCTCAAAGATACAGAGACGAAGTTCTTGAGTCTTATGTTCGCTTGTTTCGAGGTGTTGTTGGTCCTGACTTCATATTCATGGATGATAATGCGCCGTGTCACAGAGCGGTGCTGATTGATGACTTCCTTGAAACGGAAAACATCCAGCGCATGTCGTGGCCTGCGAACTCCCCTGCTTTAAATCCTATCGAGAATGTATGGGATATGCTCGGGAGACAAATTGCGGCCTTTTCGCACCCATCAAGCTCCGTTACAGAACTGAAGAGAGCTCTCCAAGAAGCTTGTAATCGTTTGAGCCCACAACTCATTCATCATCTCATAGCAAGTATGGTAAATCGCTGTGAAGCGTGCCTGGCTGTCAGAGGTGACCACACGCCTTATTAAACAGCAGCATCAGTATTTTATTTAATGTTTTCTTTCATTTTTTCTTTAAAGTGTGAATCCTCGCTATGCTCTGTTTTCTTTCAAACTGCTACTTTGGATAATAAAAGTAATTATTATCATTCTTTTGATTTGCTTCCTAATTTTATAACCATTTTACACTCGCATATCACTTTTCCCGCCATTCTGATTTACAGATCCTTCTTTATTCACATAATTATCAATTATGCTTAACTTTTGGACACCAGTGTATTTACAGCATATTTTGTGAAATGTACAATATAATTCCCCGCCCTCTTCCTATTTTATTAACTATCGCTTCATACTTCAAGAGTAAGTTTTGAAGCTATTATTTTATTAAAAGTATATACTCTTATATATAGTTGTTTACAGTAATAAAGTTTCATACAATAACTTCTAAGTGTTAAACTGTTATATATATACATATATATATATATATATCTGAATTTAATCTTTTATTTCACAATATCTTTTAATGATGAACATTTTAAATATTTGCGCAACTTAATATTTCATAAATAATGAAATTTTTTATGAAAATGAAGGGGAAAACTAAATTTAACAATTCACTAAATTAACATAGCCAACAAATTGAATCATACACAATAGTCCCCTCCCCCCTTAGCTGTCTCTGCAAGACCAAAAAGATTTATCAAAGACATCAATGCTTTGAACTAAAGAAAATCTTTAGTAAACTATCTCATCTCCTTCGGCTTTTTTAACCTTTATTTGTCAATTTATTTTAAGATATTTAGGTTGCTCAATACTGTGCAAATATCTCTGTGCATAAAATTAAATTGAAAGTTATGAAGTTATGAGTTAAGTTAACGCAAATTAATAAGGGTTTTTTTCCTTATTTATATAAATAAAATATTCTATAGATTATAATTACAAAAATTTAAAAAAAAACTATAAAAATATAAAGATAAAGGTTTTCTAAAGTTTATCTAACTAAGGAAATCAATGAAATATTTTACTCAATCTTTGACTCCATTTGAAAATGATTTCCTTACCAAATTATGTCCCATTTTTATTTTGAGATTCATATATATCAGGTCTGAAAATTTAAGTTTTAAAATTAAGTAAATAAATAGAGCGAACTCTTTACTATCGCGTAGGGATTTGAGGGTAAATAAGACTACTTAAAGGTAGAGCGGAAAGATAGTTGGTGACTCTTCGTTGTAATGTTGTTTTTCAAGTGAAACTTCTTTGCGAACGTGGGTGAATGGGAAATTTACCCAGTTTTG
The DNA here is from genome assembly GCA_019973975.1 of Trichonephila clavata. NCBI lineage: Eukaryota > Metazoa > Arthropoda > Arachnida > Araneae > Nephilidae > Trichonephila > Trichonephila clavata. The sequence goes on along the minus strand of BMAO01029414.1, from coordinate 111,571 downwards.
CGTAACAGTGAAAAAGCGAACGGAAGTAGTGATTCCCCCATCCCCAAAACGTCGCCATAGTGAGGAGTTAGCGAGCGGTAGGGGCCATGTGACTTGCGTCATATCCGTGAAAAAGTTGGATAATTGCTAAGGTGAAATTGTGCATCAAAAGTATATCTTGCTGCTTTGGACTAAAGGCGCTTAGGTATTGGTGACATTAAGTGGGTACCCTTGCTACTCTCGTAACGAACTCGCGTGGCGTATTTTCGTAGTTTTTATGTAATAAAAACGTGCCGTTTTCAGCGAATAAACGCACCCAAAATCTTACCATTATATGGCTCTTCCCGTTTCGGGAGTGTCTGGGGCATTGTGTGTATGTCACTAACGTTTGCGCCAGAATCGCTACGGATAGCGTCTTGTAAGCAAACACAGTGACTTCTGTTAGTGATGCATTAAGTTTATAATATTAATTTATTTTCATTGAATCAAATTTAATTCTGGTCAGATAGCCTAGAACAAATGCAAAAAGAGGAAAAGAGTTTCGTGAAAGAAAAAAGAAAGAAAAACTAGCAGCAATTCCCCAGGCGAAAATCTAGAAATAACCAGGTAGTTCTGTCGCAGCTTTTATCATCTTTATCCATAAAGTTTTAGTGCTGTACACATCAGAAGCTGCTGCAATCATTAGATCCGATAATGATTAAAAGCCAATTATCTTAACTGGAGACTTTAATGTTAATTTTGCTTCAGAAGATGCAAAGCCACTCATTGAATTCTTGAAATGGACACTGAATTTGAAAATGAATACTGATCCTAGAGAAGGAAAAACAATGTACGGAAACACGATTCATGCAGTTTTCTCACATTCTCTTGATTGACTACAATCTAGGATTTTTATATCCTACTTTAGTTACTACACACCTATTGTGTCTTTCTTGGAAAATGATGATGCAGAAAATTGATTAAAAATATTTTCATACAATAAATGAAGTTCGAATTTTATTTGATTAAAGTTATCTCTCAGCAGTTTAATATAATTAGATCTATTCCTGCATTTACGGCCAACGTCGCCAAAGAAGTTTCACTTCTATCGCGTGGCTTTCCGCTTTCTTTTTTTATTCTACTCCGTTGCGCTCCAAAGGGCCACCATGTTGGATTTAATATGTTGGAAGAATAATAAAGAAGTTATTTCAGATATGATGCTCCCTTCATTTTACCAGTGGACCTGGAGCCTGTCATATATATATGTAAGGCATGTACTGGCCGTTACTCGGCTACTCTCTTCTCTGGGTATTTCATGATGTTGTACGACTATATTTTTTTAAGTTATTGATAACTAAGTACCAGCATTATGCTATCTATTGTATTCAAAAACATTCTGGTAGCAGTTGTTTCTTCATTTAAAAGAGAACAGAAATTAAACTTTTAAAACAGAAGTGTGTATATAAATATATATATCTTTTACGATCCCGTATCCCCTCCCCCGACAGCTTGGAAATCCCTTTTCATAAAAAACTTTCTTTGCAGGCTTTATTAAACAAAAGAAATATGCTTGTAATTAGATGTCGTAGGAGTTATAGTTCAAAAAAGAGTTTTATTTATAACGCTCTGTAACGCACTAACCCCCTTTTTCAAAATTGAAAATTTAGCGGATTTTTTCTCAACAAAAGAAACATGCTAGCCAAATTTAAAGCATGTAGGGTTTATAGTTTAAAAACGGGAAATTTTTCAATTTCAAATCCGCACCACCTCCTGAAAGCAGACTTCTGTAAAACCGTTTATAGGGAATCTTTACCCAAGAAAAGAAACATGCATGCCAAATTCAATGTATAGAGGTCTAATAGCTTACAAAAAGGGAATTTTTGTCTAAGATGTTCCTGCAACCAACCACCGTGGGAGTCTGTTTGTGAAACGCCCGTTCATAGCAAATCTTTACTCACTAACAGAAACCTTGAAACCAAATTTCAAATCTGTATGTCTAATAGTATCAGAGATTTTGTGATGTTTGATAATGTGTGTGTGAGTTGCTTTCCTTACCATATAATCAAAAATTTAATGTCAGTTTCTCTCACAAATATTTTTAGAATCGACAAATAACATCAATCACATATGCGTGCATCTAAAACAATGACCAACTTCCTTTTAATTAACTTACAAACAGATTTTTAGATAAGTTGTAAGTCACAAAAATCACCACCCTCACACACTATTTCTTCTCTCAATATATATAAATTCTACCCATTACATGATATAAATGTCCATTTTGTACCCCTGTGAAGATTCCTTCTTATTCATGGGAATCATTTTTATCGAAGTCGAAGATTCTTTCATACTTGACATGCCTGACATTCGAATGTTTATGAGACATTTTGATTCCCTCTTGAAATATGGTTGGTACTTAGATACCGGACAAAAGTGACATTTTTCTTTTGTGATTATTCAATCAATGTCACAGCCGAGCCTTTGGCGACAGTCTGGAGTCAACTCTGATGCCAAGACAAAGAAGAATGCATTTCTGAAGTAGTTACAAGCAGTAGAGACGAAGAAAGAAATATAATTTGGTGAATTTATTACAAAAAGTAGTCAAGCGTCTAGTTCTTTTAGAAATTTAGAAGTTAAATGCTAATCATTGCAGTTTATACTTTTATTTTATAGCAAATTCATATTTTAGAGGAATTAAAAGTTTGCGTAGATGAAGATCTTTATTATGTTGGATACATTTACGGAATTTTCAAACCATGGAAACAATGTTTAACACTTAAAGAAGTTTTCAGTAGTGCTCATCTATGAATATAAGGTAGGGAAAAAAAGGTCCTTTAAAATATGTCACAATTTCTCATCAAGCTGTGTTTGTGAATAAAACTATTTTTGGAAGTGTCAATTCTCTTTAAAAAATTTTGTGAGTTGCTCGAAAATGAATTTTGTTTTAAAACACTGATTAATTAATGGTTAGCATTATCATTTCTCAAAAAATCTTGTAAACTTGCAACAAACAAAATAAATTGATCTACAATTTTTAAAGTACTTTAGAACCCTTTCCTTTTTTATGGTTTTTAGCTTCATTTTCTTTATCAAAGTCATGAAGAATGTACCAAACATGTTTAATATTGCTGTGTGAAAGGAAACATTTTAATTCATTTTACTTGTTAAAATATTCCTGAAGAACGTGTATATATATCGTAAAATCCGGCGTATAACGCGCACTTTGAATATAACAAATAAGATTGATATTAACGGGTGCGCGTGTTATACACCAGGTATAAAAATGAGAGCTTTAAAAATAAAAAAAAGAGATGGGCATAGAAAAAAATTAGACTTCTACATATATCAAAATACTGTGTGTTTAAAGGAAATGACATTCCTTATGAACTTAACAGACTGAAGTTCTAGAAGTATACCGTTCTGTTTTCTAATCCTTGGAATAGTATCACGAATAAATGACTGTAAAACAAAAGAGCAAGCAGTATGTACGTTTTAGGTTTCTTCGTAAAAAAGAGCGCGACGTTATACGGCGAATTTACCTAAAAATTAAAAATTGCAGCTTGAAAGTATAAGTGCGCGTTGTATGCCATATATATACGAGGGTTGGGGCATGAGTCATGGCAACTATTTTTTTTTCTTGTAGATATGTGTACGGATCACAAACGCGTATATGAGTCGTGTGGAAGATCTGCAGATATAGTGTGTATGCAGAACAACAAATGGCTCTGTGATAGCTGGTAGTAGCACAGCGAGGGCTGTGAAATCAGTCAGCTGGTGAGTGTCGTGTGAGTTGGAAGTAACCCGTGTTGAGCAGCGCGCTTACATCAAAATAGCCGTTCTCCGTGGGAGAAATGAGATGGAATGTCACTGTGAACTTGTGGAAGCCCTTGGGAATAATGTCTTATCAAACCATACAGTAGCACAGTGGGTAAGAAAGTTTCAGTAAGGACGTGTGTCAACCAGTGATGAGCAACGTTCAGGTTGACCGCTCAGTGTGCGGAACGACTTGGCAAGTGTCGTCATCGAGCAGCTCATGAATGAAGACAGACGATCGAGACAACAAACAGACAACAAGACAAAGTCAAAAGTTGACAGTCATGTCAACTTTATGTGTACCATGTTGTCGTTCTTTTGCACCGTGAAGGCCATATTGCCCTGTATACTGCCGTAATAAATTAGTGTGTTACCATATTTTAGTGCTTTTCATTGTCCACACATATAGTTAACACCTTGTCCTTTCGTCTGTATATGTCACATTTTCCAACCGGACTGGTATCTTCAAGAAAAAAAAATAGTTGCCATGACTTTTGCCCCAACCCTCGTATATATATCGAGGAAGAATTTTAATTTCTTTCCATGAAAGTTTTCATTAAAGTGTGTAAAAAATATTACTTTTTGACGCGAAATTTATAATTTATCATATACATTAAAGTATATAAAAAATAGTGCCAGATAAAAACTTAATAAAAGTAACGGAGGAATAATTTTAGAGTACTCTTCTAATGTAGAAAGTTCTCACATGAAAACCTCAAAAGTTCTTTGGATGTCGATGTGCTACCATTAATCCTCATTCCATTATCTTCTACATTGTAAGCTAGGTCCAATCCCTGCATGTATGATATTGAAAAAATTCTTTTGTGACATCAATTTTCGTGATATAAGTTATTTTATAACGAAAGAAAAATATTTCTAATACCATTTTACTTAAAGTTTTAAAAGTTAACAAATTTACTACGAAAACTACGCATTTTTTAAAAATATTTCTACATTCATAACCTACATAAAGTTTGTAACCAGACACAGATTTTTTTTTCTAGTGAATGAAAATTAATCTTTGATGAAAGCTAAGATAGAAAATAGCTAGCTATATCTTTAGTTATTAATTTAAAACTCTCAAAAACTTTTATGCATTTTTTCGTTTCATTTCATCTAAGAAAAAGGCTTGGGCTTATATTTTTTTTCAAAAAAATAAAATTATACGATAAGAATTTTTAAATATTTAATTCTCCGATGCAAATAAAGATATTTACTATTTATACGTACTTTTTTAAAAAAAGGAAGTGCTTAATGTATGTTATTATCCAACCACAAATATTTTAGTAAATTTGAGGTCTAAGTTTGATTAATTGCTTCAAATAATACTTTAAAGAAATTATTTCTCTAATAATTAATTAAGCATCACAATATATCTTCATTTATTTTTAAATATCTTGATTCATAAATTTATTTCTGTGTCTCACAATTCGATATCGTACATTCATTTCAAGCGAAATATACAATTTTTACGTAAATAAGGGTTTATTATTCCCGCATGACTTTAAATTATAATTAACACGCAAAATAAACTGTAGAAAAATATGAACTGTTATTAATTTATAGTTAACTTTCTTCTGCAATTTTAATTCAGGATCTATATTATCCTATCCAAGTGAAGCAACATCCAACGTATAATGCACTTTTCAACACACATAGTACACGGGAACTCTAAAAATTTATGAAAATACAATATCTTAAATATATTCTATTAAATTTTTAGTAAATATATCATTTACAGCATTATATTTATAATGATATTTCAGTTTCATTAAAGATCTTTACGAATGGATGTATTCAGTAATACTTTTTCTTATGAAAACCGTGCTCTTTCTAACACTTTCCACTGAAAATCGCTTAACACGAAAAAATAGGTGATTAAAATAATTTTTCGCGTTAAAAAATATTGCAAAAACAAACCATATATTAAAAAAATTATTATAGTGTGTGCGAGTGCGCGTGTGCGTGCATATACACGTATTGTTGATAATGTAAAGTAAGCTATACCAAAATTTTTACAGTTTTCCGTTTTCGATCTCTGCTTCTGATCAACACAGTCATAAACTGTCTTTATTTATGGTATAGCAGTTTGCTTTCTTCATAAGCCCTTTGCCATGGTGCTCGTAAAAATATCCTGCGAAATTGGTGGCTGGCACACCCAGACACACTGATTTTACTGATCACAGCATTATATTCGTCTTTGAATTCCAAAGCCAACTGATGAGATGAGATGTTTTTGTGTGGCATTTGTAAGGGTGGAGGGTGAAAGAAGCTTAGATAAGCAAAATTGGCTAGTATCGCAGGCTATTCCGAGGTTATTTCAAAGTCAAGTTAAGCCTCCTTTCTACGAAACATGTGAAACCCTCTCTTTGTTATTTCACATCCCTCTTATATCTCGCCTGCGTGGCTGGTGTTTTCCGTATTTTGTTCACTCCTAGAAAGGAAATATTTTCATGTTAAATGATTTTCATTTCATATAAAGGGGGGAAGTAGTTTCACGGGATCATTGTACTATTTCATGTTAACTGATATTTTGTCTTAGGCGTTTTCACGTTAAACGTATTTCACTGTAAAGGTATTTTACTTCTTTTATATACTAAGAATTGCAACATAAAAGTAAACTTTATTTTTGACCATCCAGTTGCTTATAAGTAAGCAGGTACATTTTTGAGTATGTAATCACTTATACATAACTAGTTTTTCTAATAAAGATAAATAAATATAAAATTTAATTTTTTCTAGAAAAGACTTTTTTGAAATATTATAAATAATCCGAATCCTCCACTCCCACAATGTGGTCCTCAAGTTAAGATGTTTTCACATCTATAGGTAATTTCTCAGTGCAGTGTGAAAAAAACACAAAAAGAGAATCTGTTAAGAATATAAATTATCATTCCCTTTCTCCAAATGGAATCACACATGATAAATGATGATAATAAAGTTAATTTTCTCCCCAAAGTACCGCTTTCTTAACAATTCTACCAAATGCCAAGATATAGTTTAAATTTGAAAGCTTTGTTATTCGGAAAATTATCGTTCAAATTGAATATCTAGACAAAGAATACTAAAAAATTCTCAAATGTTAAATTAAATACCAAATTAGTTCGTGAAGACATTGTATATAAATTAAATTATGTATTTTTTAAATAAATGAATTATAATTGTTCAGTAAGTGGGTTCTTGTGACAAAATCTTGAAAAATTACATTGGAACATTTTAATTACCTCTTTATTAAAAAAGAATTTCTAAACTGTGAGCAAGAATAAAACCAATACATCGCGAAGGATGAAACTACATTCTTCTTTATAACAAAGTTTGAAAGTTTCTTATTAATATAACTCTTCGAAATGAATAATCAAAGATGGCTGACAAAACTTAAATTTATAATGGACAGTGCTTTGATACTAATATTTTAAGAGTAAACTAACACAAAATAATTTTTTCCTGTTATCCTAATGGAGAAATTTATATTCTATATTATTTCTATATTTTTAAAGAATTCAGTACAATTTAATTTAATAGATGGATTCACAGTTGACAAACTTATTCTTTTATTTCTGGTAAAATTTGATAAAACTCTTAATGGTTGAATAAGTTGATTGCAGTGAGTTTCAAGCTGCATTAATTTGAATAGCTCAAGCAGTCTCTCAGATCGGTAATAACGAAAACTTTTCATCGAATTTCTTAATTTGAAACAAATCTCTCATCTTTGTATGCTAAAATTATTCTCAAAAGCAATTTGGTGTTTAATAAATTATTTTAATTTTTTCAGATAGCAGTGTACATTTTTCCTTTCCTTTTCTTTATCTAGATCATCAGGAATACTATAGCAATAACTGTTGACTAACTTGAAAAAGCGACAAAATTAAACAATTTGAATTCCTGTATGAGCATTCAAATCTTATTATAAGAATTTAAGGAAAAGATTATTTCGAGTGGGTAAAACTTGTATCCAATTTGAAAATGCGCATCTCACCAAAGAATTTGTTCTTCTATTCAGAACAAATGGCTAAACCCTTTTAACCTAATTTTAAATTTGTTAACTGGGCATCAAATTTTAAAGCCTATATAAAACAGCAGATTTGTCCTCTCTGACCAGTGTTCTTGCTTAGTATACTAGTCAGGATGTCAAGTATTGATGCATTGCTACAATACTTACGAAAATTACATTCATGAGTGCCTACAAAGTTAATATGATAATACTATAGGATTACCGCCCTAATGCAGGATTGGAAGAAAGATAACATATTTCAAAACAATCAAATCTATTCACGTAATAACCACAACCGAAATGCAATCGATCAAAGCTAAAGATGCACCCAATTAATAACTATGCAGACAATTATCGAGATACCGAAATAGAGAAGACTTTTATATTAAATAACAGCTTTTAGCAATAGACTCGACCTTTTAGATATTTAATATAGATTCAGTCTCAGGACAATTCTTCAATTAAGTAATTCAATTATTAAATATCGATTCTACATTCAATTTTAGTTAATCTCTCCGATAGATAACTATATATCTCTCGTCTAACCTGAAGGCTAGACTATATATATGTTCCATTGCATTCATCTTCTTCAAAAGGGTTTCATAATAAAATAAATTTTATAATGCAGAAACACTCAAAGATAACTGTTAATTGAAAGAGCGTGAGATAGAACCTCTACAAATACTGACTTTATCCTCCTTTCTCTGCCTTTGTTCGAGCAAATCATCTTTTATATCGTTTATGCATACTATTAATAGCATTTTTCGTAACTTTAGATTGTAACATTTTGTGTTTGCTAACATTTACTGTACGTGTGTGTATATATATCTATGGTTTCCATGTGTATTTGTATGCATATATATATGTATATATGTATATGTGTGTATGTATGTTTTATGTATTTGTATTTTGAAAATCTTATTATGATCATGTTTCCTAACTTCCCCATTGTATAATTTTAATTACGGAATGTCTCTGTTTTCAAGTGAGAAATCTGGTATTTTATTCTGCATATATTGTATTTGCATCCATTTTTGTATCTTTTCTCTTTGAATTCCCATTTGTGCCAACTTCCTACCACTATTGATTGAGTATTGAATTACGTTTGTAAGCCTTGCGTTACACTTGTCGGCGCGAAAGGAGTCTACTTCTTATTCTAAAAAAAAACTATTATTCTTGAATTATTAGTTGAATTCATGCAGTTCATTTACGTTGAAAACTGAAAGTAATTTCATTTCACGACATTATTTTAGATTAGTTACTTGTAGAAAACTGTTTAATTTTTCAAATAGCAGTAATTTGAAGCTTCACTAGTTAAATACCAGAACTTAAAACGCAATAAAAGATAATTGTGAACAAATCTTTCTGTTCCAGACACACACAAACCTCGTATTTTCTTTAGACCTCTAGCAGTTTACAGCTTTTGTTCTAAGCTAATTTGCAAAATGCTTTAACGAGCTGTAAGAGGCAGTGTATAGAGACACGGATAAATAAGAGGCACATGGATTTCTTAATTATGTCTTGATGTTTACTGATTATTATTTGACAGACATGCTTAATAAAGTCCTATTTTTATTGTTAAGTAATACAATTCAATGCGTCTTATAACTAAACAGAAATTATGTGTTTCATGAAGGTTTCTTTTCTAGGAAAGTATTGTATACTTTAACTCATTGTAAGTTCGTTGATTACGTCCAATTAAAACAAATACAATATATTTTAGAAATATAAGGTCTAGAAACTTGCTTCTATTTAACACATGAATAAAATACATTATTCAAAATCAAAACTTCTCCCTGTTAGAACATTAAGGTTTACGCAAAAATTAGCATGCGAAAACTTCGTTTTAAAATATAATAGCAATATTACGGGAAAAGGGACAAAAATACATGTTTCAAAATTATAAAATAAATGGTGAAAGAAGTGTTTCTCAAGTTTTGTTAATTGTTGCGCTAAACAATTTTTCTGGATAACTCGAAATACACGATTTGGCATTAAGTTTTCATGCTAAATAGGCAAGAATTATACCCTATATCTCAATATTGGCTACTTTCAGCTCATATACCGAAAAGCATATTGTGCTCACAGAAACAAATAACTCAATAGGCTTTCTATAAAATTCAAATGGAATCTGAAGCTCAGCTAAAGTATAACAATCTTTTCTAAGTTGAACCCAATTTTTTATTGATTTACATCATCCTGTTGGAACTTTGATTTTTCTGCCCTCCTAAAAATTATTCGAATACACCCGTATGATCCAATCCAATGATAACTGTTTAAGTTCCCTTCGCCATTTAAAAAAGCGGCCCACCGTGTCACTTAAGGAAACATCTTTCCTATTGTTACAGAAATTCATTTCTCTTAGAAGTAATTATTAATCTATATTCAACTAAGTTACTTAAATTTAATTGTGTATTTTTAATAAGTTGCCCGGTCCGAATTAATGGAAAATATAGAATAGAATAACAAAATATATATATATTAGTTAAAAGTTTATTTATATAATATTAAAGTTACAACAACATTGAACTTATATTGATCTGTTGTCTGTCGGGTCATTGGTTTCTCAAAAGTTTTTTTTCTTTCTATTTGTTGCATTTTAGGGAAGAAAAAGTCTAAGGAAAAAGGTATCGTTTCTGTCATGTTTGCCTTTTTTACTTATGTGCCACATTACAATTACGATCCCTCCCCTTGAAATCCCTTTATGTCTTTTTACCCTAGACCAGTGGTCCCCAAATCCCGGGCAACCCATGGAAGATTTAATTATTTCTATTTTCCAATGCAACTCTATTGAAACCACTGTATATTCATTTTTTGGTGCAACTGTGTTTTATTCTTAAAGCATGTTTAAATACAGTTAAATTAAAATTATTAAATTAAAAAAATATCAAATATAAATAATCATCCCTTTAGCTGACCACTGTAAAATTATCAAACGTTGACCAGTCCGTGGCAATAAAAAGGTTGAGGAGATACCCTTAGATCAGAGGTACACAAACTTTTTCTGTCTCATATTTAACCTTATTTTGTCTCATATTAAAAATACGGTATAAGGGGTTTCAGACAAACTTTTTTTTTGTCTCAAACCCCTTACCATATTTTTTGATTTGGGGTAGACCCTGCTTACGTAATTTCGAATTTTTGCAAATTTATCAGCTTAAATGTGTTTATGACAGCTGGTACAAAGCTACTTACTTTAAAAGCTTTAAATTTCTAAATGTAGTGAAGTATAGAGTTTAAAACTTAAAAAACACATGTTAATTAATTTAAAACTTAAATGATGCATAAAGTAACTGATAAACAAATGTTTATAATGATAGGGAGGAATCTGGGGCTTCAATAACAGATTTTCAACATTTGTCATCAATCTTGTCAATTTTAACTCTAAATTTCCTTGGTTAGTAGTGTCCAGTCGACAACAACTCCGAAACTCCTTCTCACTAGGAAAAGCAAATAAAAACTTTCCCATAATACTCTATAATTTGAGATGAATAACGGGTATGTCCTTTTAAAGCCGAAATTGCTGACATCTGTTTCTAAACTTTACTTTAAGATCTCCGTTACTGCCAATTCCTATCAGCTCTTTGTAATATGACTTTTTTTTTCAATGTGACCCTATCAATTCATTGCCTTTTGCAGTAATTACCTAGTAAATGCATTCTCAAAGCTAGTTTTGAAATCGGAGGAAAAAAAGAAATTTAAAAGTTGAACGTTGGTTAAAACGTCATTTTCCTGGCAGATTGTTTGTGGCCAAGTGAGAAACCAGGAAAATTTGAGATGTCTAATATTATATTCCTTTTAGCTTAATTCTAGCAAAAAATGCTGAAACAATGTTGTCATATTTTAACTACAAATTAACCTCATTAAATTTAGTAAATAAATCTGTTAAATAGGTAAATCTGGTTTCCATTTGATTAAATTTTCTTTTAAATGAAAGTCACAATCCTATTAATGAGAACCACTATCGTAGACCCCATTTACACCTCATGAACCTATAAAATTATTTTTTTGCTGTCGTTGACCCTTTTGCAGGTCGTCATAGACCCCTAGGGGTCTAGTAGACCATTTTGGGAATCACTGTCTTAGATGATTGGTCGACATCTTATTTATGACATGTTCTATATTTTTACAATCCAGTGCTTTTTCAAATTTGGTAACCCGATGTTGATTGCGTACTATTAGGTAATTGTCGAATATTATATTTTCCTGTTACCTGGGGTAAATGTAAGAATTTTCGAATTGAATGTGATAAGGAATGTCACTAATCCTCACCCCATCTTGATAGTTATCTTAAGTTTACCATATTATAGAACTCAAGATATCTATCTTTGTGATGCCAATAGTAGTTATTGCTGTTAAGGTCATCAAATTTAAAGTTATTCTCCTCCAAAAATAGTATTCTCTTCTATAGTTAAAAAAAAAATGACATAAGGCCTTTTCAGACTGCTTCTTTACAATGTTTACGGAAGCCTAGTTTTTTCCTAAGTTTTTTGAAGAATATAAATATTCGACTTCAAACTTCAGTACACAGTTATATAAGATACTTGTTTACTTTTTTCTACGGTGCTATCTTCCATGCCAATTAGAATTTTTTGTATTTTTCCGTTCGCCGGCGCAAATCTCGCCAAGCAGGCTTTATTGGCGTGAAAACTCAAAATAAATATAAAGAAACGTTAATATTAATTCTCATTCGTTTTTTGTCCATTTTGATGTTTTAGGAGAAAGACATTACTGATAAGAAAAAAATCGACTTGTTTTCAAAATGTGATTGTAAAAGTTTACTAGCGGGAATATTCCGTTTGGCGTCGCTTGTATCATTTTGGTGACTTTATCACCGGCTCCTGCAAAACGAAAAAGTACCGAATTGTTTTTTCAGTAGCTGTAGATTATCAATTTTTTAAAACTGATATAACTTTCTCTGCGTTCCAAAATTTTTTTTTACTTAAAACATTGTGAAGGGTAATTTTAGAATGATTAATAATTTTGCTTATTTCGCCTTCAACCTTCCGTTTCACTGACATACTTTTCTGACACTTTCACTAGTTCGCTTTCACACGCGCGAGATGAATTACTAACTCCAAATTACTACACAATCCCGGAGATAAAACAAAAATTCTATATACTATTAAAAAAACAAAAGTGGCCTTATATTTATGTACACTGTGATTACCCAAATAAATGCACCTTTCAATTTTTTTTCCTTAAAAACGCACGTTATTGATACTTTTATCAAAAAAAGTAATGAACAGTTCAATCTTGTAAGAAGTTGTATTTAATGAACAGTAAAAAAATCCTGTATTCCATTTTAACAGCAATTCCCATTGAAATTTAAATTAACTAATCTTTTACGTATGCCTATGACATAAAATTATTTCTATTTATATATTTCCCAATGAAATTCATCAAAAATATACCAAAAAAAAATTAGATATGAAGTTATCATTCAACTCTTAATACAAATTAGATTTTTAAAGCTTTTCATCTGAAATAAATATTCCGTAAATTAGGCTTTTAAAACAAAAACAAAAAGTGTCTCTTTCCAAGCACCATTATTTTTCTACGCAGCAAGTAACTAGTTAGAAATGCTCCCATTAGAGATATTCAGGGCGTAATTTGCATAATAACTTCCTTACAGGGCTTAATTATCAAATGTGTGTTTCCCTTTCAATTAAATTATACGATAAGCATTAGCATTCGTTAAGGATAAAAACTGATATCTTGCAGCGTAATTTTATAGATCTAAAATAAAAATAACTTAAATGCATTTAATACTGTATTAAGTTTCAAAAGTTATTTTATCTCAAACTATATCACCCTTTGAAATTATGACTAACATTCGTGTATTTTTAATTTTCGAAGGGATATATGGTTGAAGTAATTCTAGCGCCCAGAGAGATAAGTGTACTTTATTTTTATTTCCAAGAAAAGAGTTTTAAGAAGAACCGTTTGGAGTTTCTAATTCAAAACCAGATAGGTTTCTAAGATAATTAAATGGCAATCTTACATTTCATTCATACATACGTAATTTCTGGATGAAAGAAAGGAAAAGAGTACTATTTTATCACATAGAATATATAAAATCAGGACTAAAATACCTGTTTAAGAGAAATTTACCAATATTAAAATGGCATGATTTAACTTATACTTAATGAAAAATAAAGTTATTTTTTATTTCTAATGGGCTGCGGATTTACGTTTTACCATTGCAAACCTAGTACATACCCGGATGCTGGTATCTCTTTTTAGTGTGTCGCCATATAGGCGTAGGTGCAGGTAATTTGGTTGGATCCTAGCAGAGCCCACACCCTTGACGCAAATTATTTTGGTTGGCAATGATTGCCTCATCTTGGTAACCCTACTTTGATACACTAGATATGGTAAACCTAATTATTTCTGGAATTTTCGTATTTTGCCATTTTGTAGGCGGGCATTTCGAATTTTGTCTTAGGTCACCGGGCTGTAAGTATGGTTGTGTGTATAAGTGAGTATACCTTAATTTTTTTTTTTACTTTGTTGAATGTGAAAGGTAAACAAAATAATTGATTGAATGGTGTATGAAGGAAGGATTGATTGCTTCGAATTATGAATATCCTAAATGTAATGAGTGAATGGGATTATATATAAACGAAAGAGTGTTGTTTTGTATAGATTTGAATGGAGATGTTGAAAAAAAGGTGCGAATGTGCATGATGTTTGCAGAAGTATAAAAGGAATTCGTGGTCTGTTACGCTGTATCCTCCACTGAAAAAAGATCAGCAGTAAGAAAGTGTTGTTTTTATTTATTTTTTATCTTAAATATATTTGATTAATCTCTGTATTGTTTACATATATTTTCATTATGCATCCGCCTTATCTTGCTATATTCACTTGCCACCATTGTCGTTTTCACTTGGCGCCATCTCGTTTTGGCTTGGTGCTTTTTTGGTTTGTCGCCAAGGGTGGGGGCTCTCCTAGGATTTTACCGGTAATTTTGACGCCCAGTTTTCTCCCTAAAAGATGACACCTGGTCTATGAGGATGCGAACTTATACTAGGATTTAATTTTGCCGAGAAGAAGAATGTAAATTATGTAAATTATTTTTTTTTTAAAAAAACGTATCAATTCATTCCCAAATTTAAGAGTTGATTCTTTTACCATTTTTCCTTTTTTTTTCGATGCCTTTTTCTAATAATAAAATTTAAAAAATTATTCAATCTCAATTGAATAGCATCTATTCACAGGGGGGGGGTAAATGAAAAGGTATGAAACGACACTGTGGGCATAAATGAAGACTTTATTCAAATTATACACCGCAGGTCTCAGCACAAGGGTTTCATTGATTGAAGAGTCGAAGGATTCCTTGTTCGCAGAATTCATGTGTACGTAACGAGACCCAGTCCAACACAGCATTCTTGAGTTTTTCATCCGAGTTGAAGTGTTTCCCTCACAGATGTTTTTTCAGAGGACCAAACACATGGAAATCACAAGGGAACATATTCGAGCTGTAGGGTAGATGGTCAAGCTGCTCCCACTTGAAATTGGCCAGTTCTGCGTGTGTGACCCAAGAGAGGGGTGGACGCGAATTTTCATGGGGCAGAACCTCACTCACCTTGGCGATGAATAGCGCACAGTTTAGTGGCTTCTACTGTCAGAAATCGGATAACGCCTCACTGCTCCTCAATTGTCGAATTTTGTAATATGAACGCCATCATACCCTCACACGCTCTGCCGCGTCAATTGGAAGGCGCTGTTTATAAGACCCCGTGTTCTTTCTTGAGCACGCAGGCGCAAGTGCAAGCTAAAATACACGCCGGAGACTCAATTTTCATCCCTAGATGCCTTGCTACGTTCTCCCACAGTGGTATAGACAAATGGAAACCTTTAGCATATAGAGAAATATGCTAAAGAATTCGTTGTTACGATGCTTCGTATCTTTTTATTTGAGCACCCCTTGTAATTTGCTCAAAAATTAATTTAAATTAAATTTACAAAATTATTTTTTAAAAATAAGAAATCCTTTAAAAAAGATATAGACATTTTCCAATACTTCACATCATCTTAAAACACCAAACTTATTTTAAAGGCGCATTTGAAAAAAAAAATCTTTCCAAAAAAAAAACTTTGGACTTTTATTATTTTTTAAAAGTTTATTTTTAACAAAAGAACACTTGAAATTTATTTGATTTTTTTATTAAAATTACACTTTAAAGCTGAAAAAGATTACTTAGAAAACTGTATCAGTGTTGTTAATTATGATATAGTGCTTATATAATTTTATTGCATACTTTATTGAAAAGTAATAACTGAAAAAAGAACAAAAATGAGAAATCTATAAAACTTTTCTTCGAAATACACGAGATTTTGATAAAAATATAAGCTGACTTTCTGTCAAAGGTTATCAGACAACTTCACTCTAACATAAATATAAATATCTTGCTCTTGGGAGTCGTAACTGGAATTCTGTAGTGTGAAATAAATATTGATACACTCCAGATGCAAATGAAAGAAGGTATTTCAATATTATGTTCTATTTTCAAAGCCTAGACGTATTTTCTAGAGATATGTTCAGCTTTCTAGCGTATTTACAACAACGAAACTGAAATTCCGGAATTCCAAAAGGCTAAGAATTTAAGTCACAAAATATTGCGAAGAATAAGCAATCGATCTAACACAAATGTTTTACGTTTTATTTCATGGTAGAATTTTCGCATCTACGAATATTTATTGGACTAAAACACCCTTTTCTTTGCGTAAAAAGAACGTAAAACAGTAGAAAAGTTGCTTTTTGATAATTAAACTTTATATTTGATTAATTTTACTGATTTTAGAGTCTAAAATTGGCAATAAAAATATATGAAGGGCCATTTTTTTGTTGGTCTGTTATTTAAACAATCAGTTTGTTATGGAACGTTGGTTCTAAAACGTTAAAGTATTGAAATTCGCTGCAAAAGAATTCGAAGAACAACTTTTTATTCCATTAGGCTTAGCAGAGCTAACATCAAAACGTTGCAACAAGTCTAATGCCAAAATACGGACAATTGCCAATCTGGTAAACTGAAGAAAGTTATAAAGAAATTCCTTCTAGATTTACAAGTATAAATATATATACAGTTAGTTTAGTCTTTAACACTTATACCCCTTTGCTAGTCTTTAACACTTATACCCAAAAGTAGCAACCGTAGTGATAAAATTATTTTAATTACAAATGTCAATTAACTATTTAATTTCTTACAAAGTAGCTAGGTAAGTTTGTGTGATTTTAAATAGATATAATTTTACTGTGCCAGATGAGAAGTACCAAAAGTATAAAGGATCTCTTTTCAGACAAATTTCTTCACATCTCTTTTTTCTAACGATATTCAAATTTTTTTCAATACAGTGATCACATTACAGTAAATTTTTTGATAAACGTATACAGTAATACAACAAATTCGAAATAACTAATCTATGTATTCAATTTCACAAAATTCCATTGACATACCAAACTTATATAGTGCAAATTAAAAACCCTAATTTAATCCCTTAACTACCGATTGAAAGATACAAATAAGCATATTTTTTTCTGAAGTAAGTAAATCTTCCATAAATACTGTCAATGTTATTTTTACTAGATTCCAAAGCCTTCGGAATATATTTATACTGATAGCAGCGCAAATATAAGAATCGTACTTGGGAAGGAGGGATATATACGTCCAGGGCGCTCAATTCACCGATTGAGTAAGACGGATATATACGCTAGTGGCATTTAAAGGGTTAACATTTTTAATTCCAAGGACGTAAATTACGTAATAATATAATACAGATAACTGAAAACAAAACCATGTTTAAATTCAATATTCAAGAAATCAAAAAAATATATTACATGAAACCTATATTTCTCTATAAGTTGCCTTCGAATTGAAAATTTAAGAAATTCCAACGAATACAATTGAGTTGACTAATACAAAAAATGCCACAAGAATATCAAAAAATAGATATAAGTAGATAAAAGAGTACTTTCATTTTCTCAGACCTTTATTTTAACCCGAAGAAAACATTCAGAGAAATGTACCATTCATGTTATATATTTCCAAAAATCTACTTCTGAAAGGAATGAACGAAATAAGAACAACAAGAACAAGCTTTCTGTTTTACATATAGAATTCATTAAAAGATTCTTTTGAATTACTTTAACCGAGTTACTATTCAGATTTCTTCTGTATGCAGATTCTCATCTTTTAGGACAAAGAAATCCAAGTGAAGATTTTTCCGATAACTCAACCAAAGTCATTTTTTTGCTTAAAAGCCTGATTAAAGAATTAAAAGAATTGAAATTTGCTTTTCCTTTGCTGAGAATAATGAAGTTTCATCAAGAGTATGAATTGACAATGAGGTAGGAAGGTGAAATTCAATTGATTTAAATCTTTCAACGTTCTTGTCTCGTTTTTCTACTTTTAAAGTAGTTGAAAACCTTGATTAACGAAATAGATTAAAACCAGTGACTTGTTTTTGAAGAAAAACTTTTGTTAGGTCTTTTTTTCTAAAAATGGGAATTTCTAGCTGTTTTCAACTTCAAATAAATTATATCTTTACTGGTAAGCCCATTGCAATATTTTCGTGCATAAGAAAAGTAGTTAATTAACTTTCACGAAATGTTCTGAGTATTTAGAAAGCTGTATTACCTGTTCCATGCTTTAAAATCCCAACAAAAGATTCACCTTTAAAGAAACATTTATTCAACTATATCTCTTTCGGCCAAAATTAGTTTTTCTTTTATTCACAGAACTGTAATTTTTCCAAATTTTTAGTTTATTACACTTTAAAACAAAAAAATATTCTTGGAAGGAGTTAACAAACATGATTGCAATTTGGAGGAATGGTATACCTTAGAGATAGGGAGGCCTTGAGACCACATTCGGCCTCCATGAGTTTCTTGTGCGGCCTTGATAAAAGCTAACACGTATTAATTAATACTTAATTTTCTAAGCTAACAAAGTTTGAAAATCAATTAAATTAAATAAAGAATAGCATGAATGTATGTTTCGATGACTGTTCGGGGGAACATCCAGTTGTATTCTTCAAATATTAGGACGTCACCTAGTGTAACATGCAACACTAACAGAATGCTCACTTAGAGGATCAATTATGGCTTCACGTTATGAATCTTGATATATATATATATATACATATACGCTTATATAAATAAAAATACTAACAGTTGTGACGGAGCTATACACGTTTTCTTACTAACTCCTTGGGGATTCCTTTAGGGCCAGAATTCTTTCAACCAACTTTCGCCATTAACAAGAAAACGTAAATATGCAAATTAAGTTTAATATATATATATATATATTCTGTATTCGCGAGTTTTAAAAAGGTTTGTGAAGTGAGAATTGGAGACTACTGAAGTGAGGATAGCTCGGATGTGAAGTGAATTAATGAGAAGCCAGCAATCCAGCAGTAGTAAGTAAACAGTGTACGAAGCGGGAAGTTGGAATCTCTGAAAAGTACTGAAGTCAACTATTAGTGTTCAAGGCTGCATCGAGTTGTTAAAGAATTGCAAGAGTTCAGGTACTGTGCTCCAATTCTAAGTAGAAGTTAGAGATTTAAATTAAGCTCACTATCAAAGTAAAAAACGAGCTTTGTATAAGTTATCGTAGGAATATATTTGAATGGTCGTATATATTGTCCCCACGCAATCTGGTCTCACCTTAGTCCTCTAGCTGTTGATCAAATTTATCTTAATTGAATTATTATCGTGTCTGTGTTGAATATTGTGACAAATAAACAATTGAAGTGCATCGTGTCGTCTGATCAATTAGTTCCTCCCACACATCTAGCCGGGTTAGAGGGAAGAAGGAATAACAATTCGTTGCACAGTGAAGAAAAGAAAGTTACAATAGTATGTATGAATTTAATAATTTATAAAAAAAATAAATAACGATTAATGTTATAGCAAGATTTTAACCCTTATGTGAATACAAAAATATTTTAACCTGTAACTTTTTATGTTAAATAATAAACAAGTATTTAATTTTTTTAAATAATTTTCTACATAATGCACAAAATTGTTAAATCTATACAACAACTATATTAATTTAATAAAAGTCGTGTTTATAAGTACATCTACCTATGCGGCCTCCTTTATTATTACTTAATCTAACACACGACCGCTAATGGTAAAAAGAATCCCTACTTCTGGTATATCTGCTTCGGAGATCCAAGACGTAATTTTCAAGTTCGTTAGAGCACGTAACTCGCACAGTTTCGCTTTTATGTACATGTCACGTGCAGTACATATCACGTCATAAAAGAGCTACTAATGGTGCTGCTAATTCATTTCTACGCGCTCAATTACGTTAGTTGTATCGTTTCTCATCGGATTATGCCGCAGAGAAATACTTTCAAAGCTATTTAAAAACTGGGAATTTGACAAAGGTCGCATGATTGCGCTCTAAGAAAGTGAATGTTTTAATTGATAGATTACACGGATCGTATTAATTCTAGATATGATACTGTTGTACGCATCCTATTGAGATGGATACAATAAGGCCCCATGAAAGCTCAAATAAACCAGATCAAGAGAGAACCGATGGGTAGCAAAACATCCACGTACTGATCTAACAACCACTTTTACAGATATGTAGCCGACAGTGGGAACCTCTGCCTCTCATTCCATAAATATTAGCACTATTTGTCGACGGTTTCACAACGCAGGACTAAACTCAGATCATTACGATGACTGCTTTTAACAGCATTGCATCGTAGTCAACGACTGGAATAAAGTCATGTCAGGCAGACTTGAATGGCATCGATTGGTCTTAGCCAACAAGTCTCGCTTCCGTCTTGGTGGAGCAAACAATCGAATTACTATGTGGAGACAAAATGGTCAGTACTAAAATCCATGGTTCTTAATTAAAATTACATGTCCATAAGACCTGGTATCATGATTTGGGACGAAATAGAATATGATGCTAAGTCACCTTTAAATTTCGTTACGGGCTCTTTCACAGGCCAGCATTACGATCAAAAGATCCTGCAGCCGCCAACAGCAGTAAATAAAAAAAATTAATGGTACTAGCCTATGATTCTGATTTCTGTACATCGATAATAATCCAAAAATATGTAGAAATATAGCACTTGTCGAGGATTTAATACAAGGAATAAATTCTCCCTACTGTAATGAAACTCCCACAACCAACTGTCGTGATGTTTCCGAGGCTTTTTATCGCATATTGGAAGAAAAAATTTTACTTATTCACAAGGCCCTTCTTAGCTACATAAATAGTTAAGAAGGGAGGATTTTCTTGCATTTTGGAGGAATGGCGAAATGCAATTGATTTGCCAAAAGCATTCCAGACATGCTCTACAGAATTCAGATTTAGAGATTCCATCCTCTAAATATTCTCAATCTCGAGGTGTTCGTCGAACAGCCGAGCTCTATGTGGACAATCATTATCGTTCATAAAAATGAACCGAGTACCAACTTGTTCTCTTAACACTGCCCTAGAATATCATCCGTTTCATCAGAGCAATCAAGGAGTCTCTCTGAAAGATATTTAGCTCTGCGCACCCACTCCGGCCTATACCATAACCCTACTATCTCCATTGTTGTTCAGTTCCATCTGTTGAAGGGATATTTTAGGGTCTCTGATTCTTTCCTTTCACAGAAAACAATCTTTTTCCTTGAAAATAAAATTAGGAGTAAATTAATTTTAGTAAAATTAGTTTTGTAACTAGTCTTAGATATCCTTCAAACTATGAATAAAATTTATTAGTCATTTTTTCGTGTATACTCATGAACCCTAAAAGAACAATAAAGTTGAAACAACATTTCAAGTACTATTTTCGTTAGAATTATACACATCTCTACAAACAAAAGTAATTTTAGTTACTAAATAGATAAATGTTTTCTCATATTAACAAAACGAATTCTTGTATTCAGTTATAAATTATAACTGAAATACAATTTTTTCCATGAAATCTTACGACAATTTTCCATTTAGAAATATTATAAACCATACAAATCACGAGGAAAAGCAATTTCTGTGGTTTATTCAAATGTCAGACATATTCAAAAATACATTACATGGAAAAGATATTCGATACTGGCATTTCCTACACAGGGGAAAATAAGTTTTCAAATCGTTGCCAGAATTTTTCTGTTTAGAATTATTGAAAACGTGCAGAATTCAACAGATGTTGACGATGTATCATGTGTTTTTATTTCTACATGAAAAAATGGTATGTTGCTAGGTCACAGCACAACAAAAAGAAAATTCATTCGAAAATGTATCTCTAAAACAATATAAGATATAGGTTTGATCTTACTGGGATAAACGAGGCGTCAGAATTGTATTTTCCGTTCATAGAAAAATGTGATGACGCAGTAAAGAATATGCAATTTTTGTTTCAAATAAGTTTTCTCGTCAGTTTTCATTCTTCAAATGATTCTATTGTTGTATATACAAATTATTATTCTTGTAAATTGTTATTCTATTTTGAATACTAATTGTTATTCGAATTGTTATTCTATATTGAATTTTTAATTGTTATTCTATATTGAATTTTTAATTGTTATTCTATATTGAATTTCTAATTGTTGTTCTATTTTGAATTTCTAATTGTTATTCTTCATTTGTAACACTCTAGACCTACTCTCGGACCCGGCTAGAGGTGTGGGAGGAAGTGAAAAACGACTCGTCACAATAATTTTCAACTATTTACTAAGCACACTAATTATCGCAGACACAATTCGAGTGATCAAATAAGATGAGATGTTCCCAGAAAGAGCAAAGAGAATTTTGCTACAAGAGGCGCGAATTCTGAGAAAACTTCTAATCAAATGGTCCACTTTTTATGGGTTAATACACTACTCTAATATTTGATTCACAATGTAGCTATGTGACCAATCGTCACTTAAATATCTTTAACAATTAAAATCCCGAAATGCGCTATCAATATAACTAATACCTGATCTGTTGATATCTTTCCTTATCTTCAACTTCTTAATATTTCAATCTCCAGGAAACTCCGTCTAATCATCTATTCTCCTATATCTTACTCACAAGCTAGAGAAACCTATACTATATATAACTGATCTAATCTGCATATCACGGTTTCTTCTTCCAAAAGGGTTGGTTGTGATTAATAGCCCAAAGATTTCCCCCAAGAGGGTTAGTCGAAGGACTCTTATAGATCCGTCACATATTGAAAATTTCTAATTGTTATTCTATATTAAATTTTTAATTGTTATTCTAAATTGAATTTCTAATTGTTATTCTAAATTGAATTTCTAATTGTTATTCTATATTGAATTTCTTATTGTTACTCTATATTGAATTTCTTATTGTTACTCTATATTGAATTTCTTATTGTTATTCTATATTAAATTTCTTATTGTTATTCTGTATTGAACATCTAATCGTTATTCTATAAGCAATATTGTTATTCTGCATTTAAATATTAGAAAATAATTTATGAAATTCAAAAAATATTAAGTTGTAAATAAATTCATAAACAAAGCATTAGTATACCTAATAAAAAGTTTAAAAGTATTCTAGAATCTTACATAAATGAAATATAAAAGGACAAGCAAAATAAGATAAAGATTAAGATAGCTCCTTCCGCTTTGTCGAGAATGGAGAAAATTAAAAGGGAAAAAAGAATGAGTTCATATACTTGAAGATTTAATACAACCCCAGAAAATAAAATATTTCAGCTTAAAAGCACTTTTTTAAGAACCTGATTTTTGTCGACGTCAACGATAATAAGAAAGTCCATTTCAGAACTACAAATCCAACAACGAAGCATTTTTATTTGCTGTTCACATTTCTCAAAGATTTTAGCATTACATGAGGAAATGACTTTAAATCCTAGAAGTTATAATATTAAAAGCACTTATGATTGTTTTTGAAATAAAAAAAATTTTTAATCTTTTAAGATGTGGTAAAAATAAAATCAGTTTAAACATCTCGGATTTCATAGAGAAATGGTGGTTAATTTTAATACCATCTTAGTAGTAATGTAAGTTTGGAAGGATATAACTTAAAAAGTGGGGATTTAGCTAAAAAAAAATTTTTTTAATGAAAGGGCTCATAAATAACTATGAAAAATAAATTCAAAATTCCATCTTTAAATAAATACTAATCTCTTAATGGTCCAACAGTAATTGAAACACAATATAGATACAAAATAATCCTTAGAAGCATTATTCCCAGAAATTAAATAATGCTCAAACAATTAAGCTATCCAAAGATTAGAAAATTTCCGAAATAACAAAATTCGGTATTATATGGTATTTCACTCAAACTTATAAACATGAATGTCTATTGCACAAAAAAGTTTTAGGGGAACACAATTGACAAAAATTGGTCAAAAAAATCAAATCTAATACTTTTTAGCCTAAATTATTCTTTATATACTTTTCTATATCCTCACAAAATTTGAAATCTCTAAACTTAAAAAAAATCAGAATCATGATAGTTTTTACGTTCGTTTTTATTGACATCCCCTTGACAAATCAAAACTTTAAACTTACTTGTCTCAGAAAGATAAAATAACTAGTCTTTCTTCAATTAAAATGCTTAAACTTTTCTATTGCACCTAAAATCTTTAGTTTTACCTATACTAATAGATATGTAGCAAAATTTGGTATCCATTTTTGTAATCAAAACAATACTTATATTTTTAAAATAATTGAACTCAGAATTTATACATTTCAAGAATTTCCAATAAGACATTCATGAAAATGAACCAATATCAATCATGTTATCACAATACATACCAACTTTTTTATATTTTGATACTTATGCAAAATGTTCATCACTATAGTACGTCAACCTTACTATAGGAAGGTGGCATTTAAAATACTCACGAACTCTTAAGTTTTCTGCAAAGCACTCTATACGACTCTTGAGATGCAAATTTTCCAGATTTTAAATGAAATTTCAACAATTTTTCACCATTGCTGACATTTGATAAAATTTGTTAATGACTGTAAAAACTTCCAGTTGTTGAAATAACCTTGTGAGAAAAGCAAAACCCTATCTCTTTCTATCTTTAATTTCATTTTCTCAAAACAATAATCGAAATTTCTCAGAAACTATTATGATATCAATATGAAATTTCATACGATGTTCAAAATAAGACTCTTCATAACTACTACCAGTTTTTAAATTTAAAATTTTATTATGATTTTAATCTATTTTCTTAAAATTTTAAAATTTTCTATATTAATATTTAAAAATTTTGTCCTTCTAAATTTCTTAAAAGTTAAACTCTTTACGAAAGTAGGTATCTTCTGTTGCAAAATCATTGAAATTTGTAGACTCAATTTGTAGCCTTAGAATCCTGCGCGGTGTAAAATACGATTTTCTGTTTGAAAAATCTCAAAATTTTATTTCTATAAACTTTTAGTCTTTTCCTCAATTCTCAAAATTTGAAATGATATAAATATATGGATTATCATTCATAAAATTTCAAATGATTGTTTATTTATTGCCTATATGGATGTGAAGAAGGATATTTTCGGACAGTAAAATATGTTAAAGGGTCAGATGACCTAAAATATTAAATGCTAGTTCTTTTGATAAATTTTGGGCACAAAATCGATTTACATAATTATCACATAGGAGACAGCAAAAGTTTGAAAATCACCTAAATTAAATTTTAAATCATATATCGTCCTAATTAAAAGAGTTTGTGAATGTTAGAGTTAAATGTCAAGCATAAACTAGTAAAATAATTCCTCAAATGTGCGCCTTCTTCCATCTTTCTGAGCTTTTGTTTAGTTATTGATAGAATATAATTGGTCTTTATAAGCAATTAAACAATCAACCAATTTTTGGAATTTCTCATAAGAATGTTAACACAGCAGAAATAGGCCACAATGTTAGATCAAAGTGTAGTCAGGAAGGAAGTCTTGAATATACGAAATCAGGTAAAATATCCATTTGAGTCATTTCTAATAATTCAATACTGAAACATGGTGGAGAATTATAGGTCAATATCTTAGTCCTATCTGTCCATATTCGATCATTTCTCCTTTATTCTCCATGTCAAACTCATCTCCATGATCATTAGTGATCCTTCGGAACAGATTCATTCGATTTTAGCAGTGCTACATGATACATTATGCCTTAAAAATAAGCAACAAAATGAAATAAATAAAGCAATATATTGATTATATCAATTTTTACAGCTTGTTAGACAGAAGAAGAACAATGCCAAAAATAACAGAAACAACAGTTGCTTGCGCGTTGTTAACAATAATGTCTAACTGATGAAAAATCGTTCTGCAAACATTTATCAGTAAGTCGTGGGACCATATCCACTGAAAATGAAGAATCGATAGGGACAATTCATACCTGTAAGCAGATTATCAATCGCTACTTATGCGATCTGTGCCCATTCTCGAAGAAGAAATGTTGTCAAATCATTAAGGCTCGGACTATCTCCAGCAGTTGTTCCCCATATTGGATCCCTACGATTGCACAAACTAGTGTTGTTTTAACTCAAATGCTGTCAACGACTCATTTTCAGAAACTTAAAATGAAGAAAAAGAAAGGAACACAAAACAAAACATCCAACTCTACGAAAGAAATAAAACGTTTGAAATGAACCTGCTTTTATTATACAGTGGAACATCGTTTATCCGAATCAATTGGGACCGGACACCTTTCGGATACGCGATTGTTAAGATCACCGAAAACCGAATGCGATGCATGCAGTACATGAAACCGGACACTATACGATTATTGAAAATCATCACATGCGAAAAACGTGCTTGAAGAAAAAGTATAACAGGTGCAAAATATTGCATTTTTACCTTGATTGTGGTATAACTTAATAATCACTTAATTTTCGCTGTACCATTGTACCTTCGTTTCTTTTCGCTGCAAGTTCTCTGATTCTCTGCAGCAGTAGTAGTTGAGTAGGGCAGCACTCTGATTGGTGTTCGTACCACTCCATAGCTGTCTATAACGCAGAAAATACGTCAGCATCTGATGGACCCATGCAACTTTCGTTGTTGTTGTTTCCCGTCATTTTTGGCCTCAAGCGAAATAACTATTGAGCACATTGCACTGTTCGAAAACGTATTCAGGCTTTGGTCGGGATATTTGACGCTCTGGATAATAAACGTTCGGATAAATGACGTTCTACTGTATATCGCATTTCATAGGCATTTTGGGTTATGCAAATACTTTACAGCGGAACTACTCTCATGTTCAACTGAAAAGTACATATCCATATATTGTTGCTGTAATCTTTTTATTCCACAAGTTATGTTTATTTTATTGTTTTTGTAGCTATTTTTTCGACATAGTGTACATCTAACTGTTCTCACCAAATACTGCGCACGAGCTTTGGTCCATGAATATTTAGCTGCATCCTTGATGTTGGTGTATTACTTGGATTACAACATGACTTCTTACCCTTTGGAATGTATTCATTCATAATGCTTCTACTTTTCATAATCAGTTCAAATTCTATGCAATCGTCCTATTTTTGTCTTTAGAGCCAGATTTCACAGATGGAGTACCTCCCTTTCACGTTTCTATTCCTTTCCAAGCAAATAGAAAAACCTCCTTTCAGGTTGTGTGCTACGTTCAAATCGAATGTCACCCAATTTCTTTGCATGTGGACCCTTCCCGTGGCTGAGAAGTGTAAAATGAAATGGCTTGTTGAATCGTTCCTAGATATTCTGGAAAATTATTCGTGCGCTTCTCATTACTCTTCGTTCAGTAATGTCTTTCAATTCTGCATCTTCAAACGTTTCTGGGTTTCCTTCACACTCCTTGACCTTCATGTTAAATCACCATTTTTGAATCGTCTAAACTAGGACTTGCACACAAGTCGTAACTGATAGAACATGGGGTACATGAAAGTAGAAAAATAAATTTCTCTTCAAATTAAGCTTCTATGGCACTAAGTTCGAAGTACAAACATGTATTTCGATGGCACATGTTTGGACTTCAAAAAAGCTATGTCGTTTACAGTTGAACAAAATAAGATCTACCAAACGCTCAGTCCTAATGATAAGGCTTTAACATGGATGCAACTAGTTTATGGTCCGATGAAAGTTATTAGGAGTAATATCTTCTCTTATAAATACTTTAAAAAGTACTTCTAATTCCAATAGTTAAAATACAAAACAACAGAAACCCCAGTTAACGGATTTATCATAAGAGATATTCAAAAAGAGACGTTTTTCAAGAGCATGTTCTTCAGAACAAGTAATATAAAAAAATGTTTTAAAGTCAACAAAGAAAGATTTTATTTTAGCTACTTTTTATTAAATAGTTACAATTAATATAAATATGTATATTCATATGACAAAATCACAGTATTAAGAGACAAAATAGAAAGAAAATTTTTTCAAGTAATTCTGCATTTGCCTTGCTATATATGTTGTTGGACTATTTTCTGTTTGTTTCTACTTATTTATTAATTAAATTTAATTATTTTAATAAAATAGTACAGTAAAAAAGAAATCACATTCTTAGAAATTAGATCATGCCATGTGGGATTCGAACCCACGACCTTTGGATTAGAAGTCCAACGTGGCTGTCCATTGCACTACAGGAACACAACGAAAGAGTTTCCTTTCTATATAGGCTGTTGGACTATTATTTTTGTTTGTTACTATTTATTAATTTTTTTAATTTAACTAATGAATTAATACTTGAAAATTTGAACAATATATATATATATATAAGGCGAGAGTGAACTAATAGTAGGAATTAAAACAAGATATCAATCATTGGCATGGTCAAGTAATTTTAGCGCGTTTTACACACATTGTATTTTACAATAGGAAAATTCGGGAAAACTATAAGAAAATTTAAATATGATTCGGCTCATCTAGGGCACAAATGCGGCCAAATGCCAAAAATTCGAGGTCAATTGGTTGCTTATTGGCTGAGAAAAAGGTACGACAAAATACGGAACGAAGACGAAATTTGCGTCCTAATAGCGCTTTTCTTCCACTACGTGAAAAACGTGCTAAAAAGAGCATGATTTGTCTGTATTGTTGTAACAATGCACATCCGGTTTGGCTAGTTTGGCTGAAAAATTGGTTTTCGATACCAACTTTGGTCATTGTTTTAACAGTTACATTGTTACAACAATGTAGGCAAATCTAAGTTGGCGCCGAAAACCAGTAATTAATTTAAATTAATTAACTAGCCGGTAATTAATGAATTAATATTTGAAGAAACTGTTTTATCATCGAGTGTCATCCATTACAAGTTTTAAAAAATTTGTTTGAATTGATTGGATGAATAGAAAGTATTTTATTAACGATTGAAAATTTAAATAAGATAAATATATATAGAGAGAGAGAGAGAAAGTGAGCTAATAGTGGGAATTGAAATATAACCTGCTAAATTCTAAATGATGATTCCGTAACGTAAATGGAATTTTAAACATTGTAAAAGGAAAACATTAATGTCAAAAACTATTATGAGGAAGAAAAATTTTACATTTTCTTCTTTCCTAATCACAATAAGAGTATCAGAAATGGACACTAAAGAGGTATGGTTTATCATTAACAAACATTTATGATGCGATCGTATGACATCAAATTCGAAGTACAAGCTGCAAGTTTTTTCCTTCACACTAATATTAAACGAAAACCATTTGGAAGGACGTTTTGGAAGCTGACGTGTCATCAATTTACTGGAATAATCCCAAATACAAAGAAAAAATTGTGAGACTTTCATTCATTTAGGCGACACAAATTCGTTTGTTAATAGTACATAAGCATCATCAGTTTCTTGAGATAATCAATCAGTTAAGGTGGGTATTCCGTCAACGACAATTGTAAGGTTGTTACACATTGTTAATAAGAAAAAAAGAGAGAGGAGTGAGTAAGATAGTTTTGTTAACGTCATACAATACAGCAACAAAAGGGCTATTGGCGACAGACCTCTGTCAAGCTACGAGGACGACACCTGAGCCAAAAGATCCCCTCTCCTAACTACCACACCAGTGAGAGGATATCAAGACTCAACAGATTTAACGTGTATCGGCCCACTCAAGACTGGTTCTTTTCAGTGACACCGAGACCATGAGTGCGTGACCATTACTGGAAAAAGGAATAGAAAAAAATTTTAAGAAATATAAAGGGTGCAACTGAATTTGCTGATATATTGGTGTTATGTTCGAATGCATTGCTGTAGGCTAATTTTGCTTACATTTCAATGATTTGCCCACCATTTGCTTGTTCTTATGTCATAAATATTTTACTTTTTATTTTGAAAATTTTATTTCTAATTTAATATCTATTATCCATCACTGTTTTGTTTCTGAAATTTTGAATAAAAAACAAGAATTAGAAATTTTTCTGCAAATGGTTCAATAAATAAAAGTATATACTTAAAAGAATCTAATGTCGAAGGTATTTTAAAATTATTTTGAAACATGTCTTATTCCGTGAGTTATAATTAGCAAGACTTCAATTTCTAAAATATATAACTGAATGAATTTTTTAAGTAATCAAGAAAAATTCAAAATTTCATTATTGTTCTTTAGTGGCGAAGAATGAAAATATTCAGTTATGCATTGTAAGGATAACTAAATAACTGGAAAAAACTTAAGAACCTTATTAATTTAAGAAAAACTGGGATCTAGGTGTAAAAGATTACGATAACTCAAAAGTTCTTGGAAAAAATAAAAACATTATAATAGTGCTCGAAGTAAATACGTTTTGGGTGGAGAGTGATTTCAAAACTGTATTGAAAATGTTCATCTTTCTGCTCATTCTTGCAAGTTTGATTGGCAAAAACTAAGCTATTCCAAAAACTTAATAAAATAATTTGAAAATTAAGCTGCAAATATATATATATACACTGGTGTCCAAAGTTAATCATAATTGATAATTATGTGAATAAAGAAGTAACTGTAAATCAGAATGGCCGGAAACGTGATATGCGAGTGTAAAATGGTTATAAAATAAGGAAGCAAATCAAAGGAATTATAATAATTAATTTTATTATCCAAAGTAGCAGTTTGAAAGAAAACTGAGCATAGCAAGGATTCACACTTTAAAGAAAAAAATGAAAGAAAACATTAAATAAAATACTGATGCTGCGGTTTAATAAGGCATGTGGTCACCTCTGACAGCCAGGCACGCTGCACACCGATTTACCATACTTGCTATGAGATGATGAATGAGTTGTGGGCTCAAACGGTTCCAAGCTTCTTGGAGAGCTATCTTCAGTTCTGTAACGGAGCTTGGTGGGTTCGAAAGGGCTGTAATTTGTCTCCCGAGCATATCCCATACATTCTCGACAGGATTTAAATCAGGGGAGTTCACAGGCAACGACATGCACTGGATGGTTTCCGTTTCAATGAAGTCATCAATCAGCACTGCTCGGTGACATGGCGCATTATCATACATGAATATGAAGTCAGGACCATCAGCACCTCGAAACAAGCGAACATAAGGCTTAAGAACATCGTCTCTATATCTTTGAGCAGTCACAGACCCCATGTCAAAGAAATGGAGGTCTGTGCGGCCGTCCATCATGATGCCTGCCCATACCATTACTCCCCTCGATGGAAAATGATGTCTTTCCATTATGTTTCTTGGTTCAAAACGTGTTCCACGTTCTCTCCATATCGTTACCCGCCGAGAATCACTACTCAGACTAAACCGGGACTCGTCACTGAACATCACATTGATCCACACTCCAATGTTGATGTTTCAAACTCCAGTTCAAACAAACGCGTTTATGCGCAGACGTGAGGGGAATGCAAACTGCTGGTCTTCTGGCATGCAGGCCAGCATGATTGAGTCACCTATAAACAGTTTGTCTCGAAATTCGTATTCCTGTGGCGACTGTGAGCGCCGAACCCAGTGATGTGGCAGTACAGCCCCTCTGACGTCGTGCACTTAATACCAGATATCGGTCTTGGCGAGGGATTGTGACTCTTGGTCGACCTGATACTGGTTTTCGGGTAACATTTCCCGTTCTTTGAAACCTCTGCCACAGTCTTGAGATCATAGACTGGTCCACATTCAGAATTCGAGACACTTCGGTTTGGGATCGTGAGGATTCCAGCATTCCAACGATTCTTCCTTTCGTAAACATGTCCAATTGGCGTCTTTGTGCCATCATTCACCTTGTTTGATGGTTAAAAACGTTCCTTCGCATAGCAGTTGCACAAAACTTGTCTGAACTGCCTATGCTGCGTGAATCTGTTTCTTCGCAGGACGTAGTCAACTGAAAAATTTTGCATAAACCCAATTTTTCTTCTTCACCCAATTAATATCCGCAAGAAATTTGGAATAATTTTTCGAATATTTACTCCATGTTTTTCGCATTTTACGATTTATGCTTAACTTTTGGACACCAGTGTATATATAACGTGCTTTCGAGTCAACACCAAGACATTTTGTAAAAAACTGTTTTTGTTCAAAAAACATTTCGGCATCTGATTCTAAGAGAGAAACGGACACGCGTTTTGTATAACAGTCTGATGCCACTCAGGCAGATGTTTTTAAGTATCCTTCTTATTGAACAGAGATATTTGAAAGTTAAGCATGACATACGAGGTAATAAAAATTAATGGTTGGGGATAAAAGTTCTGTATAGGGCCATATGTTCTTCAATAAGAAGTGGGTAATCAATTTAATACTTGAAGATGTAACGGAATATAAAAGGTAAAAGTGGTATAGGGATTTAATTTTAGATCTATTCTAATTATCCTTACATATATATTGCTTATTTTTCTATTTATCATAATATGAGTTTTTATTTGTCATAATACAGTAAAATATGTTTAACGTGAAAATGCTTAAGACGAAATATCAGTTAATACGAAATAATACAATGGTACCGACAATTTACAATATATTTTCATGTATTTTTATCTCTTAATGCGAAACGAAAATCGCAAGATTTCCCTTCTGGGAGTGAACAAAATCTGAAAAACACCAGCCGCGTAGGCGGAATTTAATTGGGGTGTGAAATGAAAGAGAGGGGGTTTCACCTGTTTCGTAGAAAGGAGGCCAACATGACTTCGAAATACTCTCGGAATAGCCTGTGACACGAGCCAATTTTATTTATTTAAGCTACTTTCACCCTCTATCTTTAAAATTGCCCCACAAAAACATCTCATCCCTCATTGGCTTTGAAATTCGAGACGAGTGCATTACTGTGCGAGTAAAAACCAATGAGCTTGGTTCACATTATTTTTTTATTTTAGAAAGACCTTTTTTGCGACCACAATTGCAAAGTGCTCAGGGAGAAAGCAAACTGATATTTAGCTTAGAATGAAGTTGAAGCTTCTTAAGGCTTTTGAGTATTATTATTCTTAAATTATTTAAGAGAAAATAAGGAAGAACGTTATATGAATCCCTACCCATAAATTTTATACAGCTATTTCACCAAAACAATTTTTAACACTAAATTTTAGATTTCTAAAAAGCTCACATCGTGAAAAGTAACTTTACCTTACAGACTTTTGCAATTTTCATTCAGAATTGAATTGAATTTTAATTCCATAATTAAAAGGAAATACAAAAAAAATCCACAAGATTGCCCTAAAATACAGATCTAACCAAACCATTTTAATATTAAAGAAAATGCTTCGCTTATAAAACAATCCAATTGTGTGAATTCATTTATTTCAATTTAACCTCTTCCCAATAATAAACATTGTCTTTAAACAAGTACAATTATATTTATTAAAATAAATACGCAAAAGCACAACCTCACAAAAGACAATATATATATATTTACTATTATAGTAATCAGGCAGGAAGATGACCTTTGTCCACTTCGGTTATTTACCATTCTTTCTCCCTCGATCCCTCTGTCATCATCCCCTTAGTACATTAGTGTTGTCTTCTGGATCTGGCTTGATAAAAGTGAATCGGTCATTTGGTCAGTTCTTTTAGGGTCCCTGGGTTGATATAAATTGGGTGCCTCGAGTAGATTTATAAAGGGAACAAATCCGTTTATTTCTTTGAATGTTGTACATAATAGAATAAAAAACCAGAATAAACTTTTTATTATCTCTCGATAGATCTATGTCCACAGGGCTAATTTTGTTCTTATATTGATAAGGGGATAGAGAAAGGAAAGTAGTTAAAAAGTTGATGTCTAAGGTTATAAAATGCATGCTACTGACATCATGGGAAATTGTTTTTTCTAATACAGTGCTGCAGAGATGAAAATGTCTACTTAATATTAAATTATGTTTTTATAGCAAATATTTCATTTTTATTTACAAACTTAAATTTTTAATTGGTTTTGCACTAGAGCGCAGATATCTTCAAACTGTGTTGAACGGAATGCTAGGACTCCATAAAGCAGACCTAGAGGGTTCCATAAGTCAATATAAGAATTCGAAAAGAAAACTATAAATGTTTATTGAATATAGATAAAAGTTCTCGTTAAGAGTTTGTTTGACCACAAATATCAAAAACTGTATTTCCCAAGGTGGGTCCTACGAGTGAAACTTAAAACATAAATTTGGTGTGCGGCAGCAAATCTTTTATTAATTTCCTGCAACTTGTATTATAATGTAATAATAATGAAAGAATATTAAAACGAGTTTTTTTAATATGTACTATTAAATATTCTATTTATGATCCTGTGTTCCTCAAAACAGTTGCATACTCGTTAGTGCAATGTTTTTCAAAACTGAATGGAATGGAATTGCATGAATTAGTTTTAGATAACAGTTTAAAAATTATACAACGTAGAAAATTTTTCTGTTTGTTTAAAAAAAAATACTGCTTACAAGAGAACACTTTAAAAAAAAATACCTAACACGTGTAAAACAATATTTTCCTGGGGATAAAACCAAGCATGAATAGATAAATCAGAAGAAGTGAAGCTTGAAAATGAAGGAGGAAAAACAACTTATCAACAGATTCGGTGTTAAAATCTAAATTCATGAAGGGAAAAGCTCCTAAATTTTCAGTTGCAAATTTACAGGATTTTCTCCTACAGAAGTTTCAGTTATAAACATTTTAATGCTATTCAAAACAATGTATTTGAACTAAAAATATTTCTCAACGTATATGAGGCATCAAAAATTATACAAGTAAATTAACGAGCAATATGAAATGCGATTGGAAATACCTTTAGTAAACCAAGACTTCAATTGTAAGGGTGAAATAAAGTACGAACGCATATCCTAGTTGTTAAATATAATGCATATAGATGACACGTGGAGCACAAATTATAAATGACTTTAATATTGTGTTAAAAAAATTAATAAAAAATACAATAACTTTAATTTTTCTTACTTAAAGTGCGTATAACATGTCGGTCTACTTTAAATATTATTTTAAGCTATATTCTTTAAAGTTTTTTTAATGGGGTTCCACGGACACTGTACTTCGTAAATGACAATCATAACAAAGTGTGTTCACTGTTTCTTCCAACAGTGAAATGAATTCCTTAATATAGAGAAAATAGAATTTATATACATATATGTAATGATTCCCTCTTGTATCCTTTTAAAATACTTTAATTCTTTAGTTCAGGACTAACACGTTAGTCTTAATCTTAATCGAATAGTAACATCGCATCAGAAAACTCGCTTCCGCCCGCTTCCAACCAATTACGGCTCCCGTAAGAAAGGAATCACGTGACCTTCACAGCCAGTGTATAAACGAAATTTCTTTTGCACTTGCTCTCTTTGACTGCTTGTCTTTACCATGCAATCGTCGCTGCTTTCTTTTGCCTATTTGCCTTTGTGTTTTAGATATTAGATTTTATGTGTACTGTTTGAAATACCCTGCTCAAGAAATAATAAAAAGTAACAAGTCTCCTCAAAATGCCACGACAACACCAACATAAAATGTAATAATCAAGAAAAATCTACTTGGTGCAGGGCATATATCATATATATACATAAACTATTTTTGTTATGGTAAATCTAATGTGTGTGCTTGAAAAATTTATTCCCTTTCTTTAGTAATGTAGCTTTTTTTTTCCCTAAACCTTATTTTTTCCTTCTTTAACAGGTATTGTAGCATAAAAAAAATAATTAAATAATACCTAAATATAACAATGATTAAATATAGCATAAATATGTAAGTACTTCTTGATGCAAAATGCTCTCATATTAAACCTTATTCTATCGCATATTAAATTATTTTCCGTCAAAATAAATTGAAAGAGCAATTCATTTACAAAGTCATTTTAAAACTCTTAAGCTGTTTCATAAATTAATAAAACCATACTTAATTTTAAAATATTTCCCGAAAATGCTTCAATTTTTGTCAGAAAAAGCTATTAAAACAACTTTATTCTGAAATATTAATCTAAATCATTAATCCATGAAGCAAAAAATGTCGCCAAAAGACATCGACATTTTGCTAACAGTTGAAGTTTAAAATGTGATAAAAATAAGGCAAAAAAATAATAATAATGAGTTTCCTTAGGTATTAATTTAAAACTTATTTACCTAAAAGATTTAATATAATTTATTTATTTTTACTTCACTAGAAGAAAGAAGGAACAAAAATCTTTTTTTAGTAAAACTAATGCAATTACAGAAAAATTTATTTTAAAGCATTTTTCTTTTGGACAATTTCTTTTATATAAAACGGAAAGAATTATTGGTGATTCACGTGAATATTTTATCGACAGTATTTTAGCCATTTTTTTTATTATTAAATTGGTTTTTTCAACAATGTGTTAAAAAATACAAGTTATAATTTTTACAAGAGTGCTCATTTTATTTAAAACAATTTATAAATTCGCTAGTGTATAGCAGGAACTACATAAAAATGTTATTTCCTTTATTTGATCACCGACTTGAATTTCAACTTATACTGAAAATATAAATGTTTTGATTTTTATTTATTTATTTATTTATCTATCTATCTATACACACACATATGGATTTTCTTTCAGCATATTTTAATTAGTATATTAAGTGAGACTTCTAAGGGGTAAATAAAGGTTAGTATCATAAAAATTGAAATCATATTACAGTAGGTCATTCGCACTTTATGGAAACTATTTTGGTAGTTAATTTTAATCTAAAAATGCCGTATTTGGGAGGGGGGAGGTATTTGCTTCTATCTGATAGTCCTGATTCTTGAAAATAGCTTTAGCTCGAATTTTTCATGAAAGTAAACTTTTTCATAGCATTGCCATGCTGATTTTATTCCATTCCTCTTGAACTGTTTTCCAAAGTTCGCGCAGTGTTCTTTAATGCCGTTTTCTTAAGTCTCATTTTAATAAACCGAAAGCACAAAAGTGTATCGGAGAAGCGACAGATGATTTTACAGGTGTTTCATCCAATTTGATACACTTTATTTCTGTTTCTGATTCTTTCTTTGCCAAATAAGCGGCAGTTGTTTTAAACATGTGACTAGAGGTTTAGTCCATATGAGATTCAGCTTTATCAATATCCTTTCCTTTCCTTTAAAGCGCTGCAATTTCCTCTTCACAAATTTCTAAAATATTCTGCTGATTGTGGGGTGAATTAATTTTGGCTTTATTCGAGACTTTTTTATTTTTAATTTGCATTTTGTAACAAAATCCTGTAACTATTATGAATCCCTTTGGGCTGTAGCAACAGGTGTTGATGGATGAAGGAAAGCAGATGAGCTTGTGTACGTAATTCCTCTTTCAACAAGAACTTCGTTGGGAGTAGTGTATTTAGTTCTATCTGTCAGATAAATAATGTATGTCTATATTTTTAAGTTCACACACACACACACAGATTAGTAGTCTTTTATTCTGTTGTATATGGCAATAAAAAATCCATGATAGATTTAACGAGTTGCTTCAAAACTGTAAAACCAGCAAGTAGAAATAGAATATACGAATGAAGTGAGCGGAATAAAGTTGTTTGATATTTTCACCTTCGGAAATGGACGTAAATTTATTTAATTTATAATATATTTTAATCATGGTACAATAATCAACACCATAGGGCACTTTTCTGTAAACTCACGAAGACATTTCGTACGGTCAATCCTATCAATTGAACAATAGAAAAGGAATCTTTTATTACAGTCACTTAAATTTACCCATGACTCATCGATTGTCACTACAAATTTTTATTTTTCAACAGCTAAGTGTTTTTCATATAATTTTCTACAATTCGTTGTTTTTTTCAGTAATATGTTTTGGCAAAAGCAGATACACTTAAGATTTAAACATCTTTTTAACTTTAAATCTTTATGTATGATTTTACTTACAGAGCCGGAAGACAAATCTAGTTCCAATGCAATGATTCTTTGAGCCGACGGATTTTTTTTAGGATCAGACTCCATTTTCTTGATAGTTACCAACGTTCCAACAGTCTTAGGATGAGGTTTCGTGGTCTAGTTTTCATTTTTACTTTCAGCAAGACACTTTTTTTATCCATTAAAATTTAATATAATAAACCGAGATTTTTACACTGCTTTATAATTTGTTGAGAATAAATTCTTCAGAAAATCCAGTTACGTAACTTTTGAGCCATCTCTTAATTTTAGGAGCTATTTAAAATAAATCTTTTATTTTACTTTCTAATCAAAAGCAACATTAGCAGACAGTTATTCTGAAGTTGCCAAAGTTTTATCTCAAAATACAAATGAGAAAACAAATTACAAAATCGTTTCCATAAAGTGCAAAAGACTTCCTGTAAATTGCGAATTATTGATTCTATAAATTTAATCGTAATATATTTTATTCAAAATAGATCAATTCAATAATTTAACTAATTTAAACTTTACAGAACCGGAAATACTAATTTGTAAAAATACAAATTTTCAGATGTGTGAGTTCAGTAACATTAAGAACGTAGCACAAAAAATAGCAAATGCAATCTGTTATATCTATTAAAAAGGAAATTTGTTTTTCCAGGAAATTAGTAAGTTCTTAACATTGCCTAAAATTCTATACATAAAAAAAATATAATATTCTTTTAAAAATGCAATTTTTACACTGTTTAGATTTGCTCAGGTTTGTAAGCATTTGTCTTTTGAAAATTGCTGCGAAATGTTATTTTTAAGAACTAAACATGTATGATTCTAATTTTACCTATAACATGATATTGCAATAATATTCATATACAAGGTAATATAATAGAAAATTCCATCTGACACAAAAATCAAATAAGCCTACAGGTAATCAAATAAAAAAATTGATTTATGTATTCTTTACAAAGAGTTTATGTTATAATTTGCGTATAAAATGCAATTCCAATTGTAAAATAAAAAGACAATAGATTTCTAAAACACACTTCAACATGTTAAAAGAAGAACTCTATACTGATATGTTTCAAAAAGAAAACCCCTAAATGACATTCCAAGAGCTTTATTTTAAAAAAAGTACAACATGGCTTCCTTTAGTCTGTATGACTTCTCTAAGGATCTGCTCATTTTGAATGACAACAAAAGATGTAACTAACCAACAAGCCACTTGTACATAACGTAACGAAATTCAACGAAAGTTACACAAACAGATTTTTAAGAAACAATGCATTACAAATCCATTGAGTCATTCAGACAAAAATTAATATATTTGGTTAAAAAAAGGACACTAGAAATTTCAATTTTCTTTAAGAGGTATAATATTTAGCATTGCACAGTAGGTGAATACTTGGCTTTAAAATACACACTTCTGTATATCTAGCATTTTTCACAATTACCTTTTGAACCAACAATGTTCTTGTAGTTATGGATTCAATTATTTAGTTAATAACTATATTTAAAGAGATACTAAATTTCTAATAATTTTTTTTCCAAAAAGTTTTTAAATTGAAAATAAAAAATAAATCATTTAAAGAAATTTAAAGAAAATTTTATTTCAATTTTATCATCAAAAAGTTTATATAAATCATACGGCATAGAAAGCACTTTTGAAACAAGCCGTGTTATTAAAAGATAATAATATCGTCATGTCATTAAGGGAATATTTTCTTGCCTTCATTTATTGGATAATCGACTAGTCATGGTAATACCCCTAGCCATTATATTATATATAT
Organism: Trichonephila clavata; assembly: GCA_019973975.1. NCBI lineage: Eukaryota > Metazoa > Arthropoda > Arachnida > Araneae > Nephilidae > Trichonephila > Trichonephila clavata. Next base: position 71,895 of record BMAO01029414.1, on the reverse strand, counting down.
ATATTCTCAAATTTCTGAAGCATAAACATAAAATAAAAGTCAATGTAAGTAAAAAATATCAAACAGAATATATATACATATATATATATATTGTACATTATTATATATGAATAAATCTTTTGATAATATTAATTTTTCTAGCATTTTTAAAAAACACATGTCAACTTTCCCAATTCAAAATATCACAATTAAAAAGGCTTTTAAATATAATAAAAAAATAGGTAGATCAATTTTTAACTATAATGCAATTTTTAACTATCAAGCAAGAAAATTTAATATGTTGTCGTAGTCTCCCACTACCCCCAGGGTTATTAATTACCCTTTGCATATTATCTATGTTTGGATATGTAGGATTCATAATTAATGACTACTTAAATAATAAATCAGTTATTTATTATTTCCTTAGGATAGAAACACACAATTAATAATCAACTTTAAGAACAATAAATTATCATGGAGTGCGATCAGAATTCAATTATGGACGACGGAATACTAACTGATATCACGAGGGGAATAACGCATACAATCAAACTACACATTTAAATCTAATCTACAAAAATTACAGACCTGATCTCTTCTTCGGAATGAACTTGGAAACTAGTAGAATCTATGAAGTGGCTTGAATCCAAGATATCTTTAATTACGCTTGAACCCAATTAATGAATCTTGTTCAATAATCTTACTTCCGCTATCAGTCTTCACTTAGTTAAACTAAATTCTTAGAAACACTTTCTTAAGCAACCACGTAGTTTACTTCTTCAATCCAAACATGGAGTCCACCTCTATCAAACCGCTTAGTCATCCTCTATTCTTCATTTCATTTCTCCCTTTTATATCTCTTTCGAACTCGCTAAACCCGAAACTATCTTATTTGCATAAGTCACACTTTCAGCTCTCAGCGGGGATTGGTCAAAATAAATACAATTTAAAAGTTTTTAAGAGATGGTTAGTGAAACGCGTAAGCACCCGTCACAATGTTATTGTAATGAATTTAAAGAATTCAAAGATAATTATCACCAGCATGTTGTTACTGGTGATTTCAAAATTGTAAAAGACAATAATCTTAGAAATATAATGAATAAAGGTACTGGTTTTAGACTTATAATTTTCAATAATAATAAAATTATCAAAAATCAGTTATATAATGATATTGAGCAATTCATTTACAAAATACTATTAAATATAGTATGCCTATAGAAGCATTCACAGAGTTTAAATGTAACATTACACAACCGATTAATAAATATAACTTTAGTACAGATAATAACATCTTTTTTAATGATATTAAAAATCAGATTAAAAAAAAAAAAAAATTATTATTGTTTATATTGATAAAGTGCCTGGAAATTTTGCCTTCATTTGTAAATACTATTATAGTTTAATGCTCAACAAACATTTTGAAAATAATACAGCTTTTATTAGGTCATCAATTTCTGATAGAGATATAAATAATCGACTTCTGGCTTTTCATAAACAATTAAAAATACAAATTAATAATAACTTTAAATTTCCACATGTATTTCTTACTCCTAAATTTCATAAAGATCCAGTTAGAACAGTTACTAATGGTTTTAATACATATATCAGCAAATCAGGCAAAATTCTACATGAAATGTTACAAGATACAATAAATAATCTAAAAACTTCAGCCATTCTTAAAAATAGTACAGAACTTATTGCACAAATTAAAGATATAAAGATATTTTCAGTATTTAGTTTAGAATTTGAAGATCTTTTTAACTCAATTAATATTGATGATATGATAAAAACACTAGTAAAATTACATAAAGATAATTTGTTTAAAAATGTCAAATACTTGAGATTTGGTTCTCTACTTAGGTTAGTTCTAAAAGAGAATTATGTTTATCATAATGGTAATTATTTTTATCAACAGATTAAGGGTCTACCACAAGGTGGCCCAGCTAGCAACTGTCTTGCCAATTTATATTTACATTATTTTAAAATAGTTTCACAGACAACTTAGAATTTTACTTTTTTCATTATATAGATGATATAATCATTTTTTGGCAAGCAAGACAACTTTAAACCTAATATTAATTTTTATCCACAATATTTTAATTTAATACAGACAAATAGTAACAGTTACGAAGCAAATTTTCTTGATATAGAAATGAAATTAAAAGATTATAAATAGTTACTAATATTTATGATAAACGAGAAGACTTTAATTTCAATATTATAAAAGTATCGCATCGGGAGAGTAATGTGCATGCATCTATATTCAGAAATATTGTTCTTAATTACACACTACGCAATAAACTTCTAGTTTCTAATAAATCAGAAAAAAGAAAAAATTATAAACATTTTACTAAATACTGTTTAATTCAAAACTACCCAATTAATTTTATTAATAAATATTTAAATAAAGAAACTCTAAATAGTAGGGATTAACGTTCCATGGTTTTAAAAGGTTTATATTATAGATTTATTATTCTTCCTAGATAGTTTTAAATACCCCCAGTTTCTAGTTTTAGATAAAATTACTTTTTTAAAATTTATTATAACTTTTAAATCATATTAAGAGTCTCTAAGATAATGGTAGTATGTTTACAATTCTTATTTTATTATTTCTATTCTTTTCATACTTTTGCTAAGTGCTATTTTTCAGCCTTTGCTTTGTTTTGAAATTGTATTTGGGTCCAGAATCTGGCAATAACTTTTTTATTGTACTCAGATTTAGCGCGGGCTCTGCATTTCCGTATGCAATTTTTAGGTAAGTTACCTTTTTCTCATAATGGATTTAGATTTCCTATCCATTATTTCCAATTGGTATTTGCTCGGTATTATTAACAGAAAAGGGGGAAGGTTGGCTGGCCAAAAAACATGTTCAACCCACTTTTATACAGAAAAATTTTTTTAAGGGAAATGTTATGTATACAAGCTGTCCTAAGTCAGCAATGTTGATAATACTGAAGCATCCATTCTTATATATTTTACTCTGTTATTTCAATTTTTCATATCTCCTTCTAAATTCTGTTGTCTTGTTATCTAGCAATTGCTATTCTTTTAAGTATTAATCATGTTAATTCATCTCTCTCTTGTAGAGAAATTTTGATTATATATATATATATATATAGATGCATGCTTGTATATGTGAAATCGCTTCATTTCAACACCGTTCAACCGATAACTATGAAAATTAGCATTTATATGTATTTTTTAGGGAGAAGGTTTTTGTTCTATCCTCTTTGTTGCCGCTCCCTATTACTTTGAGCTACAACATATGAACTTCTTCAACGTTCAATCAATCGCCAATTTGTCAACGTGGTCGCCACAAAAGATGCCAACTTGGCTCTATCTCTCTGCTGTTTCCATTGAATGGCCATTGTAATGTAAGGAACGGCGTTGCTTGCGAATATTATAATTTTAACATAAATTAAATACAACAGAAAGCAATATTAGCGTATTACACATCCAGATATAAATTATTTAGACTTTTTTAAGCGTTCATTACACAAAATTTATAACAATATATTACTTTTGCTGAGCAGCGATTAGCTTAGGAGGTTGTTCTCAAAAATCGACCCACAAGAGAGTTAAAAGGCATTATGAATAAAAAGAAAATCCTTTTTATCACCTATTAGACCTTCAAACATAAAATTTAACACAAATAGCTTTTTTGTTCAGCTGTGATATGCAAAAAGTACCCTTTTTTTTTTGTTTAATTTGCAATTGACGTAAAATAAACTCATTAAGAACTTCTTTATACTTCAATCTGTGTTGTTTTATTTTTCAATTCACCCGTGCGAAGAACGGGTGTACCAGCTAGTAGCTCATAAATCTCAAGAATGATTTGATATATCACAGACTTTTAATATTTTATCACACATTTATACTGTTTAATTTTCCTTTTTGAATTGATAGCTGGTAAAATACACATTAACTTCTCTAGCATTTCATCTCTGCTTCGCTAAATTTAATAAAGACACTAGAAAATATTTTTATCACAACTCGCTTGGATTGTTTTCATTGGAATTACGTTTACGTATATAGGATGTCCAGGATTATTGGGAGAAATCAAAGGGGAGGTGGTGGACATCACAAAGATTCAAATTTGCATAGCGACCCATGGTTGGAAACGTCATGGGAAAGTAGTGTGACAGGTACAAGAAACGAAGCTTTATAAGACTGAGATCATCTGAAAAAATTATTGGTCAAAGATATTACATGTACTGTGGTAGATGATATGTGAATATGTCCTAAGAGATATTCAAGTTTTCTACCATTGCTAGCGATGCACATACTTTACACCGTCACCAGACCAGGGCAGCAGCGACGACTCGTGCGCTGGTACTCGGATTCCTTCGAACGGTATACATACATTTTATTCAATGCTGGGAGCTCGAGTCATTCGTAGCCCGGCTTCACTATGCCTATTACCTCATACTATTACCCTATTCTCACAAATTGGGATGTTGTTGTTTTCGTGTCCTTCACGAAGAGAAGGTAATAAAGTTACCAGAGCTGGAAACAGATTGGACTTCTACGCGACAGATGTTGACACTACCTCCACAATTTAGGCAGGGAACTGGAGGGGAGGGAAATATTCTCCAGCCCCCTGCACCCGTGGTTTCTGCTGCGACAGTCCACAAGACTTTCGGACCCACTGGTTTAACGAGCACGTACTCCGTGTGTACTCGGAGGGTATTTGGTGGCATACGGCATCGAACCCAGGTTTTCCAGTCTGGAGTTCGATGCTCTAACCACTAGGCCTACACAAGGACAATTTGCATCATAAATTATGATGCAAATGAATAAACAACCGGCGTTCTTGTGTATGTCCACAAAGGTACCTTTCCCGATACAATCTACATTCAGAACTATTTTTATCTTTGATGTTTTCTTCTCAAAATTTAAGAAGATGAAACTATAGAAAACAAATGTTTCAAATGCCCGTTTCAAAAAACCAACAATTTCCTTGCCTTTTCTCTAAACTATATATATTGTTACGAATTTTGTATAAAATAATGTAAATAATTTGTATTTGGATATGCAATGCCTTTATATTACTCTATGCTATATTTATTTCATGATAAAATTGTAATATTCACAAGCAACGCCGTCCCTTACGTTATAATGGCGATTCAATTGGAACTTGGCGAAATATTGGCGATAGAGCCAAGTTGGCATCATTTTTGGCGACCAAGTTGGCGACTTTGGTGACCATGTTGGCGACCATGTTGGCGAGTTCGGGACCCTCTGGATTCTTCTAGAAATTAGTAGAGAAATCCACTAATTTCACGATCTGTGGAGCGAGCGCATCTTTCCAGAAATTTCGGCCTCTGCTATAAATAGAGAGACTCGCCGCAACGGTCAGTCTGATTTCAACCAGCGAGTAGTGAACAATGTTTTGATTAGCGATTAGTAGACTTGCCTTGAACTTGATCAGTTCGGCTGTGCTTGTGAATAGTCATTTACATACGTGTATTTTAGACACTGTTTATTGTGTCTGAGTGCTGTTGAAGGTGTGAAATCCTTCTGTTATTTATTCTGTCAATTTTGTTGCTGAATCCTTATTTCAAGGATTGATTTTCGACAATAAATATTCATCGCTCTTAAAGAATTGCCTTGTTATTCACGACTGATTTTGCATAAAATCCCCTAACCCCGATCTACGTAACAATATATATATAGTTTCTCTGTTCTTTTTTATAAACAAGTATAATAAAAAAAAATTTTAAGTCAATTCCCACTTTGAATGGATAAATAGAAAGTATTTTATTAACGATTGAAAATTTGAACAAGATATATTTTTCAAGGGAGAGAGTGAACTAATAGTAGGAATGGAAAAAAGAGCATGGTTTATCTGCATTGTTGTAACAATGCACATCCGGTTTGGCTAGTTTGACTGAAAAACCGGTTTTCGATGCCAACTTTTCTCATTGTTTTAACAGTTACATTGTTACAACAATGTAGGCAAATCTAAATTGGCGTCGAAAACCAGTAATTAATTTAATTTAATTAATTAACCGGTAATTAATGTTTGAAAAAACTGTATTAACATTAAGTGTCATTCACTACAAATTTTAAAAAATTATTTGAACTTGATTGGATGAATAGAATGTATTAACAATTGAACATTTGTACAAGATAAATATATATAAATAAATATATAGTATAATAAAATAAAATAATAAGACAAAATTGTACAACCCCCAAAGCTAAAAGATAGAAACTGGATTCTAAGAAACATAACTAGAAAATAAATGGGGGAAATGAATAGTGTACTAGATTTGGATAAAAATATACATAACAGAAAACAGAGGTAGAGCTTTTAAAATGGAAGAAACCAAAAGAGCCCATGGACTAAAATGGAGACCTATTATGATTTTTAAAGCTGTCGCTGAATTATGACCAGCGAAATTAGGGTTAGCAATGCTTTATGAATCCACCTTCCCCGTACATCAGAAATTTTCGAAATAATAGAAAAAACAGATCCATGTTCAAAAAGTTAGGTCTAAATCTATCACACATGTATTTTGCACCAGACAGTAAAATAAAAAGAAAGTACGAACAGAAAGGTTTCTCTCAAAGATATGAATGTAAAGAAAAGAATTTTTTTAAGAAAAACTAAGCAAAAACTTACATGTAAAAATGCTAATCGAATGAGAAATAAAGACAATGAATCTTAGTCAAAAATCGCGCGCAAAAGGACGTGTTAATATTGAAGTGTTAACCCATAGGAGCAAGAAGCAGTTGCGCCACTTAGATATATATAGAGAGAGAGTGAACTAATAGTTGGAATTGAAAAATAATGATATTTTGATTATTCATTTCTTTGAAATGTTTAATTATTCTCAACTTCAGAAAATTCTGCATTTATTCTTACATTTTATATCTTGTTTTTTAAAATGGTACATTGCCGACAGCAGTCTTGTGAAACACCCTAAATTGAAAATGGATTCATGAATAATCCCACAAATATTGTGAATTACAGCTACTAATTTATCTTTCTTCTCGTTTGTCATATGTTGTTTGATTTTTCGCTTTATTTCATTAAGCTAATTCAGGAAACCCTTTTAAAAGCTGAGAGCACACATTAATAACTTATCGTGCTTGCTGGTTTTCTTATTACTCTCCAAATATTGTAATTATTTGTAATTTCATTATATCATTTGGCTAATGAATGAGAATCTGTATTCCATTTTGCTAATTACGAAGCTAATTGAGTAATTGTATAATTAGTACATCTAGACAGTGCGGTATCTGCAAATGATGCATTCATAAAAAAATCCTTCCTCGCCAGAATTGTGTGAAGGCTCTCACTGAAAAGACTAATGTAAAGAGTTAGATAATTAGCAAGTATTTTCAACAACGCATATACATATTATTTCGTTTGATTTCAGTGCATATATATATATTAAAATTTCATACAGAATGAAGAAAATCTAATTATATTCTACTGGCTACTTTCTGACATACAAACGTAATGGAAAACTTGGAAATTAATGAAAATTGTTACTAAAACATTTCTGAATGTTTGCGCAATTTATAGAAAAAATATAAATTAACAGCCAAGTAGTAACTTCAGAAAAATTACAATTAGTGTAGGGAAATGTTTCCACATTAATAATAATGCCTTACTAACAAAAATAACAACAAAAAATCTAAACTACTTACTTAAATACTTATTCTTAATGTTATTCCGTTGCTACATAGCTATTGTAATAAACTTTGGTATTTAATTCGGGCAAGGTAAAATCAATTTATATTACTATTTTTTTATTTATTTTTTTATTTCTTTATTAAATATATACATAATTTGATTTAAGCAGTTACATGTTTCTTTAATTCAACACACTATATATATATATATATATATATAAATCTAAAATACTCATTTAAGTACTTATTTTTACTGTTATTCCATTGCTACATAGCTATTGCAATAAACTTCGGTACTTAATTCGGGCAAGGTAAAATCAAATTATATTACTATTTTTTATATTATTTATTTTTATTTCTTTATGTATATATATATATTAAAATATACATAATTTGATTTTGACTTGTTTCATCAATTCAACACAAAAATCACCTTGAATACCACAGAATTTAAATACTAAGATTCCGCTCGGTTTGGTGAGTGAGAGTTTAACTCGTACTATAAAACAATCGATGACTATTTGCGGTGGACTTCGTAATTTTGACTCTCGGCAAGTAACGAGGACGATACCTGAGCTGCCACCTCCCTCTCCATACTACCATACCAGACCAGCGGAAGAACTTTTAGCTCGACAGATTTAACGTGCATCAGCCCACTGTACCCGATGAATATTCAGAAGAACAAGGATCCGAACCCTCAACACGCCAGCCACGAGTTCAAGACCATAACCACTAAGCTACTGAAGACAGCCGGTGGGAGATTACTAAAGCACAACATAACAGCCTCACCTGTCGTTTTGAGTTAAAACATTTATTACCGCTATCGAACATAAATTGCATCTCTTTATATAAAAAAAAGTTTTTCGTGATGCTGTAATAAATTAAGTTATACATAAGGTGTAGTTAGTAAAAATGGGTCATAAAAAGTTGAATTTAACTGAAGAGGATGTCCAAGAACGATTTGCTTAGGAGGGCCCCTTGCCTTCCAGCGTTTTCTCGAAACATCCGCTAACTTCATAGATCGAGATTTTATAGATTTCTCCAGTAGTTTCTAGAAGCATCCAAATGGTTTCCAAGTAGCCGAATTTCGCCGCCAAAAATGATGCAAACTTGGCTGTATCGCTAATATTTAGCCAAGTTTACATTGAAATGCCATTATGATGTAATTGATGGTGTTGCTCCAAATATTACAATTTTTAAAATAAAACAGGGGCAGAATTTTGAAAAGGTCGGCTTATGAGTAACATCGAAGGAAACAATATTTAATCATGGACAGTTATATGTGGATCTGTCTAGGTGCAGAAACAAAGACGGAATAAAAATTCAGTGCAATTTAGAGGAAAATGTGATTAGGAACATAGTTTTTGAAGAGGCACTAAGATGAAACCCCGAAAATTTACTATTTTTTTTTTTCCTGCTTACATATATTGGAAAAAAATAGAACTGCATAACACATGTGTAAATTGCAGTTTTATAATTTGAGCAATGAGTATGGACAATTGTATAATATGTACAATGGGGGGGGAGGGTTGGTCCACCTTTAGTTAAACACACAGGGGGTACCCCTCACAGGATTAATAAAAAATTCTCTTTCAATATTAAATCAAAGGAGTTATTAAAACGTTACAAAAAATTTTAATCTACATAATATGCAATACTTATTATCAAAGAAACTTTCTAAAATATCGTCCGCACACTCACAAAATTTTGAACAATATTTAATTTTTCATAATTTATCAATATTTCTGAGACTTTTAAGTACGAATTTTTATAGCGTTATTCTACTAGAATTGTCTTTCTAGTAATCTAATAAAGGGATTAGATTAGATTAGATAAAATTCAACGGTACAATAAAGTTAAAAATCAATGCTCAAATAAAAAAAAAGTAATTCCTCGCGAATAAATAAAATTTTAAAATAAATCGTTTTACTCCATTATTAAAATTAAATATATTAGTTTTGACAAGAAAGGCATTAAAAATAATATTCCATAGCTTAAAAATGTCTCAAAGATGAAGTTTTAAAAGGAATTCTAAAAACTAAATCTCATTAATCAAAAAAGGAGGATGGAAAATATAATAGACAGGTGGATATATCTTACATAATAACTTCAATTATTTTATAAAGATATATCCTGAAAAAGAACAGTTGGAGGCTATTTTTACTTCACTCTTAATAATTTGATAAATCTTTTTCATAAAAATATTCAGAATTACTTCATGAACTTTCGATATTTTGTTTCAAATTTGGATATACTATCTTTGTCGAAAATATAAAATTTTCTGTGAATATGCATGCGTTTGTTGTTTATTTTCTTTTTCAATAATAGCTGTGGTATCTAATTTGGTTTTATTTCTATCGGTTAATTTAAAATATATTTTTACAGAAATATAGGGTTTTAGTTTATTATTTAGTTACAATTATAGGTTTGAAATGACACTTTGTTTCGAAATATTCATTCAAAATTATTTAGAGAACGTATGTATTTCTTGAAATTTGAAGAAAATTTAAAAATAATAATGCTTGAAAATGCCTATTTTATATTGATAACATTCTTAGAATATTTTATTATATTTTCTTATTTTACTTTTTAGTTAAATAAATACTCACGTCATTTTATTCATTCCTGTTAAATAAACAGACAGTCATTTAAAAAAACATTTTTTCAAGACATGGTTTTAGTATTGTGACGGTTCTATCCACGCTCCTTCTACTAATAGTCCTTTTGGGGAATTTCTAGTCTTTAAAAATTATTTTATTATTAAACTCCTCTTCGAAGAAGTGATTATGTAAATTAAGACTACTATATATAGTCTAGGCTTCCAGTTAGAGGAAGAGAGATAAGACTAACTACATAGGGAGCAGAGATTAATCAAATTGAATGTGAATCGCGGATATTTAATATTTAATAATTGAATTATTTAAGGTGACGAATTGTCACTGGAGATTGAATGTAGATTAAATAGCTAAGAAGTCAGAGCTATTGACTTGAATAAGTGTATTTAGTATTAATGTCTTCTCATATCTCACGTACTTCGTTAATTGACTGCATAGTTATTAATTGGGTGCATCGCTTAGGCTTGATCGGTTGCGTTTCAGTTGTGGTTTTTATTGTGAATAGATTTGATTGTTTCTTGAAATATGGCTAGTCTTCCTTCCAATCCGCCCACACCTTTAGGCGCGCAGGCAAGACCATTACAGTATATTCTAGATTTAAAATTAATAATTAGGTAGGTGTGTATGAGTGCATTAAATCAGAAGTATGACATTGATTCGAATGGTGAGACATGTACGCATTTCTGATAGATTCTCATTGTTGTATTTTATAATATTATTAAAACATTTGTTCATATTAGAATTATATTCTTGAAATTGAAAAGAATTCATCTTACATTAATACTACACATATCATAAATTAATATGATCTGTTACAAAATGGAATTTTATACTTTAAGAATAATTGTACTAATAATTTGCTTCATTAACGTAATAAAATGAAGTATGCTTCATTAACGTAATAAAATGAAGTATGCTTCATTAACGTAATAAAATGAAGTATGCTTCATTAACGTAATAAAATGAAGTATGCTTCATTAACGTAATAAAATGAAGTATGCTTCATTAACGTAATAAAAAGAAGTAGTCGGCTCCGGTGACTCAGAGGAAGCGTACCCGCTTCGTAAGCCTAAGGTGGAGGGTTCGACCCCGGCTGGAGTTGATAGATTTTCTGGATGAGAAAATCGTAGGCACACATGTCATATGATTATGTAGCACGTAAAAGATCCCTTCAGTACGAATTTGGCTCTGACATAATCACGGCAATACTTAGCATCCAACGAGAGCTTGAATTAAATTAATTCAAGCATCAAAATTTGGTGACGAGAGCCGCCACTAGATGGTGCCACAACTAAAATGGCTCTCGCATTTGGAGACTTGCCGTGTCTGAAAGGCTTAGTTGCTAATACGGAGAGAAAAATTAATATAAGTTAATCTCTGAATTGAAGTAGTTAAAATTCGACCAACGATGGATACAAGAACGATTATTATTAATAAGTTAAATTGCTATGCACTTTTTTTTAACCACATGATTTTTATTATTTTTTTTAGAATTTCTTTAAAAAAAAAGAATTTTTTGTTTACTTTAAAGTTCTAATTTTGATCCATATTTAGTTCTCCAATTTGGAAATTCCTTTGAAATTTTTCTCCATTTTAGCAATGTGATAGCATTCTGAAAATTATTCCAATGAAGTATTACGTTACAGGAATTAAAAGTGGCATTTAGATCCACTCAGATAGATATTTTCTTAGAGAACTCAGCTACATAAAAGTAAATAGTAATGATTTGTAAAATTATGGAACTGGATGCCATGATACCAATTTCATCATATATAGAGGGATCAGATATACAGGCTTCAAAATTAAGAATTATAGTTTAGAACTATGTCATTTTAGATTCTCAGATGATTTTTTAAATTAAGAAGAGTTTTAAGTATGAAATCATCATCTCGAGAGAGTTTATAAAAACACAATTTGTTCCAATTGTTTTTTTTTTTAAAAAGGAAATGTAAGAGAAGTCAAATGGTAAAGTTAGAACTACAGTCGACTCTCGATAATTCGAAGTTGAAGGCACCAATGAAAAACTTCGAATAAACAAGAGTTTGAATTATCAAGAGGGTAGGAAAAAACTCCCAAAATACATGAATAGAAATTTTTTTCTAACACATTTAAATTTGAAACTATGTAACAAAGCAACAATTATACATATGTATAAAATTATTTTTAAAAAAATTTTTGAAGTACTACATATTGAACAGAAGTTAAAAATCCTGTTTTAAAAGAATACATGTATGTATTAAAAACAACTATTAAAAGAATATATACTGTAAATAATAATAATAAATTTTTTGACAAACAAAACCTGTTATCTTCTTTTGTTTTATGGTAATTAATCTAATTTGGTCAATAGATTTTTCTAGAATAAAGGAAGTTTGAAAAATGTTCGCATCAACATGATTGTCAAGGGAAAAGTTGCGTAGTTTCTTAGCTTCTGTCAGAGTTATCGGAGTCAGCTCTGATTGTCATCAAAGGGACTACGTTACAGGGGAGACAAGCAGAAACAATATAGCACAAAACATCTAAGATCTTACCTGTTTGCTACAGGACTCTACATGATAGTGAGTGTTTGATTGATTGATTGATTTTGGGGTTTATTGGCGCAAGAGCCGATTTCGGCTATACTGCGCCAAACATTTGTTTTAATATCTGTAGTCTAGACGGGAAGAGAAAGAAAGAATGAATTGAAGACAAGAAAGAGGTCGAAAATAGAGAAGGATCACTAGGGTACCGGGTTCGTGAAGCCGTGTTACAAAACGTTAACCTTGGAAAGGAAAGATCACTAGGTCACCTCGGGATTGTGACACCCGTACTCACCTAAAGAAGATGAGCCCTCTGAGGGGAGTGAGTGTTTGAATTGTCGAGAGTTTTATAAGTTTATATTCGAATTATCGCGTATTCTATTCCGGCCAGCCACAGATTTTACTTCGAAATATTGAGTGTACCAAAACGTATTGTTTTAGTTCGAAATATCAAGAGTTTTTCTAGGGGATGAGCATCTATTTCGAATTAGCGAGAGGTTCGTATTATCGAAGGTTTGAATTATCGAGAGTCGACTGTATATAAAAGGTTTCCTAAACTTCAGAGCAATATTAAATATTTATTTATAAGGTAATATTGTGCTTGTATGTATGACGAAAAAAATGAAAAAAAGGAATCTTTTAAACTACTCAGACCACAAAACAAAATAGGAAAATAAATTTATTACGTCTCCAAAATAATTGATATTAAGACAACAAAAGAACTGCTATTCCTGCAAACAACAATGCAGTTTTCTGTGTGATAGAATAAATTATAGTACTCTCTCCCTCTCTCATTTGTTATAAGAAAATAGGTCGCTAACATAAACTGATAATTAATATTCATCATATTTTCCATTCTTTCGTGATGAAGACTTTATTTAGTTCAACAGTGAAAGTAATCTCTTCAATAGAAAAGTTTTGTGGAAGACAAAAAAAGATTCAATATACTTAGTATTTAATTATGTTTGTAAAGTATTTCATTTTTATACTATTTATTGTTCGATACAATTTCATTTCATTGTTTTCGATAAAAGATATTTAATAACAAACAAAATTGTTCAATTTAATAACAGAATTGAAAAACTAATTCTCTAAACTCTGTTTATTTGAAATTTGTATAATAAATATTCTGTAAATTAATCGACAATTGATGTCGAGCACCTCACACTTTTACCATAATGACATTAATTTTCTCATTTATCATTTTATTCTTATATTAAAAACTATTTTTTACTTTTTAGTTCTATTAATCACAAAAGCATGTGTTCTTTATAGTTTTTTTAAACTATAATTTTCTAAGACTATGTCTGCTTCTTTCCCGAACCCTCTTGCACCTGGGTCCTTCGAACCGCGACACATTAGATCTATTATGTTTTGACATGGAATTTGGAGATTTTCCCTTAAGATATATAAGGAATCTAATTATAGAAATTATTCCATTTAAAACGACTATCAAAATCCGAATCAGTGCTTTTTTTTAAAAAAATAATTAAGTAAAAAATTTTTTGTAAAAACTGTGAAAGACAAGAAAAATAATTACAACACACAGCACTTAACTTTATCAATTCTTAAAATTGTATACAAAAAAAAAATACACGAAACATGCATTACGATATTTTTCTCTATTTATACAAAAAAAATTATATTAAAAGTCATAATTTTCAATTTCTGGTCACTGCTTTAATTAAATAAAATTTCAAATCAAATGCATAAAATAAAATAAATAAATTTCCAAATTCACCAATAAAACATTTCTTTTTTATTGTACTTTTAAAACTGCACATTAAATTATGTACAAGAAAGAAACGAAAGAAAAGTAATTTAAGTCTTTCACCAATATGTAAAAACATACTTGTAAATAGCAAATCAATTTATTCTAAGGAAATGGTAAAAAGAATTTAAATAAAAAATACCTTTATTCAGTCAGATGCAATACATGATTATTATTTTTATGGGTGCTTGAAAAGAAAGCAATTTCTGAACATCGTAACCGTATTTTTATCTAACTCTGTGTAGCTAGATATCCATTTCTTACAATTGTTATGTTTTTATGTAATGAAAAAAAGTCATTGGTAAATGATTGTTATCTTCTTTGAAAAAAAAAAACTACATTTAAAAAATATTTTGAAAAGGTAGTAAACAGTTTATCTCATATGAAGAGAAAAAAATTAACCACATAAAAACACGGATCCATTTCTTACCTCAGTAAAAAAAGAAAAAGGCACAAATTGTTTTGACTATTGCAATAAAAAACTATAATAAAAAGAATTAAATTCACTTTTTCCCATTATTTCTTATGTATGTAAATAGGGGCAATTTCATAACTTTAACCATGTATTTTTTTTTAAAAATGGAGAGGAGAACAGCTTTTTATCTTATTAGCGAAGATAATATCAACCAATTATCATTGCTTGGTCGGGATACTTGAGTACTTTTTTTCGTGCTATAAAAAATACAGATTATATTTATTTCATTTAAACTGGAAACGGAAGAATCACGAATGACTGGTTATAAGAAAAAAAAGAAGTTTCACTAGCAAAAAATACTACTGTATTTAAATTGCTTATTATTGGTTTAATAATATAAAATCAAAAAAAAAAATACTGAAACATAATCTCCATGCGTTACCAAAAAAAAATGTATTCACAAGAAAGAAATATCGCACTTAATCTTGGAAAAAATTGTGCAACAAATATCTTCATATCTGTTACTTCTATGACTGATCTGGATTTTAAATTATTTTTTTTAAATTTTTGAGTAGTAATATTCTCTTGATCACAGAATTGACTAACTATTTCAATGTAATACGTAAATATATCTCAGAAAACTATTCTGCATGTACATTAAAATTCTTNTATGACTACAAAGAAAGAGAGAGAGGAGGTATATATGGAGAGAAGAGAGGAGGTAGAGATATAGAGAGAATAGAGGAGGTATATAGAGAGGGAGGATGTAGATATAGAGAAAGAGAGAGAGGAAGTATATATAGAGAAGAGAGAGAGAAGTATATAGAGAGAAGAGAGGGAGGTAGATAGAGAGGAGAGAGAAGAGAGGAGGTAGATATAGAGAGATGAGAGGAGGTAGATATAGAGAAGAGAGGAGGTAGATATAGAGAGAAGAGAGGAGGTAGACATAGAGAGAAGAGAGAGGAGGTAGATATAGAGAAATGAGCAGATGGAGCAATATGTACCGAACGAAGTACACTTTTCATGGTAGTCGAGTGATCCTAGTCGAATACGCGTGACCGACGTTGTTTTTGCTAAACCGTGGGCTTGTATTCTGTTGCCATTTAGAGCCTACCAAATAAAGTGGCTCAAAGTCATTAGGTTGGTGAGTAGTAAAAGTTTGGAAAGAAAAGTACCAGTTCACATATCATCCTTATTTTTCTATAGTTATTGGTTATATATAATACACATGGAATTATTTCTCTACGTTGCTGTAAAAAAACTCATTTGTCTACTTCTTAGAAAACACACACACGCAAACTAAAGCTAGTTTAATGATTTTTAATAACAACTGGTGCAATAGAAATAGAACTTGGCTTACTTGGTTTCAATAAACATCTCGTCAGTAGCAACAAAAGGGATTTGATCTCTCAATTTTTAATCACAGTTAAGTGAAGAGGATAATACCAGAACTGAAACTCCCTACCATAAGAACATGAAGATGTTTAACATCAATGTATGTCACATACTTCATGAGAGTTTTCGGAAGAACAATACTCAAGCACGCTATCTATTGATTATCAGTTTGATATTCTAGCAAATACACTATCGTGTCCCCTAGTAAAAAGTGAAATACCTAAAAAGTAGCGGCGTTCCAAAAGAATGTTATCAACAGTTTCCTGTAATCGGAAATTCATTGTTAACTGCGAGGGCTAAGTAAAAAAGTCTTCTTGTTTGGGAGAATTTTGGCAAAACATCGCTCAAATTTGAATGCTACTCAACAGGTTAATTGGTAGAATTCGAAGTGTTTATTGGTTATCTTACCGGAAGTCGGATCATGTATATCTAACCCTTTATTGGGTTCGTATATCCTATTAGGTGAAAAAACTTTACAGATAAGACAGTGCTTCTCAAACTTTTAATACTTGCGACCAATTTCATCGCACCCCTTTTCCATGCAATAACAATGTATTGAATTTAATAATACTATACTTTGACCCTAAAGCTACAATACGACTTTAACCTCTTAAGTGCCACCGGCGTATATAAACGTCTCATTCAACCAAAGTTTTAATTACACAGGACGTATATATACGTCTTCCCGAAATAAGATCTTCTCCGCTCACGGCTATTCAGAAAATTCTTCCTAAAGCTTTGAAATGCAATAAAAGGGCCTTGACAGTGTTTACGAAGGATTTACTTATTTCAGAGAAGATTTTCTTAATTTATTCCTTTTCATCCTCCCAATGCGTCACATACGCACGTTTACGTGGAAAACGATTGCATTGGGGAACGAATCCCGCTACTTAATCGCAGTTAAGGGATTAATTATAAACCATATAAATTATCAAGATAAGTGTTAATTTTTGTATATAATTTTATATGTGACAAGTCAATGGTATTTATTAAACTTGTTCTTAACTTAGTATTGTTAAATTAACTATAAAATACATTGTGCAGTACTAATACATTTATAAGTATATTATATCAGTGCAAATGTGTATTTTATATTTTATTATGACAAAATGTATTTTGCTTGTTTACTTTGAGTAAATTAATAATTTTCTAAATAATCTTTTGTTTTTGACTTTTCAATATACTCGAGCCGCCCTCGTAGAGTTATCACGCCACTCAAGGGGGGGGGCGCCCCACAGTCTGAGAAACGCGTTGCAGATAAGATAAATTAGAATTATTATGAATACAACGTGACATTATAAATTTGTCTCATTCATGCCATAGAAGGATGCTAATAGAAATTACTACAAATTCTATACAATTTTGATAGTAATCACATTCACAAATAGCACTAGTAAGAATTTTTTAATAAATTCTATAATTACAAAAAAGTGTAATCGTCTAATACAAATATGAAATTAGATAAATTTAAAAAATTCTTGAGTTTCCTTTATTTTTAAAAAGAAGTACTTTTTGTATGAAAATATTCAAAATAGAAGTTAAGTTTACTGTCAATAATAATCGCTTAATGATATGTTAGAAATATCTTCAGATAATCTTAATATGCATGTAATATTTTATCACTAAAATTTTATCTCGATTAATTTTATATAATTCATGATGGTCTTAAGCCCTCGAAGACTTCGCAAAATCACTAATTCTTAGGCTGCCAATACCACAACTTTATTTCCTAAAAAAACTGCCACGCTCGTGTTTTTTAAAACAAGATGATTCTACATTGCATCTTTCGCGTGTTGTGACCAATTACAAAAGGTTTTAACGGAAATCATTTTTCATTCTAAAAGCTTCCTGTTGAAGAAACTGCCACGGCTCTAATCGGATTTTTCTGACTAATAATCCTCTTGATAAAAAAATGGGTCTTTAAAATTTAATTTATTAAAAGCCTTCCATCGAAGTAGATGTAAGTATGCAAATTAAGACTTGTATAAAATGATTCGAGTTAGAGAGAGGTTAGACTGCTACGGTTAGTAGTGGTTGATTAAACGTGAAGTGAGGCGTGGATACCTCGTAGATGATCCTTATAATATTAAAGTTGACGATTTGTCAATTAGAAATCAAATTAGATTAGATCGCTAAGATTTAGATGGTATTGCCTAGACGAAAGTGATCAGTTTGCTTAAAGTCTTCTTGTATCTCATCTGCCTCGCTATTGTTTTCCATATTTTGTATTTGGGTAGCATCTCAACTTTGATTAATAGAATTTGTCGCTTCAGAGAATAAATCGAAGTTATATTGACTATGGCTAATCTTTCTTCCAACCTCCCCACACTGAGGGATGAGATAACTCATCCCTCACAAAACTGCAAAAAGCAGAGATCTCCTGAGCGAACGAAGAATGCTTCTTTATCATTTAAATGTCCGCGTGTATTTGTATTGTGTTTCATCAGCTTATGTTATGTGTATTTTAATTAATTAAATAAATGTACAACTAAAATACCAACAAGTCTTCCCAATCTTTTAATGACTGCAACAAAGTATTATATTATCCTTGTAGAATGTCTACAGTCATGAAGAATCTTTGCATGTATGTAGTAGAAAAAATACTAGAAAATAAAAATATCTTTTTATTTATTTATTTGTTATGAAATATTTGACTAGGTATCCTCTCTAAAGCAATTTAACTTATGTGCTAATTATGTAATGACCTATTGCGACATTAACATATACTAAATTGTTTCACCTAATAAAGGAGTTATTCCATTATCAGTTCTTAAACTAATTATCTATTCTGTTGTTCTTTAAAAGATTCCATAGTAAATTTACGATTGAATAAACTCGAAGAAAATTTGGTATTCAATAACGAGATCATGCTGCCATTCTCGCTTTGTATAATCTAGAGTAAACTATAGTAATAGTTTTAATGAGCTTGTTTGCATTTCAAACAAGCACTTCGTTTTGATGTGGGGTTTCCTTATTCACTATACTTAATAATGAAAAATTACCAACTACTTTCCAGTAAACAGCCTGGAATATATTAAGTGTTTCGAAAACAAGTTTTTACTCTTAAGTAGTATGATAGGCCTTAAAATGATAAATTTAGCTGAACTCTGGAGCAATAAAAGTTTCATAGCATGAATCCCAGACTGCAAAAAAATACAAAAGATCCATTCAAATATCTAATTAATAATCGGATTGAAAAATGTATAATTTGAAAAGAAATTTTCATATTTCATCATAATATTAGCAATTACAATGCATTAAATGATCAATTTCGAAAAATTCTCAAAAGTCGAGCGATATTTTAAAAACTATATAGAAAACTGAATCTGGCAACATAAATTTGAAACTGGATGGAATAATGAAATATACATATCCGGTATAAGTTTAGGACAATTGTCATTGAATTTGAATCAAAAATTAAAGGTACCTTAGCATTATGGAAAATTACGAATTTGTTCAAATACAGCGCTTACAAGGAAAGAAATAATACAAAAAAAGCGAGAACGTATTACGTTTCCTCCCCGGAACAGTATCAAGTGAGAGAAACAGAACAACTCTATCAAGAGAAAAAGAATTTGAAATACTAATTAAATAAAAACAAATGAAAATGAAAAATAACACAGATGGTAAAGTATGTACTTTTATTCTAGAAGTCTTAAAGATTATAATGTTACACATTTGTGTTTCATTTCCTCCACCCCACCCCACCCCCTTTATTATAATATCTCATCAATGGATGAAATTTCCTTTGAAAGATTACCTTAAACGTGCTTTCTAAAATCTATTTGTGATAAAATATTCTTCTTTTCAAACCATTTCAAGAAATTTAAAAAAGTCCAAGAGTGTATAGGAAAAAATATCAGTTAAATATCTAAGAAATTATTTTCAACCTTTATTCAAATGGAAAGTAAAAACAATTTCGAATCGTTTTCTTATCCTGAGAAGATATTTAAAAAAAAGCATCATGTTATCTTAAATCTTAACATCTATCTTTAAACTTTATATTCTGTTAAAGTGGAAAGCACAAAGCTTAAAAAGTATAATACAAGATGCTAAGAAACTCTAAAGTTTTCATTTACGTAAAAATAAGATGAAAAGCCATAAATTAGTTGAAGCCATGAATTACTATCTCAAAACTGGAGGAGGAAAATTTTCAAATCAGGCAATCAGTTTTTGTAAAAGGAAATAACACTTATAAGTTTTCGAATAAAATGTAAAATGCGTTTATGAAACGCCAAATTTATATAAATATTCAGCGTAACGTTGAAAATGCAATACCTAGGAAAAACAGCCAGAAAATTATACAAATATCTGAATAGGTGCACTTTACCGGGCAATGCAAATGACGTACAATGAGCAACTCTCTGGCGCACAAAACTATCTGCAGAATAGGCAATATTCGTGCTCTTCTTTCTTATACATAAGGGGTCACAGGAGTGTTAATTTTATCTTGAGATCTGAAAATATAAATAATTCTCACTCGGATACAATTCTTTCAGGTTAAGATCAATTAAATCGATTCTCTTACACGTTTTGTATAAAGGAATAATGTCTAAAACGAGTAAAATGCTTAAAATAAAATTATAATTTTAAAAAATTTAAACACATAAAAATAATATTTTTCACGGAAATGTTCCTTAAGTTTTACGTAGTGCATGATATTTCCTAAAATAGTAGCTCCAATTTTTTACTAGCAATAAGTTGATTTATAGAGTCAAATATATATTTTTATTACACTGCAGCATTTTTGAATAAAAATAATAAATAAAACTTTTCTTAATAAAATAAAAAATTGCATTTTTAACTTTTTTAAATCTCAATATTTTATAATTTTTTTAAATAAAACAAGATATATAATATTAAAATTAGGTAGGGTTTAGTGATCATGATACATTTCATAATTCTATAAAGTTCTATACATCAAAGGACAATATTTTTAAAAATATCATGCGCAACGTAAAATTTATCTAATATCTCTTACAAAAATGTTTCTTATTTAAATGTGCTTATATTTTTTTTAAATTATGATTATATTTTAAATATTTTACACTCTTTTGAAACTTTATTCCCTTATAAAGGTGTAAAAGAATCAAGTTATTTAATTTTAAGCTCAAAAAATTATATCTAGTCGAAAATTGTTTATATTTTCAGATCTCGAGACAAAATTAACGCCCCTGAGACCTTTTTTAATGTACACATATTTTTTTTCTACTCTCAAGTAAGTGAATATTAACATCACACTAATCAGCTACTCAAGGGGTTTTGGCAGCTGACCATGTCTTGTTTTTTGAACCATGGTCAAGCGAAGAGGATGACATCTAAGTTGGAACTTCCCCCCCCCTTCTCCTAACTTCCCCACTATACACCAATGGGAAGATATTTGAGCTTCCACAGATTTAACATGCATCGCCCCCCCCCCTACAAGGCAGGTATTTAATGGTACTAGGCTTGAACTCATGACACGCCGCCGCCAGGAGTCCGTTACCTTGACCACTAGGCTACCTCAGACACTTTTTTCTTGTCTCAAGGAATACGCTTAATAGCAGGAATGCATTCCACGGCCTAAGGAAGAAGGAAATAATGTTCTATAAAACTTCTAATCCCTTTATTTTAATTCGAATTTTTCAATTATACCATTATAGCAGAAGAGTTTGATCACATTAATCTAAATTTGCTGATTTAAGTCTAACAATGCGATTAGAAAATCAAAGGATTTATCTTTAAACGTTTTGAGTACGCTTTCACTCTAATAAAGGTACTATCTCTCTTCATCTAGAGCAGAGGTCCCAACTCTAGGGTCGTGGACTGGTACCTGTCCGTAGATCAAATGGTACCCGGCCACTCAAGAAAAATTAAGTTATTTCTATTTTATTTGTCCGACTTTCCATGGAAATCACTTTATACTCATTTTTAGGGTAACTGTAAATTATTCTGACGGTATATTTAAATACAATTAAATTAAAATTATTAAATCAAAACAATTTAAAATATAAGCAATCAACATGCCCCCTCAACGGGCCGAAGTGTTGCTGTTGTTTCTTATCCCACTGGACCGACAGAAACATTTAGATCCAATTCCATGAAACCGACCGTTTTTAAACAATGAATAATTGTAGCAGGACTTGAGAGCACCTGGCTCTTATGGCAACCAATACAAGCCAAAATGTGGGAAGGAGCTGCTTGGGTCACATTTCAGTTCGGACAAGACCCGCCACATGCCGTTTAGCTCGAGTATGTCCACTGCGAAACCTAGCAAAGGTAGTTTCATTGCGCCTACTGCTTATCTCAAGCAAAGCAGTACCAGGAAGGTTTCCTTTATACCTTTCATGTACAGGGGCCTGCCTCCAAGAGAAACTGATATCTTGTTTTATCCGGGTAGCAATATCTGAAAAAGTAAGGAAGCCACCATTTGTAGAATATCTACAGCTACTATCACAGCCAAACCATCTACAGTCTTATTCCCGTAGACATTCACATGCGACGGTATCCACTGAAGAAAGATCTTAACATTAGCACTCAAGCTATAACGCGGGCTGAAGTAAAATTATCAAACGTTGACCGGTCCACGGCAATAGAAAGATAGGGGAGCACTGGTCTAGAGAAAATTTCCAAACGAAGGATTCCCAAGGAAGTTTCCAACAAAAAAAAAGCAATAAAGTCCTTTGCGTTTAATTAAAAATTCCAACATTAGGAAAGGTAGCAGCTCGGAAATAACTGTGGTCAGGTTATTTCCAACGTAAAATGTATTGGAAAATAATTGAAGTATTTGAAACACGTACAGATGAGTTAATAAATTATTCAAATTTCTAATATTATTCCTGAATCAAAATATTACGTCAATTATTCTGTTTCCAATGAGTTCATACACATAAGGAAAAAAATTAATTTTGTTATTTTATGCATGCGTGCGTGTCCATACATGCAAATTGAGTAAACTTCATTTTTTTTCCAAGTTAGACAAATGTATTCCTCAAGCTAAGCATTTTTAATCCGGTATTCGGAAAATTAATTACGCACTTAAATTAAAATGTTAGCTTTCAAAGGTACGTTTGATTGCCATTTTTTTTCTCCAAATGCACAATTCTTATTTTTTTTAAAAAAATCATCTACTTTCCCATTTTTCATTTAACTTTTTTTCTACACTTAAGAAAAGGCTTCACACGAAACGAATAACTCAAAAAAGTTTAGAGCAAAGTTATCACATTTTTTAGAAAAAAAAACACTTTAATACATTTCAGGAAAGGTAACTTTTGAATAAAAATATATATTTTCCTGCTGCTTAATGAGCATGAAAAAACCAGAACAGCCATGCGAAAAAAGCACATATTTATATTTCAAAAAAAATGGTAATGTGTGTTATATTTTCTTTAAGAATATATATCGCTGGTGGTCGGATAGCTAAGTTTCCTTTTCCTGACTAATGCGCATAACAACACATTTCTTTAAAAGTAATTTAATAGCAAACAGAACTAATTTACTTAAAGAAAAAAATATTTAATACTTCTTTTCTCTTAAATTGCTTAAGAAAGCGTACAGAGTAGTTTCCTTAGCACTTCCATTTTTTTTTTTTGTCCCTTTATTTGCGTAAAGCGATTCAAATGTTCTTTCAAAGTTGTGTAATGGTGCGAGTATAATTTTCCAGCAGCGGAAATTTCATAAGTATAAAAATTAAGACAACGCCATATATTTGGACACCATAATCTTAACAATATATATTTTGTATTTTGGATATAAAGTATCATAAATTCAAACAGTTACCATAAAGATCACTGAACTTTTATCTCTTATGCCTTAAGAAGAGAATTAAGTTTATTGTTTATTGTTTCAAAATGAATAAATTATTTTCTAGCGATTGATTTGGTAAAACATTTTTACTCAATACACGGCTTTTTTTATCCTTTTCATCTTTGACAATAATAAAAATGTTTCTCTACAGCCATTTGTACATCAATTTTCTTTACAGAAATTCAGAAAGACAACAATCATTGTTCAAAGAAATTTACATTTCAACAAAATTCATTTCTTAAGAAAATTCTGCGCAAATATAATTTTCAGAAATTTTTACCACAATACAAGAAGTATTTTTAATTTTTTTTTTCCAAAAAATGTTAATTTCAAAAGTTTTAAAATCCAGTAGAAACGTATTTAGTAATAATTTTGATTTATTATAAGGTTTGTATAAAATAATACATGATAGCAATACAGTTTAAGCAAATACTTTTATATTCCTAGTATTTGCTTAAACTGAATTTTTATTTTTCTAGTTGTTCTCAGCAGTGGAAATTGTTTGGGGACAAGTATTTTTAATAACTTTCTTTATGACAACTATATTTACACATTTTATTCTGCTCCATTATATGCTATTAATCATTCTTCAATTCTAATGAGCAGAGATTTATAATAAGAGAACCAAAATTAATGGTTTTACAACCTTCATTAAAAGATAAGCATAGGTTTAATATCATTACTAAATGGAGAGGGAAAAGTATGGCTCCTACATAACTATGGATCACCAGTCAAGCATACTAACTATCCTTTTATTTTTGGTTCCGAACAGGAAATGGTATTTCACTCTGTAGCTCTCATAAATTCATACGCTAGTGCTTCACAAACTTACTGCTCCCATGGACCCTTTTCTGTACCCAAAACTTGGCCATGAACCCCCAAGAGAAATAAATCCAGCTCAATGCTTAGTAAAAAAATTATAAATTTGTTGCCTTTAATGTTAACATAAAAATAAATCATAAGTTAAAACACTGAGAGATATCTGAAGTAGTATTTATTCAGCTTTTGCATTTAAACATAGTAACATGATGGTCATTTTCGTAACAATACAAAGAATAATAGTGCATTCTTTTCAGAATTAAGAAAAATTTGTTTCATATCTCGGAATCAAACACAAAACAAAACTAAATTGTTAACTAGATGTACAACTCTTTCATATTGCCATATTTTTTGAGACTCTAGACAGACTGGACTCCTTGTGTGTCGACAAGTTTAACTCAAGGCTTACAAATGTAAGTCAATACTCAATCAATAGTGGTTGGAAGTTTTAAGTAGAAGGATACAGGCATAAATGGGAATCAAAAGGGGAAAGAAATAAGAATGGATGCAGATGCAATAAATACAGAACAAAATACAAGGTTGCCCACATGCAAACACGGAAACATTCAGTAATTAAAATTATACAATGGGGGAGGGGAAATTTTGAATTATGATCAAAATATGATTGTCAAAATACAAATAAGCCTACATAGAAACATACACTCAAGAGCCAAAACATTATGACCATCCCTACACTTTGCAATTAACTCACATGGATTACGTGGAAGGCCCGTGGAAGTGGTATTTAACCACTGCTGGAGAGTCTGAAGAATCATTCTTTTTCACTTACTTATGTGTGTAATGGGAAAGACTGCGGATCTAAGCGACTTTGATAGAGGGCAGATTGTGAAATGGCTCGAAGGCTCGGAACAAGTATTTCCGAAACAGCATGACTCGTGGGCTGTTCGCCATCTACAGTTGTTAGTACTTATGCAAAGTGGATGAATGACGGTGAAACCAACAGTAGACGACATGGTGTTCGACGTCCACACGCTATCAAAGAAAAATGTTGTCGGAGACTGTCGCGCATGGTGAAGCAAAACCGGAGCCAGACAGTGGCTCAGCCGACAGCCCAATACAAATTCCGGGCCAAGTAGAATAGTATCGGAGCACACTGTTCAGTGGACACTGTTGGATATGGGGCTACGCAGCAAACGTCCCACTCGTGTGTCTTTAATGACCAAGCGTCGTCGCCAACTGTGCCTGTGCTGGGCCCGGGAACATCACGACTGGTCCATGAATCAGTGGGCAAGAGTTGCCTGGTCAGATAAATCATAGTTTGTCATTCATCACGCAGATGACCGTGTCAGAAAACGCCGTCTTCCAGGCGAACAGTTGCTCCCTCAATGTACAGTAGGTCATACACAGGCCGGTGGTGGTGGTATTATGCTTTGGGGGACGTTCTCTTGGGTTTCTCTGGGACCCGTGGTTGTGGAAGAGCAGACCATGAATGCTACAGGGTATCTGAACATCATTGCAGTCCAGTTGCACCCTTACATAGCCTCTGTTTTTCCAGCTGGAAATGGAATGTTCCAACAGGACAAAGCCCCGTGTCACAAGGCTAAAATTGTGTTGGAGTGGTTCCAGGAACATAATGCTGAATTCCAGTTAATATCCTGGCCGCCTAACTCACCGGATCTCAATCCAATAGAACAATGTCGTGGGACGGTAGCTCAGAGTTCAAAGACCACCAATTCGCAATATCTCGGATTTGCGTGACAGTTACTTAAACATCTAGTACAATATGTCTCCAGCCATCTACCAAGGGCTTGTGGTATCCATGCCAAGGCGGGTTGAAGCTGTGTTGCGCGCCAAAGGTGGGCCAACTCACTATTGACAGGTGGTCATAATGTTTTGAGTGTATACATACATTCTTTACTGTGTCACTGGAGCAAAATCATGGGTTAGTAGGCGACACATTGAACGTTTCAAATAGGCTTTAAAGTTTCCATGCCCAGATAGAAACTGGGTGTTTAAAATTAGGTTGAAAGTGTTTAAACGTCTCTGAATAGAAGGAATAAATTCCTTCATGAGATGCGCATTATTCGATATTTGACAAAAGTTATATTCCACTCAGAAATAATTTTTTCCATAAAAATATTCTTATAATATGATTTCGGAATGCTCATAGGAATCAAATCGCTTCTTTTGCAAGCCAGTCAGAACGTTCATTATCATAGATTCCCGCATGACTTCGAACAAAAGAAAAAAAAACTTGAACACCTCTGGTTCGAAGAAAGTCGAATTGCATACAACGGTGTGATTTCCTTTTAAATCTGCGTAGAAGGCTACACCCACAATCAGTCCTACTTCCACCGTGCGAAGCTTATCATTACCTTACGTATAAGCCTATCTTTAATATCTTAACAATGATGTAATGGAGAACATTTGGGGCCCCTGCAAAGTCAGGTTTGGGGCCTCCAAGTTGGATTCTACAAAGGGCAGGTACTTGGCGGCAGTCAGGCTTTGGGTCCCTTAGAACCCTGCACACACCCCGCCGCGATGAGGACGTTGCGGGGTTGTACATTACGCTATTGTATCTTACCTTGTAATTTTTAACACATAAAAATTCATGCATAGTTTATTTTAACTTTCAGAATAATGGAAATGGGTTATATATATTTTAGTTTATACTAAACTTTTCACGGACTCCCTAATGTTGTCTAACCATCCCCAAATTAATTTTCCATAGATCTCCCCCCCCCTATTCAGCTGTTACAAGGACTCCAAGGGGTTCATAGGAACCATTTTGGGAACCTATGCTAATGAGTAATGCTAATTCTTCACTCTCGCCCTATTATTCGGGGTGTGCAGTTTTTAACCAAAAGGCTAAAATGGTTTTTCTTCCTTATTCCTCAACAATTACTCCTCATCATCGATTAATCTTAGAATC
Organism: Trichonephila clavata; assembly: GCA_019973975.1. Taxonomy (NCBI): domain Eukaryota; kingdom Metazoa; phylum Arthropoda; class Arachnida; order Araneae; family Nephilidae; genus Trichonephila; species Trichonephila clavata. Next base: position 44,057 of record BMAO01029414.1, on the reverse strand, counting down.
ACTCATATTTTAGTCTTTTATTTTTATCTTCACATACTATAAGCACTAGTAATAGCTAATTATATCTAATTATATATTTGTCTTCAATGAAACTTTTAACGTGTCACAATATTATTTGAAAAATCTAGTTAAGAAATTGCTACAAAACAAAGCGTATGTATATACGAGTATATCAGAATAATATTAACGAAACCGTTAATATTATTCTGAAAGCGTTATTTAATGTCACCATGCATATACTAGAATATACTAAGTTATTTTATAAAATTAATAAAGTGATGTGTGCATTGTGTAGAATTTTAGTAAATAAATTCACAAATATAAATCTAATCTATATTGTTTAAACTTTCAGTAAGACTGTAAGGTAAAAGAATTTTTCATAATTCCAAAAAAAAAAACTATTTTAGTCTGGGGGGGGGGATTTAAATCCAAAAAGAGATATATAATCTAACGACTTTTAAAGTATTTGTTGCAAACTAAAATATTTTTTACTCAATTAAAGAATATATATATATCAAGCCTTTTAAAAATAAATAATTTAAAATTACACACACTTTTTACTATTCATTTTTTAAATGACCTTCAGGATAAGATATATTTTAATTTTTACAAAAACTAGAGCACTTTATCTTAATCATTATTTGAAATTGCTTAGAAAACATTGATTATATTCACATTAGGGATTGTAAATTTTGTAATAAAACAGTTATTGATAAATCTGAAGGTTAGAACATTTCTACTAAAACGTTTTGAGCAACCGCTATCCCCACTTAAGAATTTTCAAAAAGACACATTTCGATTAAAACGTTTTTTAAAGTATGACATTTTGCTTAAAATAATGGCATCTGCTTTTACTAAAACATTTGTAGTTTTTATTCTAATAAACGGAAAGAGATGAACTTGGTATTTTTATAAAGCTAATAAGATGGTCTAAAAAATAAAATCATAGGAAAATTGTCAATTTTCGGCAAAATTCCATTATTCTCTATAGGGTAGTCGGATATCTTAAAACTCCACGTTATAAGTTAACGAATAGAATGTTTTACTGACTGTTTATATACTAATACTTACTTATTTACTTTTACTATTTGCTTACACTACTATTTGAGCATGTGGAATATAAAATAAATATTAGTAAAGAATTTTATTCATCTCAGGAGGTTTGAAACCAGTCGTGTAAGATCCGATAAACAGTATACCTTCCATAAAGTAAGTCCCATTTCACTCAGCTTATTCCGTTGAAAATAACGAAGCATTATATAATTAACACGTTAATGAACCTTTCAAATATCATTACAGACACATTAGAACTTGAACCGATGAATATATCGTAAAAGATAACTCTTTCCACCTATGAAGTTGATGGATCATTTAGAAAGCATCTTAATGGAATTTTCTATGGTTGGAAAATCCTTCTTCCACCGGAAGTTAATTTGCATGATTAAATAAATTATATTCCATCTAATTAAGTAGAAATTAGGTTTAGGAACGAGAAGTACTATTCTTCTAATAGAACACCTCTTTCCTACTCTTATTCTTTTTTAAAATATTCTTTTTCATCCGTTCTTTTGAGCCTCAAACTTTATAACTATGTGAAAACTATATCTTGTGTTTATCGAATCATTTTGTTCCGCTCTGTACATCGTCTCTAATTAACTTAAAAAGCTTCTGTTCATTCTACGAAATTAAGACAACTAGGGTAAAAACAGAATGAAAACTGAAAAGAAGAGTATTTTCTAGTTTCTCCTTTTGTTGATTTCCTTGTTAACCAATCGAGAGCAGAAACAGCAAACTGGAACGAGGAGAGATAAATGAGCACACATTTAAAAGAATTTGGAATATTTAAATTAAACCTTTACAGTTTCCATCCTACCATAAAAAACCCACTAAAAACAAATTTTCTTCCCTCAGAATTTGACGTGTCATATGATATTTTTTCTAAGCTTTAAAAATAATCAGTTAAAAAGAAATTAGTATTAATATTGATCAGAGCAGAGCTTCTCAAACTTTCAATATTTGTGACTCACTATTCAATCATAATTTTCATCGCTCACCTCCCCCGCATACAAATAACAATGTCTTTGACGCTAAAGCTATAATATGAACTCTTAAGTGCCACCGTCGTATATATACGTCTCATTCAACCGGTACGTTAAATGCCCCAGACGAATATATACGTCTTTCCGAAGTACGATATTTCTGTGCACAGCTATCCATAAAATCTTTAATCTTCTATCCTTAAATCGGCACTTAAAGGATTATTTATAAACCGTAGAAATGGTCAAAATAAGTATTAATTTTTGTATATAATTTTATGTATATAATTTATATGACAAGCCCATGGGGTTACTGGTAATTATTACACTTGTTCTTAACTTAGTATTGTTAAATTAATTATAAAATACATTGTGCAGTACTGATGCACTTACAAGGGCATTATATCAGTGTAAATGTTAATTTTTATTTTTTGTATGTCAGAATGTGTTTTGTTTGTTTACTTTCAGTAAATTCATATTTTTTTTAAATAATCTTTTGCTTCTTGTTTTTCGATATGCTCGCACCCCCTCATTGAGTTATCACGCCCCTCAGGGGGGAAGCGTCCCACAGATTGAGAAACTCTGAATCAGAGAGTATGTATTATTTTCTTATTTATTAAACAATCATCCAATTGTACATTTAAAATGTTAAATCAATTACTTAAAAATTAACTATTTAAATATTTATGATCACATATTTAAAAATAATAGCATGATTTATACATATACAGTAATACCCCAACTTATCCAATAGGTAGGACTGAGTGATAACCGTGTAAACCAGGGTAAAATTTCTCATGTAAACACACATAAAATATTTTAGTTGGGGCCGGAGATGAAAAAAAAGAAATAATTTAGGGGAAAAATGTTTAATAAAATCTTAGATAACACAAATACAAAATCGCAAACCAAAGTTATTTTGATTTGAAAGGTTTCATAAAATCTAACACGTAGTCTGCTGATTAAAAGATTTTTTCTCCCTCAAAATGTTTCCTTATTTTGTTGAAAATATGCTCTCTTTGTAGGGGTATGTATTTTCTAAAATTTGTAACCCTTTTTTAATTAAACTGACGCCTACTATCAAATTCCCAACCGTCATCGATCGGCTGATTGAGCAGGGACTAAAGACTAAAGTTCTCCAATATCTTGCTCATGCATTTCTATGAGCTCATCAATTGTCAGCTCCTGATTGTGGAAACCCAGCAGTTCTTGAACGTCTTTACTATCCACTTCTAAATTTATTTGAAGAAGCTGTCGATTTGCCAGGCAATCAAATTACGTATTTCATCACGCTCTGGTACTGATTCCGCCTCAGTTTCAGTGATGAGAAAAAGAAAAAAAAAGTGAATTAACGAGATTTTTGAAAATCGCGTAACTCCGAATTCGCGATGTCGGGACAGCGTAAGTCGAGGTATTACCGTACAATTAATTAATGATGCATATTAATTCCTCATGGGTTATTTTTAATAAAATTTCGTTTTTAAGATTGTAAGACCATCTCAAATTAAAGCTCTTTAAGTGAAATGCTCAGAATGATACGAATATGGAGTCAGTGGGTGCAGAAGAGATGGTCGATCAACGGAAAAGATTGGACAGACCACAGAGCGTGAAAACGGACACAGCAATGACGGATCGTACTACAATTTCTAGTGTGAGAGGATCAATTATTCGACAATCTTTATCAGCCTATACCATTCGACTATTCCATTTGTCCATCGTGGTGTTGCGAAAGTGAGAGAGAGAGAGTGAGAGTTGTATTAAAGTAGCATAAAAAATTGCACACGTGCTCGTAATGAGGGCGATGGACCATGCAATTTTGAAACATGATCAAGTGACGAGGACAACACCTTATCTGACACTTCCCCTCCACACCAATGGAAGGACACTTAAGCCTCGACATATTTATTGTGCATCGACCCCCTTTACATGGAGGGTCTTCAGCGGAACTAAGCTCGAACTCAGAACACGCCAGCCACGAGTCCGAGACCTTGACCACTAAGCTACCACGGCCCCCTTGTGGGTGTTGCATTTTAGATAGCTGCAGTATATTAACTATAGTAAACATGTAATAGTCCCCATGACTTTAACTGAGCTGCTAACGCCACCTGGTGTGGTGTAGATGTTAAGACCCATTACGTTATCTGTCTTGTTGTACGTATCCGTGAGTGTTTGTGTCTTTTATGTTCTTCTTACCATCACTGTGATGGGAACTGTCCGTCTGCTGTCCTCCAAAGAATAAAAAAGTTTCAATCAACCTAGAAGTTAGTCGCTTCATTTAAATATTCAAAATACATTACGCTCAAGCATGCGACGCTAAAAATGAATGTTTTTGTAGAAACGTATAATTTCAAGATAAATTAATTCTAAAGTACTCAATATCGAACAATGTAAAAAGAAATCGCTAACATTAACATTGCTTCTCAAAAATTTATATATTAATCTCTTGTATATTTGAAACTCTATACCTAATTTACCAATAGTCGTAAATAACTTCAAAATTTTAGAAATTATCAGTTTCATTACTTTTTATTTTCCTCAATACGATCTAGAAATTAAATCAGCGTTTCTCGAACTGTGGGGAACGCCCCCTTTGGGAGGTGACAACTCTATGATGGGGGCGCAAGAATATTGAAAAGTAGAAAACAAAATAATATTTAAAAAAAATATTAATTTACTGAAAGTAAGCAAACAAAATACATTATGACATAATAAAAAATAAAATACACATTTAAACCATATATTACACTTATAAGCATCAATGCTACACAATGTATCTTATACTTAATTTAACAATACCAAGTTAAGAACAAGTTTAATAATTACCAGTGACCCCACGCGGGCTTGTCATATAAATTATATACAAAAATTAACACTTGTCTTGTTAATTTGTACGGTTTATAATTAATCCCTTAACTGCCGACTAAAAATTACGCGATTCGCTTTAGAATGCCAACCGTTTTCCGGGTAGGCGCACGTATGTGATGTATTGTTGGTGGGGGAAGAATATAGAACCAAATAATCTAAAATATAAGTAAATCTTTCACAAACATATATTGTCAATGTTCCTTTATTGAATTCTAAACCTTCGGAATAAGTTTATAGATAGCAGTGCGTAGAAAAGATCGTACTTTGGAAAAACGTATATATACGTCCGGAGAAATTAATACTTTGGCTGAGCGAGACGTTAATATGAAACGGGGGCACTTAACAGTTTAAAGTCGTGTCGTATTTTTTGCGTCAGAGTATATTATTATTGAATTTAATATATTGTTATTGTATGAGGGGGACGCGAAGAAAATTATGAATGAATATTGGGTCGCGAATGTTGAAACTTTGAGAAGCACTGAATTAAATCATGCTTACTTTATATATATGTAATATATTAAGTTATATAAATACATTACAAAGGTATATTTAATTGAATCCTATGATTTTACAGAAGACATAATTACAAAATAATCAAAAATAAATTAAATATGCTTTTTCTAAAACCGTTTCCATTGTTAATGTCTTTTCGTCGTCTTTTTATCGCAGCGAATGATAATTACGAACATTTAATTCTCAGAGGGATTTCTTCTCTGCTGTTTCTTCAAATCCGTTAAGATTCTTTGTTCATTTCCGCAAGGTGCCAACTTAGATCCGTTCACACATAATCCAAACAAAGACAGGTATGAAATCTTCCTCGAGGTGCAGCAAGCCACACCATATTTCACTTTTACAAACGCTCATTATTCTTTCAGAACAACACCGTCGTAATAATCTTTCGGCGGAAAAGGGCATTCTTCGCCATAAATTCCTCTTTCTGGTCCTTTATTCTAACATCCAAGACGAACACGTCGGGCACCATAATGAACCATAAATGGAAGCACAGTTGCAGTTAAAGCTTTGCTTCCGAAGCCTTTTCTTTCGCGTCTTCTAATTAAAATTCTTTTCATCAAACTCGGAAGTTTTATGAACAGCTCAATGATCGAATCACTCACAAAAGACTGGAATTGGAATAATTTTACGCGAAAATCTATCCTAGATAATTCGGCGTCATTTACTGTGCAAGAATAAATATTCATCTCGGCCTGGTTCAATATTTTAAATAGAAATAGTGCGATACAAGGAAAAAATAAGTATGGGCTCAGCGTTTTTACGATAATGGAATGTTATTCCATTTATTCGTTTCAGCAAACTTCGATTATTCTAGAAAGCAGTTTTAATTTTCCTCAAACTTTTAAATATGCAGACTTTTAAACAAGCAAAATTCGATGCACCACTTCTAATGCTTTAAAATGAAACTTGTAATCGTTTGGTGCAACTAATATTGAGGCAGAGCCAATATTTCGATCATTTTCGAAATCTTTTCTTTCTGATTACATGTAAAACTGCAGTTCTTGTTCAATTCCTACTATTTAGTTCACTCTCTCCATATATATATTTATTTATTTATCTTGTTCAAATTTTCAATCGTTTATAAAATACTTTCCATTCCTCCATTCAAGTTCAAAAGCATTTTTTAAACTGATAACAGGATGACCCTTGATGTTAATAATTAATGAATTAATATTTTTCAAATATTAATTCATTAATTAAATTAAAAGATGAAAAAATAATAACAAACAAAAATAACAGTCCAACAACATATATAGAAAGGAAAATCGTTCGTTGTAGCGCAATAAGTATTGGGTTCGAATCCCACCTGAAATGGCTTACTTTCTAAGAATGTGTGATTTCTCTTTTTAACTGTACTATTTTATTAAAATAATTAAATTTAATGAATCAATAAATAGTAACAAACAAAAGAATAGTTCAACACCATATATAGAAAGAAAAATCGCTTTCAGTTTTGCCACTTAATATTGTGATTCTGTCATAAGTAGTTATACAGTACATATTTATATTAATTGTAACTGTTTAATAAAAAGTAACTAAAATAAAAATTTTCTTTGTTAACCTAAGTAGAAATTGAGACTTAAAATTTTCTTATATTACTTGTTTTTATTTCTCTTAAGGGGTTCACCCATGTAATGGGTTCAAAAAGTCAAAAAAAAATTCCTTTTTTCATAAATTGCTTTCTTAACATGTTTAGAATATGGTGGTAAAGTGATTTTTTTTAATTCGAAGCGTTATAATGAAGCAGGTGTTAGAAGAGCCGCTTCTCACAGCGCTAAGTTAAGATTTTCATCGTTTTAATCAGACTTGAAACTTTAAACCCGTTTATTTTTCAAAAAACTATGTTTTTCAAACTTTCTTCCAATATATCTCACGAATAGTTTGACCAAAAGACTTCAAATTTATAGGGTAGACTCAGCACATATACATGCACCAAATGGACTACGATCATTCCAAAATTCAAAAATTTCTATTTTTGAAAACAAAAACATAACAAAAAAAACGGTGAAATTAGAAAGTTTTTTTTCAGATGTGTACCAAAAATCCAATTTTTGATATTTTCAATTGAGTGTAGTCTTTCTGTACATTTAAGCTTATATATTAAAACGCCGTTAATTTTGTTTTATTTCAGATAAGTCAATCAGCCGAAATCGTGGAGGAAGTGAGCGTCCATTTTTTCGAGGAGGGTGTGTTCAGAGCGCTATAACTCACGATCTATTGGATATTTTTGGCTAAACATTTATATGCATACTCTTAAAATACATATAAAAAAATGTGATAAAAAACTGTCAGTTCTATCCTTTTACTTGTCGTCAGATAAAATTCTCTAAAAATGCTGAAAAAACAGGCCGTCACATGAGTGAACCCTCTTAAACATTAATCATTTAAAAATATAAAGCAGAAAAAGTTGTTTTTACTAGTATCATATGGCAATTTAAATAGAAATTAAATATTAAATAATAGTTTAAGTTGTACAGGTTTTTGAACTTCAGTAACAGCCATTGATATATGCTTATATTACAAATAATTCAAATATTAGTTGTGCGGGTGTGTGTAAACATTTTTGGGGAATGCATGAGTGCTACTAAATAATAGAACTTTCCTAATACATTTATATATTTGCATTTATATTATACTAGCCGTTACCTGCCCTTTTCTCTAGTTTTTTTATAACATATACCGTTTATAACCTATGGATAACTATGTACTAGCCCTAAGTTTCGATTTTATAACCCTTACGGTTTGATAAAGGTAAGGGGACTTGGATTTCAAATTAGAAATATAATTATCTTTTACCCTCCCTTACCCCCTTCACCAAATTGGATTTCAGCAAAACCCGTCCCTAGTGGCTCTCTATTAAAGGTATATGCCTGCCAAATTATAAGTCTGTAGGTCTAATAGTTCTAGAGATATCGTAATGAGTGAGTTGCTTTTATATTTTATATTTATAGATTTCATAATATGATTAATTTTGTGACGGATCTATACGGTTTCTTGTATTTACATCTGGGGGAATTCTTTTGGGCCATCATTTTTTCAACCAACTTTCTCCGAAGACAGAAAGCGGTATTATGCAAATTAAGTTAATATATCTATTCTTTATTCACGAATTTGAATGTTAGTGAAGTGAAAATAAATTGGAAGCGAAGTGAATTGTGAAGGTGAGGAGATGAAAGGTGAAGTAAATCGGCAGAGAAACGTATATGTAAACCATGTAGGAAGCGAGAAGTCGGAGTATTAAGAAAGTGCTTAGTTTAACTGTGGAAGCAGTGTTAAAGTCAACGCAAGGATTAGAAGAGCACAAGAGTTCAGGTACTGTGATCTTTAACCAAGTTCATGTTAGAGAGTTAAATTATTAGTGCGGTCATTAAATAAACAAACTCTGCATAAAGTTATCTAAAAGATAGATCTACATGATTGAATATGTTCTCCCCACTCCGTTTCGTCTCACCCCCGTTCTCTGACTGATCAAAGTTATTTAGAGTGTTATTTGTGTCCGAGTTGAATATAGTGATAAATAAAATAATTGAAGTTCATGTTGTTTGATCATTTAGCTCCTTCTATACCTCTAGCTGGGTCACGGGGAAGAAGGGATGTAAATTCCTTATAACTTCAGAAAAATTATCTTATTTTAACGTGCGATCGTAACTTTTTTTTTATCTGTATAACTTATCAAATTTGGATATTGTTATATTTTCCTCGCTTTTGTATTCTTTTAATTATTCCTTTGGGGATATCTGCGAAGTGAAATGAGCATCGAATTGAAAAGTCGTGAGAATATCATTGTAATGGATGGGCTATCACATCCGTTAGTGTATGTGAGTTAGAAGGAAAAATAGCCATAGTCAAAACAACACAATTTATTTACTATTCTCAACAACACATATTCAACAGCAACACAAATTCATAAACCCAAGCTAATAAATGCCCCAATTGATAAATATGGGAGCAATAGCGAAGTAGACGAGATAATTGAATATATAACAATAAATCTGATCAATTACACTTAGCACTTCCAGACACACACACACACACAATACACCTTATATTTGAAGTTAATGTCTGAAGTTATCCAATCCAAACGGATCGAATCCAATTTAACAACTAATTGATCAAATCGTCAATCTTAATAATAATCAAATAATCTACGAAGTGCTCTCGTCTAACTTTACGTTATCTTATGTTTATCTTCACACACGCTATCATTTATCTTCTAACCTCTCTCTTTAGAACCCGAAAGCTACTACTTAAATATGACATAATTTATATACATATACCGCGTCTTCTTCGGGAGGAAGTTTTCAATAAAATATTTAAAGAAAGCAATTCCCCAAGAGGATTGTTAGGGGAAATGCGGATAGACCCGTTACATCCTGAACAGAGAAATTACCATAATATCATTTCTATGACCTTTCAGAGGAGAAAGAAAATGCGACAAAAGAAAAAAAATTACTTCCAATGCAATTCATTTTGCCATATATAAAACAACTTCCAAATTCTGCAGTGATTTCAGTTAAAATGCCCCCCCTTATAAAGTAACACTACAAAAATTTAAGATAAAAAACGAAATAAGTTCATTTAGGCAGAAAACTCATCCAAGAACTAACAAAATTCCATTTTTGAACTAATAAGGAAATTCAATATGGGAATAAAACTTGATGGAGCTGAAAACATTTACGAACTTTGTATGATATAAGATCAAAGCATTAACACAGAACTTAATACTACTCACTAAGTCACAAAGATTTCATTAATAAGATTCAGCAGGATTCAAGAATTTATGTAAAACTTTTAGCTTAAAAGTTCTTTTTAATTGATTTGTATTGGCCCAAATTAGCATGTTAAGCGATATAAAATAAAGATTTTACATTTATGTAATATTAATCTTTTTCTTACAAAAAAGGTGCATATTTATCAAAATTTTCTAATAACTCGTACATATTTCTAGACCTTTAAACATGTACATGCATACATTGTAAAACATTTTTCCAATGTTCCCAATATATGCAAGTATCACTTAAGACTTAATTTTTTAAGATAATGTAGAAATAAATGCTATAGAGTATAATTAAGCTGTGGTAATTATTTTCCCTCCTTGTACAGCAAAACTTTTTATATATTATATTGTAACAAAAATAGTTCACTTCGGTTGTCATGGACACGATCTACTTCTGGGACTCACGCGCTCGGTTGCGGGCGACTTGCCAAAAATATATAACTTTTTTTTTTGTTTTCTTTGTATTAACTTTAATTCTTGTGTCATCCGCTTATTTTTATTAATTGTAATTATTTCGTTCTCTCGTGCTTTAAGAATAATTGTATACTTGTATTTATCAAAGTTAACTGCAATTATAGCTATGAAAAGTTCTGGAACTTTCGATGGCAATATATAAGGAAAGGAAATATTCAGTTTGTAGAATAAAGTCTTGAGTTATATCTAGCAAGAGTTGTTGTCATTTTATTTGAGCATCTAATTACCATATTAATTTAATCTTCGCGACAATATTAATACATAAGGTGGTGGTAACCTTGTAAGCTGTGGTGCAGAAGTCTAGTTCTGCAATAGAATTTCGAACTTCTTAATCAAGGCTGCCGCATATAATACTCAAACTGAATGCAAAGCCATCATGTGAGGAAGTGTAGATTTAATTTTAATTTACATCGCACTTTGAAGCAATACGAGGGCTATTAGCTATAGACCTAGCATATATGACCCACGATCTCTTGAGGAGTACGATACCTAAGCTGGCACTCCTTCCCAAACCTTTACACCAATGGGAGGACTTTAAACCTCAGCAGATTTAGCGTACATCAGCCCCATTACAAAGAGGGTCTTCATTGGCAATATGTTTCTGGCCACGAGTTTGCGATTATGACCACTTGGCAAGCACAGTTACAAATGCAGTGTTGTTGCGCCCTCTAGTGCCCGCTATGTGAAGTGAGCTGTTGTAAGCAAAGAGACTCTAGTTGTTGGCAAAAAACTGAACAGACGTGTATCGAGGCGAGCGAACGGAATGCGTTTTGTGAAGCGGTTTTTGTAAAAACGTAGTTTAACTTAGAAATTATACTTCTAAATAAATATTAGTTGTCTACTGAAAGAAACATCTTTGCTGTCAACTTCATGAGAGCCTCTCATTTAATTAATAGCGATCATATGGATCTAAGAACACCACACAGTGTAGAGTGAGTAAGAGTAAGGATATTAACGTAGCACTATAAAGTAACACGAGGGCTACTGAGCAGGGTCCTCGTAATTTTGAGTGAAGAAGACACCTGAGCTGGTACCTCCCTCTCCAAGCTACCACACCACGCAAAGGTGGGGGACTTTGAGCTGCACAGATTTAATGTGCATCAGACCCATCTACATGATGGATCTTGAGTGGTACCAGGACTCCAACCTGCGACCAAATGTAGTGTAAAAGATGGCATTAAATACTAGCTTAAATGGTATTATTCAAAGAGAGAGAGAGTGTGTGTGTTTCTACTTCAACAATAAGTAATGTAGGTTTTTTTTTCTGTTGTGACGGCTTTATCTGCGATTTTCTACTAACAGTCCTCTTGGGGAATTTATGGTCCTTCACAATTATTTTATTAGGAAGCTTCCTCTGAAGAAGAAAACGTGAACATGCATATTATGACTACTATATAATGTCTAGGCTTTCAAGCTAAGGGAGAGAAATAGGATAGACTGCTAGTGGAGCAGTGAATGATCAAATTGAATGCGAGGCGCGGATATTTAGTAATTGATAATTGTATTACTTAAGGTGACGATATGTCGAGATTGAATCTAGATTAGATAGCTAAGAAGTCAGAGCTATTGAATTAAGTAAGTGTACTAAGTATTTAAAGTCTTCAAATATCTCGCGTGCCTCTTCAATTGTTGTCATGTTTATTAATTGGGAGCATCTGTTAACTTTGGTTGATCAAACTTGTGTTGTGGTTTGTGTTGTAAATAAATTAAGTGATTTAGAACATTTTTAGTTTTCCTTTTTTTTCCCACACCTTTAGGCACGCAGGAGAGACTTTTACACTGTTTCATAAAGTAATAAATTCTTTTAATAATTTTTTTTTGTTCGGTGAATTCAAAATATATTTATTGAAGTCCAACAAAAAACATCCTGCACAGAAACTTCACTTAAAAATTTAAATATTTCTCATACAAGCACATTCTTTTAACTCCCATTCCAAACATCTTCTGTGATCAATGCTGTGAAGAAAGCACTTTATTTTTTCCCAAGTATTCCAAAATTAATTTTTATAATGTTATCTCGAGACGTCTTTTTATTTTCAAAGAACCAACAAAAAAGCAGTTAAGAAGCCTTTCATAGCTTCTCTTAATCAATATATTTTTCTGAAAGCAACGCAGTTGCTTCTACTTGTAAAACAAATGAAGCAAACAAAAAAAGTTGCCTGTTTTTCCCTCTGGAACTGTTTACAGTTATGTTCCTCTAAGAAAAACAAATAATTTTAAAGCTCTCCTTGTACTAATAGGATCTTGAAAAATTGCTACTTTTTACCTCAAAAGCCTAGGGTAGATTCTTCTAGGATTAATATCGCCTCCCCCCTACCTCCAACGACGGAACAACTTCATTTTTATCTCTGTTATTTTCATGTGAACAATGCTACAAAGTATGTTTGAAAATTTCATTTCTTGCTAATTTTTTTACATGTATATTATTTGCGTTTGCATTATTTGAAGAGGAGAAAAAAAAGGAAATACATTTGTTAGAAATAAAATAAAACAACGAGGAAATGTTGTGTAGTAAAAAAAAAGATGAAAATTGATCAGAGCAGTAAAAGATAAAAATATAATCTAATTTTGTAAAAAAAAAAAAAATGAACATTTAATCAAATACTTTTCTTTAAATGAAAAATATGTTAACACAATATATATATTGCAAATCTAAGTAATTATATACATAAGAGAAATTAGAATTTTGTTTAAGTTAAAACTGCTATTTGGAAGTAGATTTCCCCGTAATACCTATTCTTAATGGATTTCTACTCAATAAAGGAAACACGCTTACCAAATTCTAAGTCTGTACTCTTAGCAGTTCAAACATCGGAATTTTTTTTTACATAAAACTTTATTATCGACTCTCTGGTGGGGCTAGTGAGGAAATTAAGACAAATATGCGGCATGCATATTTTCAATAGAATTTAAATTTATCATAATGATTTGAGCTTAATTATTGGCTCTAAAACCATAATTATGTAACGTTGGTATAGATACACATTCTTGTAGAAATATACATACTCGTATATCTTTCTGTTCTCACTATTCATACATTTTATTTTACAGTTTTGTGTTCCTTCCAAGTGTAAATATAGTGCGACGGGGATATTCGCAAGATTTTCTAACTAATCCTCTTGGGAAACTTTGGGGCTAGCATTTATACTAATTCACAGCCTTTCAGGAAAAACACGAGATAGATATATGTTAATTAGTTCGACTATATAAAGTCTATATAGGTTTTGTAGATGTAAAGAGAAGGAGCCGCGAAGCTGTCAAGTAAGTTGAATATTGGAGAATTACTTCACGAACTTAGCGCACGTTTAAAAGGTGTAATTTATGAGAGTAAATTATGAGATTGAAGATTTAAGATAGTAGATTCAGCACCAGCCTGAGGTTAGTCAGTGATCGTTCTCCTTGTCCATTTCTGGTAGTCGGGTTTACTTAGAATTGAGTATTAGGATTAATCGAAGTTCTAGAGATAACTCCTAGGTTTCTTCTTATAGTTAAACTTGTGATTGTTTAAGTGTTTGTTCAGAACTTGAATAAATATATTTGTTATTATGGCGTTTGTTGGTGATGCTATGTTTCCTCCTACACTTAGAGACGCTCCGGGCAGAGTGAGTGGGGTCTCAGGTAGGACCCCACCACCACAATAGGACTAATTTTAAATAAAGCATTGTTTTCCTTTTATGTTAAAAACTTCTGCTAAATGGGGAAGGTGGATCCATGAAGCATTGCTTAACCCTGTTTCACTAGCCTAAATCAGGAATAGTTTTAAGAAATCCTTATAGTTCTCCATTTTAGTTCAATGACTTTTTCGGTATTTTCAATTTTAATTGCTCAACACCTCAGATTGTTAATTTTTATGCGATATATATATATATATACAGAGTATCTCCGAAGGCCATGTACATACTTGGAGGGGAGGTAAAGAACATATGAAGAGCAATAATTACATAGGAATGCATGGGTGATAACGTAACCCTAACGAGATACAGAGAAGCAAAGATAGTAATGCCAAAACACAGAATGTGGTGTAAAACGGTTTATTACACAAAAAGCAATAAATACAAATCATGACATAAAAGCCTCACAGGAGGTGTTCGAAATTGCGACCATTGGCATGTATGCACTCACAGCACCGACGCGACATGGATTGGCGGTCTTGTTCAAAAATACTGGGCATTTTACGGATCGTAGCAGCAACGATAGACATTCGTGCTTCCAGGTCCAAGTCAATTTTCATTGGCTAAAATGTAGATGAGGTGAATATCCGCCAACTCGCCGTTCGTATAACGATTTATATTCATCGCACGCTGTCCATGTCTGAAATAAGGAAACCGCGTGTTCCGACCTTTAGAATTCGCATACAGCGCCACCTATCACTTCCCGCCCATTCTTTCCTATGTAATTATTGCTCCTCATAATGTTCTCTACCTCCCTTTCAAGTTTCTACACGGCATTCGGAGACACCCGATATAAACTAGCAATAGAATCATGGAATACATTCTTTTATTAAGCGTAATAATCAACACTAAGGCTCTATTTTCCCACAATTTTGAATAAACAGGGTATAATATATCCATTCATAACTTATTTAAATGAATTTTCTGCAATACACTGAAAAAAGAAAAAGAAAGTTATTAAATTTTATTCTTGAAGATTCTGTAAGAAAAAGTATTTCCGCTTAATTAAGTAATGATGCATTATTAATTGAATGCGTTTTCATCTGTATATTGAGAAATCACTCATAGATAAGTTTATTTTTATTATAGTTCTTTCTCTGTTGTGTGTGCATTATATATAATATTTATTAAGATATTCATTCTAATTTATTGAAATATTCAAATATTGATCTAGATAGTTGTAGATGGAATAAAATAATCAAGAAAATTTCACCTTAGTGTAACAAAAAGAGTAAACATATTTATCATAATCCTTTAAAATTCGCTATTTTGAATTACGTTCATTGTTGTTGAAACTGAAAGCATTATAATAGAAAATGTTATGAAACTGAAATATTTTCCTCTCCGATTAAAAAAGTAAAGGTGTTGTAGCGAAGAAATGTAAGGAAAAAAATAACACGCGAAAGAAAAAAGGGGAAAATAGGTTTTCTAGGTACAAAGTATCTTTTCAGTTTTTATTATGTATCACATCCGTGTGAATAAAGATGATACATATCATTTTTTCAATAACAAAGAAATTTAAATCCTTATTTGAATTCATCTTTCTTTCTCTTGTAAATGGGAAAAAATTCGAAAATTCTTTGATAAAAAAATTAATTTTTAACATATCTTCAAAAAAATTACTTATGAGTTTTAAATATAGAGAGAATGAAAAACCTCTTTCAAGGCACAAATCAGTTCAAATTTTTAAAATAACCCCACAATTTAATAGCTATTGGACTCTTCCATAGACATCTAATATGTTGGTCTTCTTTATGATCAAAATTCCAGGGAAGACCAATGACTTTTAAATACTGTGAATGGTAAAGTATTAAGATAATATATGGGGTATTGGCAACAAGTGTAGATGTTGAGCCTTGGCAGATGACGTAGAAGACAATTCACGTGACACATCTGAATCCTAACTTCTATTCGTACGCCATGCGTGAATTTTCAGACCCGTATATTCGGCATACAAAAGCTCCAGTTACAAAGTATAACAGTATTCAATGAAATCAAGGAACTTTTTACACACACAGTGGAGTTTGAAATTTTGAAAGATTCAATTACAGTACATACGAAAATTTTTATGCACAGCTTTTTTTCTCGTCTTTGAAAGATCTGATATTAGTTAAAAAATAGAAACTATTCTTAATTTGCATTCATTGAGTTTCTAGAAATATAAGCAATTTTAGTACTACTGCAATTGATATCAAAATCTTCGTTATTGTTCTGTTTTCGAAACGTAAAGAAAACGTTATAAAGTTTAAATCACCTCAAAAGTAAAGAAAAACAATGGAAAAAGAATTCGGCGGAACTGTACAAATGATGCGATACCTGCATGACGAACCTTGTAATCGGAAATATCGAATTTATCGCCTCAGTGATCTCGCCAAATGGGAATTCGAATTCGAAGAAGTAAAAAGCTATAAAATCCAAAGTTTCCAATTTTCTAAATGACTTTTTGGCAGTATATCAAGACACAGGCGATATTTTTAACCTAATAATATGTTTGAGTTTCTAGGCGTTTTATGAAACACGTACATCTTTTCATGAACGGCGTATTTCAACTTTTATGGCCTATTCGGATGGAACTCCTACTTTCCAGTTTTTAATTCTATGCTTTATGTTATATATGTAACACAACACTATTCTTTTATAAAGTGTAAATGATGATTTACACTTAAATTGCTCGTCATTGATAGATAACTAACAATAATCTTATCTATAATTAATCTGTTAATTTTATCAGACTTCTTAAAATTTTTATTTCAGAATATATACAAATATTTTATATACTCTTTAATAAAAATACAATTTTTTTATTACCTTTCACAAAAATGTATTTAATATTCTAATATGCAAACGATTTTAGTGAAGAAAAAATTTATATACACAGCCAAAATTTTCAGAATTATTTTCTAATAAATAAATATTTGTTTAACTTAAATAATGAATATGTTACGTCACTTATAACTTTCATTTATCACAGGTCTTAGTAAAGGCGATTAAAATCATATTTTTTTGTTATAGGATTTTCAGTCGCTTTATCTGAAGTTCGATACTCGTTCCTCAAGTGAACGAATATACACTCAAGGGCCAAAACATTATGACCACCTGTCAATATAGAGTTGGCCCACCTTTGGCGCGCAACAGCTTCAACCTGCCTTGGCATAGATGCCACAAGTCCTTGGTAGATGGCCGGAGACAGATTGTACCAGGTGTTTAAGCAACGGTCACGCAAATCTGAGATATTGTGAATTGGTGGTCTTTGAATTCTGAGCTGCCGTCCCATGACATCACAAATGTGTTCTATCAGATTAAGATCCGGTGAGTTAGGCGGCCAGGACATTAATTGGAATTTAGCATCATGTTCCTGGAACCACTCCAACACAGTTTTAGACTTATGACACGGGGCGTTGTCCTGTTGGAACATTCCATTTCCATCTGGAAAAATAGAGGCTATGTAAGGGTGCAACTGGACCGCAATGATGTTCAGATACCCTGTAGCATTCATGGTCTGCTCTACCACAACAACGGGTCCCTAAGACGCCCAACAGAACGTCCCTCAAAGCGTAATATCGCCACCACCGGCCTGTGTATGACATACTGTACATTGAGGGAGCAACTGTTTGCCTGGAAGATGGCGTATACTGACACGACCATCGGCGTGATGAATGACCCCCCCCCAAACCGTGATTCATCTGACCAGGCACTGATCCATGACCTCCCACTGATCCATGGACCAGTCGCGATGTTCCCGGGCCCAGCGCAGGTGCAGTTGTTGATGACGCTTGGTCAGCAAAGGCACACGAGTGGGACGTTTGCTGCCTAGCCCCATATCCAACAGTGTCCGCTGAACAGTGCCGCCCCGATATTATTCTATCTGGTCCTGCACTGTATTGGGCTGTCAGCTGAACCACTGTTGGGTTCCGGTTTTGCTTCACCATGCGAGGGAGTCTCCGACGACCTTTTTCTTTGATAGCGTGTGGACGTCCAACACCATGTCGTCTACTGCTGATTTCACCGTCATTCATCCACTTTGCATAGGTAGTAACAACTGTAGATTGCGAACAACCCACGAGTCGTGCAGTTTCGGAAATACTTGTTCCGAGCCTTCGAGGCATTACAATCTGCCCTCTATGAAAGTCGCTTAGATCCACACTCTTTCCCATCACACACAGAAGTAAGTACAAGAATGATTCTTCAGACTTACAGCAGCAGTTAAATACCAGTTTCATCTAATCACGTGCCTTCCAGGTCATCCAGGCGAGTTCATTGCAAAATGTAGGGGTGGTCAATGTTTTGGCCCTTGAGTGTATTCAACAGATGATTTTATTTATAAGAAACTAGATACTTAAATATTATAACAATAAGCTTTTTAAATTTATGTTGAAAAATTTTAATATGATGATAGTATTGAAAAATATATTGAAAGATATCTCATGTGTTGTTTTCCGGTAGCAACACTCTCATTATGGGAAAATTGAGTTTTACAGGAAAAATTCACTTCCTAGCATGAACTTGAAAATAAGATAAGGACAACCCAAAAAGATATCACTACGGTTACCATATTGGCGAAAAATATATCTACAAGGAATCATCAAGAAGCCTCTAGGTCTCTTCTAGAAATTCGCATTCGGCTATAATAAACCTGTTCAGGACCATGATCACACTCATATTTATATATCACACTCAAGCGTTTCTCCCTCCAGGGCCCATGGTATCATATGTGATTGCGCTTTCCATTATGCTCTGAGGCACATGATGACACCAGTGTGACATTATTAACGTTTTGAGCTTAAAGAGTTATAATAATGATTTTTACAAAGCGCTAGATGGCAGTTAAAGCCCTTTTTTTTTTCAAGTAACTTTTCACAAAACTTTAAACTCCAATATGTGTTTCGGCTCCGATTTTTTTTTAATTATATATATTCGGGTTATATATGAATGCTAGCAACTGCACATGTTTACATTTTTTGAGAGAATCGAGCATTTAAAGGTTCGTGATTTATTACGTTCTGGATTTCTGTTTATATCTTGACTAAGTTGGAAAAACATAGAAAGCTCATTAGTTTATTGGGCATCAGACATTCATAATAAGAGTTTCAGTATTTATTTCATTTGCGATTCGTATTTACAACAACAGTTTTAATACTCAAAAACATTTAAAAAGTAGATCTTCACAGAACAAACCCGATAACTCATTTTTAACGAAAAAGTATCATTTGTTCTTATAGGCTAATTTTTAATTCTGTAAGAACAAACTATTATTTTTCGTTGCTGTTGCAACCAGAGCTGCCAGAACCATACGAACAGGAAACATAATACAATAAGATACCAAGAAAGCTTTGAGCAATATAAGGATTAATTAAGAATACAAAACGATTTATTAGCTGTTATTTAAAAGATTTGTATCAGTTCAAGCCACAAGTTTATACAAGAATAAATTTATCGTTTGGGATTTGGCATATAATATTTTGTAAATTTTTTGACTATTTTATTTTTATCGTCATGCCGAAAATAGTGCTTTTTTTATTAAAATGAAAACAGTTCTTTAAAATTCGCAATTTTAAAAAAAAAGCGAAATTTTTTGTTCTGTATATTTAGATATTATCAATGATAGTAAATTGCTAATGTTAGCAACTTTGATTGCATTAAAGATTTTATATAAATTTTTAAATGAAATTAGGCTTAGCAGGGAAATTCGCCCGGTCCCGTGCGTGCGTTTACTCTCGAAACGTGCATGTCTGGGGAAACACTCCTTCCTCCTCCTTTTGACGGTCTTGAAGGGGTTAAGGATCTTTGAAATAAAGATTGAACACTTTCAGAAAAAATTTCAGTCGTGGGCGTTGACCGCAAAAAAGAAGCTTTTAAACTGAGTTCTTGTGACCGTAACTGTACAGAGATTCATTTCTGGAACGTTGTAAAGCTTGATTATAACGAATGTGATTTTTCCACTATTGTAAGTAATCAGTAATAATATTTTTATACGCCAATTTACCCTCGTGTAGGCATGTGTTCTTCCTTGTATATTAATAAATATGTTATTCGAATAATTAGAATCGTAGACTGCTTTTCACCTACTTAGAGTTGCGACAATATTCTGATATTTGTATTAACATTACACAAAATAAAGAAATTCGTTCAAAAAAAAAAGAAAGAATTTCGGTCAAAATGTCGAATCTCAAGTTAGCATGTGAAGATATGGGTAAAAATTTCCCTTTTTTAAATTATTTTTGAAAAATTTTAGTTTCTCCTTTTGTTTTTTAACTAACTTACAAATAAAAGACATGTTATGCCTTTCATTAATAAGCATTCGAAATATTAGAATTTCAAGAATTTTCTTTAATATTCATTAATTAAAATAACAGCCTAAATTCTGTTTTTAGAAGTTTGTATCAATACGAAATCCTAAGAATAACTGTTATTATGAGTTTGAAATATTTACTCTCTCATTATGTAGTAGAATTTCTAAATAAATAAGTCTAACCAATTCCATTTTTTAATCAATCTCAACATCTTAAAAAAATTTAATAATAAATTTTAATAAATAGCTGAATTATTTATATCATTCGAGCAAGCTATTTTTTTCCCAATTCCTACTATTAGTTTACTATCTCTCTATATCTTGTTGAAATTTTCAATCGTTAATAACATACATTTTAAAGCGCTCATTTGAGCTAAAATTTTATATACATGATTATTTTAGATGACAATACGATAATTTAACTATAATTAATAAAAAATAATTGATTAAAACTAATTATTTAAAGAATTACTGATACAGTCACGTTGGCTTCATTTTTAGCGACTTTAAAAAAACACTTTAAAAGATTTTTTTTCTCACGTTTTAAAGCATTCAGTAGAACTGATATTATATATACACGATTGTTTTGGGTGACAATACGATACTTTAATGATAATTAATAAAAAAAAAATTTAATTTTACGATAATTAATAAAAATTAACTGTCACTTATAATGTTGTGGTTCTGTCATATGTATATACATATTTATATTAATTGTAATTATTTAATAAAAAGTAACTAAAATAATTTTTTTTGTTGACCTAAGTAGGAATTGACTTTAAAAAAAAAATTATGTTACATGTTAAAAGTGTAGTTAGGTTTTATCATTTGTATTGTTAGAAAATATCATTACCGTTCTCGCAATTTGTTACATTGTATTGGTTCTTCTATTTGTATTGTGTTTTTTCGTAGTTACTAATTTACACCTTGAATCTGTTCTCGACAGACGTAACATATATTACTTCTATTTTATTTTGATCAGCCGATAAAAACTTCTAAATATATTAGCTCGTTATAAAACACTAAGCACTAGTTTTCCTTTTTTATTGCTCATTACTTTACCGGAAGTCACCTTAAGAAAAACAAAGAGCGATATATACCTCATTTTCTTTTCTCTACGTCGTTTTATTTGTCACTCTTTGTTGTACCTGGTACCCTAGTATAATTCATTGTTATTGATTCCCTTACGTCTTCTCTTGTTTTGTAAGAAAAACAACAGGAAAGATTTATTCTGCTCTCCACATTGCTACATAACAGTGTTTTCCTTTCGCTGGGGGGAGGGGGTAGTAATTGGTTATTTATACTAAGTTAAATGTTTCACTTAAATGGTTATAATATTGTTCACACAGGACATGGACAGATATAATAAAAACTATATCAAAAATTATTCTCAATTCCTGTAAATAGTAAAATTGTGTTTATTCGAATGTCTTGTGAAGATTATATCTTTTTCTGTGCAAACAAATATTTCGTACATTAATCCAGTCAAAGCATTTTTATAAAAATAATTTAAAACATAATAAATATATTTTATTATCATAACATAATTTTTTTAAAAAAACAAGATGCATGTCTATCAAAAATATTTTAAACTCTTAATTTTCGCCATTTTGTATCGCGATTAACCGCAAAAAGTTGTATAAATTTGGATGCTTTAATGGATTAATAAATTAAGAGTAGCTAACATTTTTTTTATTATCTTCTAAAAAATATTATATTGTTGCATTTTTAATAGCAACAAGTATTTTTTTTTTGCGTATTTTATTTTTTTTTTTTTAGCATAAAATTAGCTTAAATTTAAAGCTTCGTAAAATTCTCTTGGAAAATAATTCTGAGTGATGGAAAGTTTTTAAAAAATAGTGTAATAGTGTCTTTCTTAATATAAAAAAATCATTATGGCCAAAAAATATTTTTTTGAATTTAATTATTTGTAACAAAAATTTAAATCTTTTTCCTTTATTTACAAGATTGTAATAAAGTATATTTCTTTTATTCCAAATATTTTAAACAACGTGACTAAGTTTTCAATTTCCTCAATAAAAAACCAGCTCTATTATTGTAGTTATGATTATAAGAAAATTTAATATGTGGATATATATAAAGTAGCATACAACATGGAAACAAGTAATACAAAAAAAATTAAGTTAATTCCTACTTTGAATAGATGAATAGAAAGTATTTTATTAACGATTGAAAATTTGAACAAGATACATATAGGGTATATATAGGGACAGAGGGAACTAATAGTAGGAATTGAAAAAAGTGCATGATTTATCTGCATTGTTGTAACAATGCACACCCGGTTTGGCTAGTTTGGTTGAAAAATCGGTTTTCGATGCCAACTTTGTCATTGTTTTAACAGATACATTGTCACAACATTGGAGACGAATCTAAGTTGGCGTCGAAAATTGATAATTAATTTAAGTAATTAACCAGTAAGTAATGAATTAATATTTGAAAAAACTGTATTAATATTAAGTGTCATTCACTACAAGTTTTAAAAAATTTATTTGACTTTGATTGGATGAATAGAAAGTATTTTATAAGCGATTTAAAATTTGAACAAGATAAATATATATATATATATAAAGAAGAATGAGAGATGAGCTTATATATAGTAGGAATTAAATAAAATCATTCCTATAAATTTGATTAGTTCAATTATTCAATTTTTCTATACTCCGCCAATAATTAATTCATCTTTATCCAATAGAAAAAGAAAAAAAATTTCAACCTTAATGATTTCTTTCTTTTAAAAAAAAAAAGGGCAGAAAGAGAGAGGGTTCTCCTTTGTAAAAAAAATACATCCTACTTTTGTTAAGAGTCTTTCAACTTATTTTAGCAAAAATAGCTTTTGAAATAAAGTAAAAAGAATTTCTGTTGCTTATTAAGCTCAAAAAACATGGCATGGCCAAGTGAAAAAAACACCTTATAAAAGTACCATAATGGAGCATTATCTTGTTAAAATATATCGCCGAAGGGCCCTCCTACGTTTGATTTTTCCCGGATAATGCGTCTAATAGCAGCGTTCTTTAAGAGTTATTTGATTGCAAAGAAAATGCATTCACTTTTGAAAAAGATTTCTTTGCTTATGAAATGCTCGAGAAAAATATATAATGTAGCCATGCTTGAAGCTACTCCCATTTTATTTCTCCGAATTGCATTGGGTCGATTTAAAACTTTCTTTCATAGCATTAGGGTAATGAAACGAGTATAATTTGTCCGTAGCGAGTGTTTCACAGCTATTAAAGCTTAGCCGTAGCCGTATTCACAGCCACTTTAACCTTAATAGCTCGCACATTTTATTTTTGATGCAGTGGTATTAAGAGAAAGAAGTTCTCGTAACCAGGAATCCAGTGTTCTCTTTTAGAATTTGTATATGTAGAGATGTTCGGGTTGGTTTACTTTTAATTTGCAAAGAATCACGTACTTCATTTTAATTTGAAGGTTTTTTTCCAGTTGTTAAGAGAAAAAGTTGCTCACTCAAGTTATAATTATTCTATTAAATGTTAGAATAAAGAATTTTTTAAAACTATAATATGGCATCAAAATGAGGTACATTTATCTCTATATTTACGTGATTTTGATTTCAGTGGGTCCAACTCAATGTGTTAGGGATTCCAGTGTCTAGGTGGGACATATGCAATGCCTCATTAGTAAATACAAATGAGGCATTACATAAGTACTATAAATATAAATTTGTGGATCATTGTGGGCGAGTGAGTGAGTGAATATTTTCGTCACACTGTTCAGCTACACAAGGGCTATTGAAGACGGACCTCGTAATTTTGAGCCATGGTCAAGTGACGAGGACGACATCTGAGCTGGCACCCTCCTCTCCTAACTACCCCACCCCACCAACAAGAGGAAGTTTGAGCTCTCAACAGATTTAACTTCGATCACTTCCCCTACACGGCGTGTCTTTAATGGTACTGGGCTCGAACTCATGACACGCCAGCCATGATCCGACACTTTGACCACTTGGCTACCGCGGTCACGAGCCATTGTTGAAGAACTCTTTGTGGAAATTCGTCACAAAGCATCTCTCTTTTCTTTTATTTTCCCTGTTTGTACCTCACTGCGTCACTTGCGTGTCCATATATTCCTTTACAAAAAATGATTGTTACAATGTCCTGTATCTACCATTAAAGTTTATACCAGGAATTCTGGACCACCCTGTGTATAGTTGTGGCCAAAATTGTGGACACTTTTTAAAATTGTTATGTTTTTTTTAAGTTTGTATGCTTATAGAAAATGTCACATTGCACGAAATGCAAAGTCTTTTACATCATTTTAAAGAGAATTTAATACTAAATTCAACACAAAAAATAAAATTCAGGTATTTGAAAGGTAAAAAAAAGTTTTGCTGCAAAAATTATCGATATGCATTAGATATTGATGATCGCAGTTAGTTATCAGTGCTTAGTGGGGTAGCCTTTATTTTTTATTACAGCTTCACATCGATGTTTCATTGAGCCAAAAACAGTTTTAAGCTCTTCCTTCGTTATTACATGATGCCAGGAAACAATTGCTTCCTCAATTAGTTCCTTTATATTTCATGGGTACCTCATTCGGACGAAAGTTTTCAAACGCTGCCTCAAGTTCTCGAGGGGATTGAGGTCAGGAATGTTTCCTGTATAAGAAAACAATAACATTTTGCCAAGAAGCAATGGCATCAAATAAAAGAGTCGATTGGACACCTAGAAAAAGATATGACACAAGAAAGTGGTCCTATATTAAAACTGAAAGACAAGTGAGTGGTTCAGTGACTACTCTAGGAGACAGAGTTTGTTTAAGATGTCAGGAGACAAATTTAATAAACAAAGCAGGAAAATGCCGAAAAAGGTGCACCACATGTGTTGATGATAAAAGAATAAAATACTATGTCTTCAAAATAAAAGAATGTCATCAGAGTTATTTGAATGTGATGCTGGTGTTTCTGTCAGTTTAAAAACAATCAGGCGAAGAACAGAATATCAGAATAAGAGCCATGAAAAAAACCTTATCTCAATTTGCAACAGCGTTAAAAAAGATTACAGGGGTCAAAGGAACATATTAATTGGACAAATGATTAATGTTCACTAGTTATATGGAGAGATGAAACCAAAAGGTAAATGATTCGGTAATGATGAGCAAAAATACGTACGACGTAGAATACGTGAAATGCTACATCCTGATTGCATCAAAGCAACTGTAAAGCACCCACGTAACTTTATTATTTGGTCGTGCATATCAGCAAATGGTATAGGTCACCTTTATATCATCGATGGAACACTAAATGTCAGAAAATACATTGACAACACTCTAGAACCCAAACTTTTACCTTCCATCAGAGATCTATTAACCAACAATGCTTCATTTATTTTTCAGCAAGATTCAAGCCCTTGCCACACAGTAAAATAACCGAAAGACTGGTATCGTTCTAAGATCATTAAATTGTGGTTCTGGCCAGGAAACAGTCCTGATCTCAATCTTATCGAAAACTTGAGGAACCGTTTGAAAGCTCTTGTCCGAATGAGGAACCCATGGGAAAAAAGGAGCTAATTCATGATATAATTGTTTCCTTGCATCATGTAACAACGAAGAAAATACTTAAAACTATTTTTAGCTCAATGAAACATCGATGAGAGTGAGTGAGTGTTTGGGTTTATGGCGCAAGAGCCAAATCTGGCTAAGCTGCGCCAGACATTCGTTAAATCATTAAGAGTTTAAAATCATTAAAAAATCTAATAAAATTTCAGTTAAAAAAGGTAAAATTTCAAATTTCATAAAAAAAAAATTGATTTTTATAAATTTAAAAACAAAGATGTGGGGTGATTCCCCATCAAGTTTGATAAGTATTATTGAGAAAAAGTTATTTACGATGTCTTGTCGGCGTTAAAAGTAAATCACCTTTGTAGTACGTTTTTCCGTCTTTTACAGTATAATTAGGATTTGGTATATATTCCTCCTCTTCCCCCCCCCTCCACATCGTACATAATCATATCTTCCTCATCTGCAGTATATTCAACTGAAGCGGACTTTCTAGGTTTGTGTGGAGTCATCTTGATTTCTATATTGGGTTTTTTATTGTTTCTACATGGACGCTTTTTGTTACGAGATGTGGAAGCCTGAGATGTGGAAAGTATGGTATTGGAAATAGTGGTAGTAGTTTGAAGAACAGAACTTGTTTCAGTTGATAAAGGAGTACACATTGATACTGTGGATGAAGTAAGTGCTTTACTGGATGAGGCAGATGCAACGGAGGTAGATATACTAGTAGATGTTGCGGTTGAGAGAGAGACTGAAGAAATGGGGGCATGTAGAAGGGGAAGGTGTTTGTTTGGATGAAGATAATGCGACAGATTCAAGAACACTATTGGACGACGTGGAGGGAGCATTAGTATACAAAGGAGTAGGTGGTTGAGAATCTGATGATGCAATAGTAACAAAAGACGTGGATGGTATAAGTTGTGCTTGAGTTGAGGTACATGATTTGTTAACTGTAGGAATTCTGGATGGCATTATTGGTTTTTGAACGGAAATTAAAGGTTGTAGTAATTTCAATGGTGGGCAAATTATTTTGGTAATATTTACATCTGTTTGGGACGAATTGCTTACAGTTAATGGTTTGGCAGTCTGAGCGTAGGTTTGAAATGGTTGTGGGGCTATTAGTTTTCTGGCTTCTACGTACGATATGTTTTTGTTGGTTGTAATTGTTTGCATTTCTTTCTCAGTTTTCCATTTTGGGCACAGTTTTGAATCCGCAGAATGGGGTTGAGAGCAGTTAATACATTTAAGCTCTAGAATGCAATCTGTAGAAACATGTCCAACAGATGCACATCTAGAGCAAGTAAGTTGGCCGCGGCAGGAAGTTTGCGAATGTCCGAACCTCTGACACTTGAAACAGCGCAGAGGATTCGGAATATATCGACGGATTTTACAATTAAAATAACCAGCTTTAATAGTTTTGGGTAGAGAGGGGCTGCTGAAAGTTAAAATTAAATGTTGGGTTGGTATAACTGTAGTATCTTTTTTTATTGTGATTCTTCTGACCTGAATAACACCCTGATCAGAGAATCCATCGAGGACTACTGCTTCAGAGGTAGTCAACAGGTCAGGTTCAGAAATTACACCGCGGGATGTATTTAAAGATTTATGCGTACTTATATTCACAGGCGAATCAAGAAATGTTTTGGCGAGTAAGAAAGACTTTGTCTGTATAGAGGAACTGGTTTCAACAAGTAGATCACCGGATCCTAATCTTTTGACGGATTTCGGTTCTCCAACTATTCCTATGAGTGCTTTATGAATAGCAAATGGTGATTTCGTGGACATGACATCGTTAGGCAAGGAAATTATTAAAAATCTTACATGTGTAGCAATTTCGTCGACATTAAGGTTGGGTAAATTAAGGCCTTTACCCGGGCACATCTGACTTGGATCCATAGGCGTGAACTCAACTTCCTCCTGGCGTGCCTCCACCCACCACGGAGTCCAACAAGGGAGGCAGTGTGCCGGTCAACTGACATTTGTCAGGCTCGGCGCTTACCTGGAGTACACCCAGAATATAGTGCTACAGCATCAGGGCGAGGATCCAACGGGTAAACCCGCCACCCCTTATCTGCAGCACTAATCCTACAGCAATGTCTCCGAAGAGACTTATCACCAGCCGATTGACAGGAGTGGGCTCACTCCTGCCTCCTATCTACAGCGAAGCGTGGCCAAAGGGAACGCAAAGGTATCCCCAGGACACCATTTTCCTCCTTACGGGACGCCGCACACGGCGGGTCAGAAAACTAACGGTGTTAGTCAAAACATACAAAAATTGAAACAATTCGTAAAAAATTAAGCATAAATGAAAATTCAATACGAAATGAATATCAAAATACGCAATCAAATATCAAAAGATATCCAAGATAAAAATTAACATAATCAAAATAATTAAAGGAACTGAAGAAAAAGAAACAAATTTAATGCAATACAAAATGTAAACCAAAATATGTTATGACAAATTAAGATTTCTTATAAAAAAACTCAATAATTGTATCTATGTACAATTCGAAATAAGTGGTCTGTAGTCTAGACGGGAAAGGAAAGAAAGAATTTAATGACAAGAAGGAGAGTCGAAAATAGAGAAGGATCACTAGGGTACCCCGGGTTTGTGAAGCCCGTGTTTACCAAAGACAGTAAACCCCTTGGGAAAAGGAAAAGATCACTAGGGTACCTCGGGATTGGGACCACCCGTACTCACCTAAAGAAGGTGAGCCCCTAAGGGGAAACATCGATGAGAAGTTGTAATAAAAAATAAAGGCTACCCTACTAAGCACTGATAACTCACTGCAAACATCAGTATCTAATGTATATCAATAGTTTCTGCAGCATAACTTTTCTTGATTTGAATTTTATTTTTGTGTCGAATTTAGTATTAAATTATCTTTAAAATGATATAAAAGACTTTGGATTCTGTGCAACGTAGCATTCACTATAAGGATGCAAACTTAAAAAACAAACATTTTAAAAAGTGTCCACAATTTTGGCCAACACTATATGTATATTGCAGTGGCGTAACATACACTCCTGCAATCCTGCCTCGCAGAGGGCGCAGGACTCTTGGGGGCTCAAAGCGTGACTAAGGTCAAATACGTATTTACCCAATTTATAAAATATTAATGGCAAAATCTGACTTTGCAAGGAGGGAAGAGGGTGCATAATATTCTCCGATAAGCCACAGGCACATTGATAGAAAACATTACAGTGTGGCGCAAAAGCCGTTAAAATTCATAAACCGCATAGAAAAAATCGTACAAAAATGAAATAGCACACAAAAATCGCATAAAAAAGGACCACATCAAAATAAAATCGCGCAAAATAAATCGCTCAAAAA
Organism: Trichonephila clavata; assembly: GCA_019973975.1. Classification (NCBI taxonomy): domain Eukaryota; kingdom Metazoa; phylum Arthropoda; class Arachnida; order Araneae; family Nephilidae; genus Trichonephila; species Trichonephila clavata. The sequence continues at coordinate 14,566 of BMAO01029414.1, read as the reverse complement.
TAAAATCGCATAAAAACGAACCACACGAAAACAGATTCTTTTATATTTCACATTTGAAATGCTTTTTCTTGAGCATAGTTTAACCTGTGATCTTGAAAATTTAATCAATTAAACATGTTAAGTAGACAATTGAATTTGTCCAAATTCCATTAATGTACAATAATTTTTCTTGGTGTCGGAATTTTTTTTTCCGTCAGTGTATTTACATATTGTGTTCATTGAGTGAGTGATTTTGGGGTTTATTGGCGCAAGAGCCGATTTCGGCTATACTGCGCCAGACATTTGTTTTAATATCTGTGGTCTAGACGGGAAGAGAGAAAGAAAGAATAAATTGAATGACAAGAAAGAGGGTTGAAAATAGAGAAGGATCACTAGGGTACCCCGGGTTCGTGAAGCCCGTGTTTACCAAAGACAGTAAACCCCGTGGGAAAAGGAAAAAATCACTAGGGCACCTCGGGATTGTGACACCCGTACTCACCTAAAGAAGGTGAGCACCCTGAGGGGATTGTGTTCATTGAACCAAATCAAGTCAGTTATATATAGTATAGGTTTTCTAGTTAGTGAGACAGATAGAAGAGAATATATGAATAGACGGAGTTGCCTGGAGATTGAAATTTTGAAAAGGTGACGCTAAGGAAAGATATCGACCGATCACGTATTTTTAAACATCGAGAGCGCGTTTCGGTCATTAAATAGTTGAAGATATTTAAGTGACGATTGGTCACGATAGCTAAATTGTAAAGGAAATATTAGAGTAGTGGATTGGTTCATAAAAGGAGGATCAATTTAATAGATGTCTTCTCAGAATTCGCGTCTCTCGTAGTTAAATTCCCTATTGCTCTTTATTGGAACATCTCATCTTATTTGAATTCTTGTGTGAATTGTGTCTGTTGATAATTAGTGTGCTGAATAAATAGTTGAAAAATATTATGACGAGTCGTCCTTCACTTCCTCCTACACCTCTAACCGGGACTGAGAGTAGGTCCCGTATGTTACACATTATATGCAAAATTCTTTACTGAATATCTTTACTCCGATAGTAACAAAATCAAACGAGAATGGTTTTTTTTTTAATTTCCTTGTAGTAAGAAGATCACGAATAGGTTTTTTTCTGTTAATGAATAAACTATATACAACATGGACAAAAAAATCAAATTTAGAATCATACCAAGAAACGCGCATAAATATAAAAACTGGTCGTGAGGTCAGAAAAAATTGTACATTCATAACCGAAACAACGTTGGAATGTTTATTTCTTCCGAAAATAATGCATAAAAACTATCAAGCCATAATATTTTTTTTCTGATTTTTTTTAGAAATGTTATTTTATAATAAAATCCTAGAAGTCATATAAAACAAGGCAGATACAATTCGTTTCCTTCAAGATTCACATAAAGATAAGCAATAAAATGTTCTGTAAACAGTAAACACTAACAGCAAATATTAAACTCCGCCTCCGCTTTTGAATATAACTGTAGATTATAAGATTATATTTATGGTATAACTATTCTTTGGAAGAAAACAAATCTGACCTAAGGATAAATTCTTTTCTTTGCTAGTAAGTAAACATTTCATGTTTCTATTTTTCAAGGAATCATGCTATAAATATAACAGAATTCTTACAGAATTTAATAACATTTCAGAGAAAGCTAAAAGCAAATAAATGTAGCTCCAGAATAAGATTCTTAATTATTCTTTTTATTTAAGGCTCCGTTCGTATCGTAAAAAAAAATCAAAAAACGAATTTTAAAAATATGATACCGGAAAAAAATACCCCACTATTAATAAAAGCTCAAATATATATTCCTTGACACAGTTATATACTGAAGTTTCATAATATTTGCGAAAAAACGTTCCATTTTTCTCAACATTATAAACTAAAAACCCATTATTGTGACATAAGAATGGAATATATTTTTCACGGTATAAAAGAACGAATTTGTCAAATAAAAATGATAAATTTAACAAATTAAGATGCTTTTTAATACCCTTTTATAAGCTTCACTTGTATGTAACGGAATCATTGAACTCAATTTTTTACCCACTTTAAAAGGTCTGATTAATTCGAATTTTTGCTCACTTTTCCCGGACCGATGACAATACAATAATTTAATAAATTTGTTCCGTTGTCCTGATCAGGATCATCGGGATTAACAATTTCCCATTTTTAGATCCCCTTCCGCATCTGGCAACTAATTTCAGATCCCATTTCCAGATTTGGCGACTAAAAGATTAAATTACACCTTAGTTCGATTAACTATAATGGGTGTTTTTTAGTTTTTTTTAAGTATAATTTATTATGTTCTATCGAAGAGAAAAATATTGCAATAATATCACAGAATCTATCTCTATGGTGTGTATGTATGAATGTGACATTTGAAAAATAGATATATAAAAGGAAAAGATTTATGTAGAGTACAAAAGAAAATTATAACAACAAGTTTAATTCAAATTGGCTTGATAGTGTGTGACTCATTTTTATTCTTTAACGCTAAGTTTTCTTGTAAGTAATGTCTCTAAAAAAATATGAGTATTTGTACATTTTATCATTAAGGAAAAAAGCAGAACTTTTTCGGTAAAGAAGTAAAGTCGGTTTAAACTCAGAATTTTAATTTCAAAACTTAATGAAATAAGAAAAGAAATATTTTTCCCATAATATATATATATATATAATATATAATCAAAAGCCCTTATACAATATTATTCTAATATATTTCAAAAAAGTCTATGATGTGACTAGACCATAATAAAGAACACAAAAAATACAGTTTTGTCGTCATAAACATGATTTAATAAAATAAAAATCTGCAAAAGTTTATGACTTAAGAATTCCAGAAGCTCTCTAATTTAATTTTATATTTTATTCCCAAATTTAATAATAAATACATTTCTTAATTTTAAAAAAAAAAATTTCGAAAAGAAAGCAAATTGTTTTACGTATGCTTTTAAGAAAGAACATTTTCTTATGCGGAGAATTGGAATAAATATCACAGTTATAGTATTTAATCATTGACATTTAAAAAAAATATTTTAATTCGCAAAATGAATTTTATTGTATCCCTATATTATTAAATAAAAATACCAGCAACTTATTTTTCTTATATATATAAACTGATAACAAGGTTTTTAAAAAATAACTTAAGTATATGAAATAAAACGTAATTCACATGATACAATTTTTATGTGTATTTATTTCTTGCATAGTATATTTATTCTCTGAGTTTTTCACTCAAAATGGTTAGAAATAATAGATTTTATAAATATACTAGTCAGAAAATGCCTAAATATTCTATCATTCATCATAAAATGTTGTCGCAGTCAGACTTGACCTTTTAAACGATGAATTTCTCATATAATGGCGCTTATTTGGCTAATCTATTTCCGTGCAGATACAATAAAACATTAGATAATTAATATGCTACAGAATGTCTAACATAACTACAGACATATTAGACAAATGAATATTTCCAAAGACGCCTTATTGTTCAAGCAAGCGGGTCAGGGTTAGTTCAAATACTCAATGGTTCGAGATACATGTTTCACTGTTTGCACGCACGAGTAGCTGTACTATAATTGGATCGACTCAATATATAACGAGACCCATCATAGCTTCAATAAAAACAAAAGTATAGCGTCCTCTCTATTTCTCTTAGTTACATAGATTGTGAATTTTTAATACAAATATGGCCCTCACTTCATGTTGACGCCAAGTTTGGTTTCGCAGCTGCTGTGAATTGGTTCACTGCCAACTTTTGTATCACATGACAAATAATTGTTTTAGTTCGTATTTAATTTGCTAAGTAAAAAGCCGTTGAAGTATAATTTTGCAGAGTTATTAAGTAGTATATTTAGAAAAATACAGTTGTGCATTCAGGATAATAACTTTTAGTGATTGCCATTTATTTTTTAAAAAAAAAACTTATGTACGCGATATGTGTGTGTGTTACAATCCATTTAAGTTTTGTTCTGCACATAAAGAAATTATTCGTGTAATATAGGGTGAGTACAAATGATGGACCCTATTCTAAAAAAATCATGTTTTCGAAATTGAAGTAATACAATAAGTTGCTGTCGTATGTGACAAAGTGCAAGGGTGTAAGGTGCTAGATGGTAAAACCTCGGTGTACTTGATTTTTGGGGTTTTGATCAGAAATGTCAGGCCTCCCCAGTTCTTATCGTTTGGATTCTCCGTAATTCTGTATATCCGTTGATCTTGAGATTCAAATTGGGATTGAGTTTAGTCTCCTGAAGAGAAGCAACATGAACATTATTATCATGGAGGAGACATAATAGTTCGTCGATTTTCCTCTGCGTTCCATTAATGTTGAGTTGAAAAATATTCAGTGTCCTCGGAGCATACTTCGCGGAGTGTTCCCGGACACCAGAACACAACGCGTCGACTACCCCGGACGCGGTAGCATGATTAATATCTTAATATATTTTGCACTTTTTATAATTGAGGGTTGCCAGAGCCCGAGAGGTTGGACTTCTGATCCTTTAGTCGCCTTTTACGACACGCATGAACTTACGTTGGGACTATTCTACTCCCTCGGCCACTCGGGGAATTACAATAAGGGATACAGGAATGTAAAGAGAAATATACCAAGTTTTTTTTCCCACTAATGATCAATAGTACATTCCAAAATTAATTTATTCATGAAATCCAAACATGACGACAATGATAGAAGAGTTTGTGCGTATTGGAATATGCATGGGTTTTCTTCAGTTATTTCAGTGCAACGTGCGATATCGTTACGGAAAAAAAGCCCTAGCCAGCAAGAGCACATTCAGCGATAGTATTATCTAAAAAAAAACAGGTTGCTTGTGTAAAAAGAAAAGCAGTGGCCAGCCAAGTGTCTTGAGGAAGCAGTGGAGAGGGTGAGGCAGAGTTTTGTTCGAAGTCTACGAGAGTTGCCACCTTCAGTTGGAATGCGCCAGAAAACAGTATGGGAAAAATTTACGAAAAAAATTTAATTTCAAGCCGTATTGTTTGCAATTGACACAACAAATAACAGAGAATGACAAGTAAGCATTTATGCAGCATTACGCACCTTTGATAGAGTGATGCTATTAAACGTATTGAACAAACTGCATCACAGATTGGACGCATGGCATCTAAGAAGAGGGTCATACATCGAACATTTGTAACAGAAAAATAAACTTGGTATATTTCTTTTTACTTTCATGTATCACTTATTGCAATGTTTCTCAAACTCTGAATATTAGCGAGACCCAATATTCAGTCATAATTTTCATCGCGTCCGCCTCCATATAATAATAATGTGTGGAACGTAGTAATAATTTACTTTGACGCTAAAGCTACAACACGACTTCAACCTCTTACTTGCCACCGACGTATATATACGTCTCGCTAACCAAAACTATAATTGTCCAGGACGTATATATACCTCTTTTCGAAGTACGACTTTTCTGTGCACTGTTGTCCTTAAAATTATTCCGAAGGCTTTGGAATACTATAAAAGGACCTTGACAGTGTTTGTGAAGGATTTACTTAATTCATAAGATTTGCTAATTTATTCCTTTTCTCCTCCCCAATACATCACATGCGCGCTAGGCGAAAAACGGTGGAATTAGAGAGCGATTTGATGACTTTTAACCGGCAGTTAAGGCATTAATTATAAACCGTACAAATTATCAAGATAAATATTTTTTGGATTTCATTTTTTTATATGAAAAGCTCATGGAGTCACTAGTAATTTTTCAAACTTGTTCTTAACTTAGTATTGTTAAATTAGTAACAAAACACATTGTGCAGTACTGATAGTTTATAAGTATATTATATCAGTATAAATGTGTATTTTATTTTTATTACGTCAGAATGTATATTTGTTTACTGTACATAAATTAATAATTTTCTTAAATAATCTTTTGTTTTCGACTTTTCAATACACTCGCCCCCCCCCTCCCTCTCATAAAGTTATCACGCGTCTCTAGGGAGCGTGCCCCACAGTTTGAGAAACGCTGACTTATTATATATGTGCAGTATTTTCGATAGTATGATTTCTTAAAATCGGGTCCGTCATATATACTCAGCCTGAACTAAAAGAGCATTCCTTAATGTAATATGTTCCGATACATTCAACTTATAAATGAAATTAAGAAACACTTTTCTTTTATAAATCACTGCCATGCATAAAAATAGTTTAATTTATCAAATAAGAGCAAAATTTTTAAAAAATTCTCAATTTTTTAAAGTTTAATGATTAAGAGCAATTTTTTTCATTTAAAATCTAATATCATCAAATTCGTAAAAATTTAATTTTTTAAAAGAGTTGGTTTCTTTTTTCCGAAAAATAACTAAAGAATATTAAAAAAAATTTTGAAACAAAGTATTAAAATTACATATCAACGTATTATATGTACATTTTGTCCCATAAGCTTAAAACTTCGAAATTAAAAGTACAGAAAATAAAGGAACTGTAAATAATCAGTTCTTGCGAAGGGTATGTCAAGATCTAATTTGTAAAGTTTAATTGGCTCAAAAACTCGTTATAATTATCTCAGATTTATTCAGAACTTGCAAAAAAAATGGATTTTTTTTGTTCAATTTCCTTTAAAGAAAAACACGTTTTTTTTTGTTTTGTTTTTGTATCACTGCACGTAAAAAACAGCTCTTTATCAAGAAAATTAGAATTAATTCTTTTTTTTTTCAATGCATACATTGACTTACTCAAAAAAACAGATCCATCTGAATCAATTGGATTTCTTACATGAAATAATTGAAAAACGAGGTTGTAAGAGTACAACATGCAAAAATAAAAAGAGGAAATATCCAATACTTTTGATCAAGTTCTTGTAGTTTACATCTTTTTTTTTCCTAATTAGACTAAGAGATATTTTAATTGCCTTTTTAAAGGGTTTTATTAATTGATTTTTTTATTTTGTAAATTCTTCACAAAGTATTTATACCACCGTTTTATTATTATTCTCTTTGTTTTTTAGTTCAAAAACATTCCAAAAATATTTCAGTATATTTTTAGCAAAATTTTTAGGCTGACAAAAAAGGGGGTCGTGATAAAAAATAATTTTCTATTGATGCAACAGATTTGTCATTACTCTACGCATTAATTAGAATTAATTACATTATTCTATACAATTCTGTTTTTCATTAAAATTTAATAAAATGAATTCAAAATATTTTAATAGAATTGTTAAGTATACTTTATTTTCAATCAATCAAAAGAAACTTGTTTCACAAATACTGTATCTATTCGAATCTAAGCCATCATCGATTCTAACCCGCACCCTAAATTCTCATTTTTGTGAAAAAATGAAAACTATAGAGGAAAAGCTTTTCATCGATATACGATACTTTTTTAAAAACTAAGATGAGAACTAATAGAGAAGTGAAAATTAATTTATTTTAACTGTATTAAAAGTTTTTAAGTTCATGCAAGAACTTGCAATTGCTCTAACCATCTCAGTGTTATATTCAATTCCCCCATGCAAAGATTTTTTGCCGCCTTCGATTCTAAGCCGCACCCGATTTTCATTTGGAATTAATTGCATTTTCTGTTGCATTAACATTGAAAAAAAAGTTTGACTAGATTCGAATAAATACAGCACTTAGTTTCTTATGTTGTATATGTAATGCATAATGTTTTGCATGTATATATAATATATGTTTCGTATATTTTATAATATGAATACCCTCAATGCGTATACACGATTATTCTAGAGGTTGAAAGGTTCTTACATCAATATTTTTCTCGTCGATAAGCCGAATTCGTCAGTGGACGTTATGATAATGCCATCTCAACAGTGATTTTGCCTTAAGGTTTCTCTGGCGCTTTAATTCCTTGTAAGAAAATTGCAAGTTATTCTTAAATAACCTTTTGGTTTAACTGCTTTGTTTACTATGCGACGCAGTGTTGTTTTTGACATGTTCATCGGTTTAGAGCATAGGTTCTCAACGTGTATGATAACGCCTCCTTGTGGGCATTTGAGGCTCAAGAGGGGTAGAAAAAGACCCCGAGAAAATTAGGGGGTGTTGAAGTGGCACGGATTAGCTTGGGCATATTAACCAAATATAGTCTAAAATAGACTTTAAAAAACACGTTGATTATTTACTAACAAAAGTAAATTTTAATACTGTTTACGTTATGTTGATTGCATGTATATAAACCATTTCTATATCACATGTACGAAAATTCATATATTTCGGTAGTTCGGAAAGTGGATGAAAAAATTAAGGGCTACATTACATTCAGACCTACATTAAATCGAATGATATAGTGTAGTTTAATTTCTGTAGTGTAGGTGATGTCATTGTCTGAGAGCAGTTGGAAACATGTTTCGTCCTCTGCATTTTCATATAATGTATATTATCCAAGAAGAATAATTAAATATGTTAACCAGGAATTAACGTGTGATTCTTTAAAGGCTGAAACTATCAATTTATATTTATTTTGAAAGCACAATAGTTTATCATGGAATACTTCGTATCATCAAAATCCCTGCCTGTCTTTATAATAGGTAAGCTAAAACTTTTATTCCACTCTTATAAATGAAGAAGCAATTCAGTAGTGTTTCAATTCCCAACACACACACAATATCTCCTATCTATGACTAAAACATAATATTACACATTTAAATATATTTGTGGCAATAGCTATTTTAGATTCGCAGTAAAAATTTGAGGCTTAGAAGACTAAATTTAAAAAATATTTTTTATAATTAGTAATGGAATATTTTTTCAAATTTAACTCTTGTGTTCACCATGTATAATGTACACTCTTATTCCTCTAGAGTGGGAGGGGATGGTATCGAAATATTTACTAGAAAAGGGGGCGCCAGTTCAAAAAAGGTTGGGAACCTATGGTTTAGAGCAAGAAGAGACTTCTTTCGAAAAGGATTTTGACGAGTTCTCATCAAACTGCTTTGACGAGTGCTGTTGCCCTCACCAAGGTTGGTCGATAGCATCTAACACGGTCTGGAACCGGGTTGATCGCCCAAAATCTCTTAATTGTTCGATAAATTTGGTGTTCTCTCTTAAACTTCCGATCGCCGTGGACCCCCTTTACGTAGCAGCCTGGCATCGTGGACCTCCAAGATTTTGAACAACCAGTGACGTAACAGAGAATATTAGGGTCTCCCTGCAAAATCAGGCTTTGGATCATCTAGAACCCTGCTTCCCCCACTCCCGCGATGCGGGGGTGTACGTTACGCCACTGTGAATACCCTTCCCTGACTCCCAGCACATTGCTAAGTGTTTTAAAGGCTCCTCAATAATCCTAAGATTACCTCTTCCACAAGAAAACAGTAAATATCTCATTACAAATATTACAAAATTCTAATTTCAGATAAATAAGTATACTTGACTGCATTCAATAAAATTTTTAATGATAAGGCTGATGATGCATTTCTTTTAGAAGTGCTGTTATATCAGGTGTAATTTTTGAAGTCCTCAGTCTTAATTCCGATTTTATGCTTCTAGGTGGTTGTCTGCTATTTTTTTAAAAAAATATATTATGTTGTAGTAATGGCTATGCACTTGAAAACAATAAAAAACTGAATTGATATTCTTGATCTAGAAAAGTTTTGCAAAAATGATCTTTCTTGATCTAAAAAAATACTTGTACTAGAAAAGTTTTTCAATGGAGCAATTAAGGTATCTGACTGCTTGCGACAACTTTTTTTTTAAACATGGAGATCTTTTTGTTGTTTTTAGAGATTTTTAGCATATTTTTTTAAAATATGCTAAAATGAAGAGGAGAAAATGAAATTATAATTGCTAAAATCGCCAAAAAATGGGCTAAAATTGACAAAAAATAACATAAACGCGGTCTATTTTGTACCAAAAGTTTATGAACAAATTTTCAATCCTGTTGTGTTGCTATGTTATTCATTTTTGAAATGACTCTCATGATAAGAGATATTTTAAATTTTATAAAAACAATAGCACTTTATCGCAGTTATTATATGAAATTGCTTCAAATAACAGTGATTATATTATCATAACGTACTGTAAATTTTGCAATAAAACAGTGATTGATAAATCTGAACGTTAAAACACTTCAACTATTATAAAGAACACACAGAAAAAATTTCAGTTAATTATTTTCAAAACTTTTTTATCAATTACTGTCCCCGTTTGTGCATTTAAAAAAAAACACATTTCAAGTAAAACGCATTTTAAAGTATGACATCTTACTTAAAGTAATGGCATTTGCTTTTACTAAAACACATGTTTACTAGTTTTTATTCTAGTGAGCGGAAAATAATAAGCTGCGTATTTTTATAAAGCTTATAAGATGTCCTATAAAATAAAAAATGTCAATTTTTGGAGAAATTCACAATTTTAGGGTTGTAGGATACCTTAAGTAATTTTGTCTAGGATAGCACATCTTTCAATTTTACACAAGGCCTTTCAGAGTCTGTAAAAGAGTTAAATTTAAGATTAAATAAGAGACCTGCATGGACTCCCTAGAAAGACGCTTGGGATCCTCAAGAGTCCACGGACCTCAGTTTAAAAATCGTTGCAATGAATGAGTAACCTTTTCATGTCTAAATCAGGGGTGGGCAGACTTTTCCAGGATGCGGGCTACTTCACATTTTTTCAAGGTGTTGCGATCCACCCAGTGTTAGTGGCGCACACAAGGGTGGAGGAGGGTTCACAGGTCCGGACCCTCCCTCAGAGCCCTTGATTTTTTTTCCCGATTCATTATAATCCCATGTATATAGAACGTAAAATGTAATTAAGTATTTCTTATTAGTAATATTTTATTAATTTATGTTAATTATTTATCCAGTAATTTATTTTTTGCTGTTTTTTGTTCCCGACAATCGACAAAATAATAAAAAAAAAATTGTTTTGCTTCGTATTGGGGTATGATACGAGAATCGTAGACCTTCGACCCCATCCCCCCTTGACAAATTCTTGTGTGCGCCATTGCCCAATGTCGTAGGTGTGGTGAGGTAAGGGGAAAAGGTTATTATCATAACTTAATAATAAAAATACGGAATATGTATACTTACCTACAAAACAAAAATAAAAAAACACTTCCAAAAACACGTTTAAAGCAAAACGCAAGATGCAAACTTTTAATAATAGCCACAAATTTAATTATATCAATGATGCATTTATATTATGAATTATATAATTCAAAATACATTAAGAAATAAAACATTTTCTAAGTTATCATCTAAAGTTAGTTTGTGTTGTTATAGTCAGTAGAAGACAGTCTGCGTATTGTCAGCCAATCTTAAATTTTCCGTACATAATTGACTGCTAAAATATTCAGGCGGTCACCCAAAAATGTCTTAGCGGTCCACCGGTCGATCGCGATCGACGTAATGCAAACCCCAGGTCTAAATGCTTAAGAACATAAAATATTTAGGATGGGCTCTTCTTTTTTTGGTACAGAGATATTTCTGCGGGCTTCTGTTTAAAGTGTTAAAAGCTCTGACTGATTTAGAACAATATGCATAAAAGACTACAATTTTGGGGGAAATAAGATTTTTGCCGTTTTACGTATTTTTCATTCTAATAGTAAATTATAGTTTAAAAAAACTAAAAAAACACCCTTTTATATTTATTGAACTAAGTTGTAACTTAATCTTTTAGTCGCCAAATCTTCAATTAGTAACCAAATATGGAAACGAAATCTGAAATTAGTTGCCAGATGCGAGATGGTATCTGAATATGGGAAATCATTAATCCTGATGATCCTGATCAGGACAATGGAACAAAATTATTAAATTATTGTATTGTCAACAGACTTGGACAAGTGAGCAAAATTTCGAATTAATCTGACATTTTAAAGTGTTTAAAAATTGAGTTCAAAGATCCCGTTACAAACAAGTGAAGCTTATAAAAGAGTGTTAAAAAGTAGCAATATCCCCTAAAATATTTATTTCTAACTTTTCTATGGCAATAAATAAATAATGAAGCCTCCATTTATTTAAAAACTAAGCCATAAAAATAATTTCAAACAAAAATAAAACGAACAAAAATTATTTCCAAATCAAACGAATTTTTAAAATGATTTATTTGATCTTCAGTTTTTTAAAAAGAAATCAACTCCAAACATAAACATTCACACAATTTTATATCTTTTAAAAACATAAATAATCTCTTAAAAAGTTATTTAACTAACTCGCAGATTTTTACACTAAGAATCAGCGTAAGAAAACCGATGTTAAAATATTTCTATCTCTCCCATTTTATCCAAAGTAGAACATTGTTATGTATTTTCTTCTGAGTAAGCATAATTATTTTTAGAAAAAGATTTACTCTAAAGAAAGCTTTATTTTAAAGAACATTTTTCTACTTAAAAAAAAGCACCAATTTCGATTTCATTAAAATGGGTTCTTTTATAATGGTCCTCCATTCTCTAAGATAATCCGATATAAAAATGCTTTTAAAAGAGATTACTGTACTCTTTTTTTTTAAATTACTATTATATGCATATGCTTGAACAGAAATTCTGTTTTCAAAAAAAGAAAATGTTTTTAACTTTCTACGCTGATTTCTTCTTACAGTAAAAATAAACTGCATACGATTTATTTTAAGTAAATTCAAAGCTTAAATAAAAGTTTCACTTTTTAAATTAAGATACTTTAAAAAAATAATTTTTTGGTATACAGGCTATTCAAGAAAGGTCGTATATTCTAAAGTATTCTAATTTAATGCTTTCTAAGATGGATTGAAATCAAATGATGCCGTATTCTTTTCATACTCGCAATAACTCTTTTTAAACGTAATACTAAAAGCATTTGATTTATTTAGTTTTCACTCCATATTCTTTTCAACGTAATCGTCATTATTTTATTCAAAAAAAAATATAAAGTTCTTTCCCGAAAAATATTAAGATAAATTCCAATGAAGATGTAACTCTGCCGTAGCAAAGTGATCTCTGATCATTGATTAATTGCAAATAAAACGATTAGAGAATCCTTATATCTGGAAGAGAGCACATCGTTATATTTATTATTATAACAATTACTAACCCTTCTTTTTTATCTGCTCATTTTTGGAACAAAATATTTCTAAGGAACAATCTTTAAAAGCATTTACAATGGACTCTCGATAATTCAAGCCTTCGATAATACGAACCTCTCGATTATTCGAAGTATATGCTTAGTCCTTAGAAAAACTCTTGATATTTCAAACTAAAACAATACATTTTGGTACACTCAATATTTGGAAGTAAAATCTGTGGCTGGCTAGACTACAACATGCAATAATTCAAAGTTATCTTATAAAACTCTCGACAATTCGAACACTCACTATCATGTACAGTCCTGTAACAAACAGATTGGTTTGCGTTGAATTGTCTCTGCGTGTCTCCCTTGTAACGTAGCCCCGTTGATAACCATCTATCTGCTACGCTTTCTTTGTGTTTTCTGTTTCCTCAGGTGAAAAGTCACTTTTATTGCTTTCCTTCTTTAAGTGGACAACAGACCAACCGCACCTGTTGTCAGCCGTCCATATCTTTCGTTTTCACATGTGGCCTTACTATTCATGTGTTTAGAAAGGATGGTCCACTAACGAGAAGAGATGCGTAGAATTGTGTATACATGTATTGTATGTAATCTTTTAATACAGGACTTTTAATTTCTGTATAATTAATCCTGTTTTTCATTAATCCCTACAACTTTGAATTATCGAGAGACGACTGTATGCTCTTTTATATTAATATCTTATTTTACACATTTCCAGTTTTTAGAAAGTAAAAATCCGAATTTATGCGATAGGTGGAACTGAGTGATAACCGCACAAGTCGGATTCGCATTAGTCGGATAAATATACATAAAAATTATTTTTAGTTGGGGCTTGAGACGATAGAAAATAATAATTTAGGGTGAAAAAAAGTTTAATAAATCCTTAGGTAACACAAATAAAATACCGCTAACACAAATTGTTTTGATGTAGAAGGTTTTTTTAAAATTTAACCAGTAATCTGCCGGCTCAAAGATATTTTTTCTCTCGCAAAATTTCCTTGTAGCGTGCTAATACTCTTTTATTCCTCGTTTTGTTGAAAAAATACGCTATTCGTTGGAGCATGTATTCCCTAAAATTTGTAACCCTTTTACAATTAAACTGAGAACTGTCGAATTATCAAAAGTCGCTCGATATTCTTATTGAACGGGATATACAGATTCAAGTTCTTCAATGCCTTGCTCTTTCTCATGCATTCCATGAGTTCATCAATTGTCAGCTCCTGATTCTAGGAATCCAGCAGTTCTTGGACGTCATTAAAATCCACTTCTAAATTTATTCACTTGGCAAGGTCGACAACTTCTTCAATCAAATTACCAAGATCATCAGGCTCTGGCAATGGTTCAGTTGGAGTTTTGATGATGAAACAAAAAAGAGCAATCGACGAGATTTAAATATCGCGTGACTCAGAATTTTCGCGTCGTAAATAGAGATATCCCAAAGACAAATAAAAAAAATAGTCCAAGTCATTTTTGTTCAGCAAACTGTTTCTTGAGAAAAATATTCCATATCACATAAGAAATATAAACTATATTTCATTCTGTTAATTTCACTTTCAATATTTGTGCCTTAATGTATCCAACTACCCTAAAATTGCGAATT
>BMAO01029413.1:0-41061 GCA_019973975.1 Trichonephila clavata | reverse complement strand
TGAAGTTACGTATTATGATGTTTCTCAATTTCTTCGATTTAAAAATCATTTGCATTCAGAGAAACTAGTTTTTCCTCATTACTATCACGATAAGAAAATAGGTGATAAGGTGCATTTTATTCGTTCTTGGAAAAGATATTTTATAAAAAGTTCTTCGAAGTGCTTAGTCTAAATTATTTCGAAAATCAACTGTTCTTTTATTTTCAATCAAAGCATGTTTTAAATTCAAGAAGTTGTTACTCAGTATATTTAAAATTTAAAATCTATAGAGCAACTTTTACTGTTTTACAAGATTATAGAATTATTTTTCAATTTATAATCTGCGTTTCGCCTCCCATTCGCAAAACAGAGCAATTTTAAGATTACTTCTAATATAAAATGTTTGAACTATTCAAATGAAAATTACAAAATAAGTCAAATGAGTTTCATTGTCGCATTTAGAGCACCGTCTATACCATTTAAACAAACAATTCAAATATGAAGGATTTCCGCTATAATAGTTAATAATCATGACAACCTGATAAATCTTTTGATGACCTCAAATCGAATTCTTCTGCCTCTCTAATATGAAAACGCAGGGATTCAATCTAACTGTTGTTGAGATTGGCTGAGCCAATTAGATGTTTTGTTTCCGAGGAGTCTGGGAAGATAAACGAAGCAGGACTGAATACTGATGGCTGAACATTTTTCTCGCCAAAGCTTTTTAAGATCCTAGATCTTCAATAGGGTGGCTTTTAAAAAGAGAGAGAATGCTTCACCAATCTAGATCGAACTCAAGTTTCTTGTTTGAATCTCTTCTTCAAACAAACTCTAAAAATGAAACTTGAGAAATTTGATTTATTATCCTACAATAATCAAGTTAGCTTATAGGGAACTTTCGTTTTATGTCTATCATTCTATTTACTCATTTTAAATTATTTAATTTCACAAATAAAATATTTAAATGAAGCAGGAGTTTCTACTGTTTATACTCATTGAAATATTGTGTTTACAGGAATATAACGTAATAACATAAAGAAATATATGAATATACGAATACTGTATTTATTAGAATATAGTAGGTAGACAGTTATTCATATGTTACGCCTTTCTAGGAATACAATATCTTGAAACAAGTGGACTGACAAATATGAAGTAAATATAAGAGATGCTAAGAAAATGTTATTTTACTGAGAATATAAAGTAAAATATGCATCGAAATTTTCTGTCAATGACTTATGTAGACAGAATTGAAGCAATTATATTATTACATCAAATATTCTCTCATGTCCAGTTTCTTCTTTACTACGGCTTTGAGCTTTTGTTACCGTTTGACAGCATTATCAAAGGACATTGTTCAAAATAAAGCACTTAGATTTATCACTGTGCACATCTTGATCCTTTATCGCCACTATGCAAATGCAGACTGACATTTCTGGTTCATCCAGAAAGACGTCAATATTCTACTTCTCTTGTTGAGCGATTATTGAGGAAGAAGCATTTGGCCTGAATATATTGCTTCCCGTACTAAACCAACATACTTTCTTGCTTAAGTTATTCCAGAGACTTGTAAATGTTTCTTTGTGTTCCACACAGATCTTACCATCTTTTAAACCAACTGCCTTCTGCTATTTCTGATATGCTTCTTGCTAAACTGATTTAGTCCTTGCCTGTTCGTAAGCACAATTACCTCCTGGCTGAGTTAAGGCATTTAAATTGGCAACTATCCATGAAAGATATTCAGGATCAAGACTGGAAAGCCATATTGTATTTACTGATGGTTTTACAGCTCATTTTGTAAGGCTATTGGTGCTGATCAAACTTTTTAATCTTAAAGAACCTCTTAGTGCCTGGTCAGACAATTGGATGGTGATTTTGCAATATCATATGGCTTTAGAGTTATTAGTACACGTACATACTATCTCATGTTCCCAAGAAACAATTAAGACCATATATACAACCTATTCCTTTGTCAGAATTTGAGTTAAATTGCAAACAATTTATTAACTCATTTCTTAATACTGAAGAGAGGTCGTCTTTCAATGGCACCTCTTCCCAGTTGCGGGAATTCATGAAATAAACAAGCCGACAAGTTAATAAAGAGGCTTCAGCGCTGCATCCACCTCTGCCTTTACCGATTTTTAGAAATGACAAGCGACTTAGCAGAGATTAATTTCGCCAGAAAAGAATATCACTCTTACAGAGATGGCTTTGTCTTGCCACCTGATGACCAAAGACGCCTGCTTCTGTCCTATCTAGGTAAAGAGTGGCATGTTTAGAGTCAATACCGGACATGAGATCTGAAGGCCCACTGTTTGCATGGGCCTGGCTGATCACCGCCTAGCCTCTGTAAATTCGTACGACTGGGAACATTTTATTTGATTGTCCTCTACTGCATGTTCTGCAAGTACTCGTGAGCCTCCTCTGTTGAAACCTAAATGTAGAGTGTGCTGAAATATTATAGCGTTACAATCGCTTGTTTACGAATGTACGCTTTAGTTTGTCTCTGTTTTATTTTGCCAATAAACGTCTTCGTGCTCTCCGTTGTTGCGTTATTTTGAGTCACCTCTTCATTCTGACAGGCAGTTTTATTTTATCCATTATACTAATTGAATAGGAATATTTGAATAATGATATTGAAATATTTAATAATTTGAACACCACTTCATGAAGTGCAACATTTGTTTTATTAGACTGCAAAACGCCTTGCGTTCGAGAAAATGTTGGTAGAGTAAATTTTTAAAGTTCTTATCTTTAATCTCAAATTTGAAGGTAAGTTTGAAACTTTTAATCGTTCAATATAAGCCTTCAGTTTTGTCACGATAATTTTAAGAACCATATTTGGAAAATGAATTGATACTTACTATACTATAGCTGTTCATCGTATAAGAAATCAAATAAAAGGAATTTAAGTAAAATTAAAATATTTGTAAAGAAAGAGGTAATAAGATTTGCAACAGGTGAAATTGATGGTCACAGAAAATACATCTAAACGTGTTTTGTAAATTGTTAGCTCGGGAAAATAAACCTTCAAATTGAAGCGGCAGAAATTATGTTTAACGACGCTGAATCTGAATTTACTGGGCACTTTGACTATATGAATCCTTTTAAGAAGTTGATCATGTCAAATGTTATAACTTTATTTTGTAATCTTCATAACCAGATCATTGTTTTTAGCAACAGAAATCTGTTATTTTCTGCTACTAATGATTCGTAACATTCCCAGAATATTAACCACGCAATGATTTCATTGTTTTCGCTGTATTTTCCTTCATAACATTTCTATTTTCTAAACTTTTGTATGGAATATAATAATTGTTTAAAATTATACTAATTGTATTAATCGGTTATTTGTATTAATTAGTGCTCGAAATTAAATTTATGAATCTTTATTACGTGTTTTATCTCAAAAACTTATGTGAAAATCTTCATGCTTGCGTTCTATTCTACTGCTACTTTGTCTCATCTATTATTTATTTCAAAAAGGATGGTGTTAGATGAATATTGAGAGGCCAATAGAACCTATATTAAATCTACTCAAACATTTAGTTTTTAAAATATTTCTTTAAAAATACTCCAATGTCAGGTTGAAAGATAATTGTTTTATGTATAAAAATTCATAAGAGCTCAAAATAAAACAATTGAAATGAAAATCATTCCAAAAATCTTGTCTAAAATGAATTCCTTGCCAGGAGATATCTCTTTAAATTTGATAATTCATTTAGTTCAGTTTTTAACAGCATAATATGAAACACAAATATAACTTCAATATTTTTGAAATGTTTTATCTGACTGATGTTTAATTCATTTTATAGTCCTATGTCTTTTATATGCTTTTCAAAGCTTCAATATTAGCGACCCAATATTCAATCATAATTTCACCCTCCATGCAATAACAATGTATTTAATTCAACAATATTTTACTTGATGTTAAAGCTACCATAAGACTTTAACATTCAAAGTGCCACCGGCGTATAGCAAGCTGCCCTTCACAAAGCGTTAATTGCATCTGGACGTATATACGTCTTCCAGTACGATCTTTCTGTGTACTGCAATCCATAAATCATCTGAAGGGTTTTGGAATGCAATGAGACACTTCAGCTGTTGTAGGTTTTACCAGAGGATTTATTTATTCTTTCCCCTTCAATATATCCCAGAGGCCAGTGCCTGGCATGTGGAAAATGGTGGCATTGGGAGCGAACACGAAACTTTTGAATCAGCAATTAAGGATTAATTTCTGTACAATGACAAGATGGTGTTAATTTGTGGTATAATTTTTGGTATGACAGACCCATGGGATCATTGGCAATTATTATTTTAAACTTAGTATTATAAATAAATGCAAATACACAGTACCACTGATACATTTATAAGTGTATTTATGACAGTGCAAGTGTATTTTATTTTATTATGTCAAATGTATTACTTTTGAGTAAATTACTTTAAAATAATCTTTTGTTTTCGATATAACAATATGTCAGTTCCCCGTAGAGTTATCACTTCTTAGGTAGCGTTCCACATTTTGAGAAACTATGCTTTTGAGAAAGCTCTGCATTAATTGACAGATTGTCATCGAAATTCGATATCAGTCGTACGTTTAATAGCCACGTCGTATTAATCCTCATCTTAGCTGTTGTATTATTTTGTCTATCGACTAAACAGAGGAATAATAAGACTTGCTAAAAATGATTCACAACAAAATTCTTCAAATGAATCTTTTCATCTTCAAATTAATGGTCAATTGATTGAAAGAATTTTATCAGGGAAATATCCAAACGTATTATATGACGCTTTGAATCTGTTGCTCAGAAATTTAACTCTTTTCGTGTATTACACATGTGTAAGCAGTGTTGAAAATAAGTTTCCGTCGACTGTGGTCAGGAGTTGTATGAAAGTCAAAATAGAATGACATTAAAGATATGATATACCTTTATTTTTCCACATAGGTAAATAAGTACATTGAGACATTTGTCATATCGCTTAATAAGCTTGAAAAGCCTTCCAGGAAAATCAGGGCTTTGCATATGGAAGAAGAGTTGTTCATTAATTTCAGTATTTGCTTCCAAAGTGCCTTCCTTGGGATTTTTCAAAGCCGAAAACAGATGGAAGTCGCTTGGTGCGATCAGGACTGTATGGCGATGGTAGGTGCTCCCAACCAAGAGCGTACATGGTTTTGCGTTGCTGTCGCTGAATGTGGTCTGGCATTGTCATCCAACAGCAGAACGCCAGATTTGAGAAGGCCAGTTTCTTCCGAATAGCTCTTCACTCTGGACAGGTGTCACAGTAGCGCGTAGCATTGATGGTTCCAACCTCCAAAAAGTCCAACAAAATTCCTTAGCTTCCTAGAAAGGTGAGGAGCACTTACCTTCAGAGGGAGTTGGTTCGAAACTTCTTTCGGCAGGTGATGACGGATACTCTAATCTATGATGCGCCTGATTCTATGCAATGGTGGACCTTCATCCCCGTCACAATCCGAAACAGAAAGTCATTGCCATCTTCATGGCACCCACGAGATAAAATGAAGCTGACCGCCATGCGTTGTTCCTGGTGTCGATTGTCGGGGCACCATCGCTGGCTAATTTTCTTGTGTCGAAGAATGTCGTGATGATGTTTTGAGCCCGCTCATGGAGATTCCAAGTTCTTCCGCTAGTTTGGGACGATGGTGATACGCCGGTTCGCTCCTTAATCATGTCATCCACCTTCCCGACATTTGCATCTGTAGTGGCCAGGCGTCCGTCCAGCTCTCGGTATACCTCCACTTGCTGACGTCCATCACCGAGCCAAAGACACCATCCTCGCAGCCCATTTGTCGACATCACACCTGGCCCATAGACTTCACGAGGTGGTTATGACTCTCTTGTTCTGATACTGACCAAAACGACCATAGTGATAGTCAGCTCTCACTTCCTCCTTTGACCACGCAGAATTCAAAACGCACCTTCTCCATACCAATAAGCTCAAATGAGAGGCTATCCTGCTTGCGCAGCACTGCAACAGCGCCATCTGCTTGATTTGTATGACCTCTACCCAATGGTATTGT
Organism: Trichonephila clavata; assembly: GCA_019973975.1. Lineage (NCBI taxonomy): Eukaryota > Metazoa > Arthropoda > Arachnida > Araneae > Nephilidae > Trichonephila > Trichonephila clavata. Next base: position 35,042 of record BMAO01029413.1, on the reverse strand, counting down.
GACTTGCGTTTTCCTGTCGCCTTCGCCCAGCCGTTTAACGCTTCCATATGCAAAGCCCTGATTTTTCTTGGAGGACTTTTGAAGCTTACTGCTGATGACAAATGTCTCAACGTACTGTACGAGAATAATAAATAAAAGGTATGTCATATCTTTTAATGTCTCATTCATTTTGACTCTTCATACACAACTCCACTACAGTCGACAGGGGAAACTTGCTTTTCTGGCCTACCTCGTAAATGACCCATGAAAATCGGAAAATCATGCTTGCACTCAGCAATAACAAAAGGAACTGGGAAGGGAATTAGGAGTTCAAGTTTGTAATACTCAATGTAGGCACAATATAGACTGAAGGTGCAATATAAAATGTCATCAAGGCAGAAGCATATCATGCTATATGAATTTAGTTAAAATAGGCTCCTCTGGTGTCATCTGCTGTCTATTCCATTAAGTTTATAACCTAAAAGATACACTTCTACCCATTCCGAGAATTATAATAACTGGAACAAGTAAAATTATGGCAACAAATTAACTCAAAATAATTGACGCCTAAAACGAAGCCATATTTGTCTAACGTAATAAAATATTTAATGTTAATAGTGTTAGTATATATATAGCACTTTATTAAACTTGCACTCTATTGAAAATCTACCGACACTATTTTTTAAAATTGAAAAAAAAGATGTTTCTATTTTACTGCTTCAAGGTAAAGAACTGGAGAAATGACCATTAGAAATTCTTATGAATTAGTCTAACGCAATGCAATGAATTAAGACTACACAGTACCCTACAGATTTCAAAAACACTAAAAATTTGTTTTTGCATTTTCTTGTGGCCCATATCGTTGGGAAGCTTTCGGCACCAAATTTCAGATCTGCTTACAAATTGTTTAGATAGTTCAAGTTTTCTGAGCTTAGGTTTTGGTTTAGGTTTCATTTTAAAGCATTTTTTCACTCGTAAATTTAATTAATCAAAAATATTTTTAAGCACAATCAACTCTCTCAGTGTGAAATAACTATTAATTTAAATTTTCATTAATAAAGTTAGAGTTTTTTGAGTTCTCATAGTTGCTCAGTTCAAATTGATATTAAGGCTAATTTTTGTTTAAAAAAATAGTTTTTATAACCTTAAAAGCTTTTTCATTAATTTTATCCTCTTAAGAAAATGCCGCGACCCAAATTTTCTGAGGTTGCTGTGAAAAACAATGCTTGGAAGAGAAACTAAAAAGGATTCTACTAAAAACTCCTACTAAAAAGGATTTCTCTAAAAACCAGCCCTGAAACAGCTTCACTGATACTGCAATAAGACTTCCAAATTACAAGTATTCTAACTACAAGTAAAGCAGATAAAACTGTATATTTCCAAGATGTGCGAAACTGCATAAAATAAACATATGATAGTACTATATTATGGTATTTGAGTTCTTGTAGGCGACTTTAAAACTTGCTAAACTTCCCCAATTTAAAAAAAAAACTTTAAAAAATTAAATTTTATGTACATACTTGGGAATTTTTAGCTTAAGATAGTAGCATTATTGTGTTATGTATAAATTCATTGTGTTTCAAAACTTTTGTGAAATCGTTTTGTTTAAGATTAGGCTGAATAACTTGTAACAAACACTATCAATATTATGCAAAAATATATTTTAAATTTAAAAAAAAAAATGTCTTCAGTCATAGTTAATTAAAGTAAAGCTTTGATGTAAAAAGGTAAGTTGGAAAATAACGTATTAAAAATTAGAGCTTTACAGGCATTATAGGTTTTTGTTTTATGCTTTTTACAAACTTTAAATGCATTTTTCTCATTTCTAATTTTGAAGATTTTGGTGTTTTCTAATCCCTAAGGCTTTTTTTTTTGTTTAAGATAGTCTTGAAATTGTTTATAGATACTCCCAATTGTGTGTTCTATAAAAGTTAGTGCGGAATTTAGATTTGAGATTTTTAGTTATTCTTTTTAAAAATGCTAAATTTAATAATTTAAAAATTATTGTGTTTTTTCCAGGTTTAAGCTAGAAAAACAATTTTTAAAAATCAACACGTCAACAGATTTTCAATTATCATACAAGCTTTTTTTTTTTGTAATAATCTAAGAAACATAAATCACTTAAAAAGATTTTAAAAAATTAAAAACTGAGCATTTTATAAAAATTTGAAAAAACTTGAAACATTCTTAGTTTTTTTAAATTGTAAAATTATGGCTTGTTAAACTGACTCTTTATGCATTCAAAATCAACTTAATAATATAATCTGAATATAAAACATAAACTATTTTAATGTTAGTGTCTCCAAAAAAAACTTTTTTTCAAAAGGATACTGTGAAGCCTTAAAAAAGATTTTAATCTTCATTATACGAAACCCTCCTTGTGGATTGTTGATAAATAGTTTATCTCGAAATGAAGACTTATTGGGTAGGAAAATGAAATATATTTAAGGAAAATTTTTCGTAATGAAAAAGATGTCATTAAAATTTCCTACCTCTGGTTAAGGAATTGGCACAGATAGCTCAATAACAGAATTAAATGATTCTGTCAAATGCTTCCATCAGAACTCTCAGACACCTCAGGTGTTCAGGGTTTTTCTTTAATGTGAAAAGTCAATTTTACAGTAAGAGATCATCAATATTCTACTGTGATAGAAACTGACTTGAATTGTAAGTTTCGTTTCACATATCACATAAAGATTGAAGTCTTAACTTTATTGATGATACTGCATTTTTTAAAAGGATCTATGTTTGCTCACCAAGTAGGCTGCTTTGAATTCGGTCTGCTTTCTAAAATCTGGCAAAGAACGGAAAAAGACCTTTAAAATTTCAATATTAAAGTTGGAATAGAGTGAGAATTAGAAAATCTTTAAATGCTTGCTAAATTGCAACTTTTCAGTGTCTATTCGACTTTTTTCCATTTCTATCCGCTGGTTTTTAAGTCTCAGTTCAGTTGAGAATAATAGTTTTCCTTAATCGAATTTTCATTGAAAGAAAGCTTTTATTTTATTTCCCCTCGCCTTTCTCTTTTCTACCGTGCTAAATATTTGATACTTTGAAGGCTTTGTACGAAGAGTTTTGTCACATGTGAAATCGATAATATTCAGAAAAATCTCTGAACTTCATTTGATCGTATTAGAAATGTTCACCAAAAAGTTAATTCCTATGCAATAATTTTTAATTTAAGAATTAACTTAAGAATGAGAATTGTTTCCTAAGTCAAAAATTGATATAAAAAGAAGAAGCTTTAAATTTAAGATTCTAAAAAATAGTTTTGGATTTTTTTTTTTCTGATCAATTTTAATAATATTTAAAGAATAAATTTAAAATCTGTTCCTTCATAATGTGACCCTGAAAGGAAACAAATTTTAAACGAATGTAAAAATTGCGATTTCTCAATTTAATAAAATAAATATCAGAGCAAAACAATAAAATAACTTAATAATATAACTTACCCTAATCCTCATGATTAAATTTCAAGATGAATTATAAATTAAATTAATTTTCTTGAAGATAATGATGTTCAGCCTCCAAAAGGATCTTAAGATCTTTTTTTGACTTTGAATCTATTTGATATGAAACGGAAGACATGGCAGCTGTTGGGTCACGGTGAATGTCTTTGTCGAATTTTTATTTGATCTGAGAGCTGCATTAAAGTTATTGGCGAGCCTAACCTTGTAACTTTGAATTTCGGTCGAGTGACGAGGAGGACCCCTGAGTCAGAGCTATTCGAAATGAATCGCCGAAATAAGAATAATCCAATTAGTCGGAGACACTATTTTAATAGTTTTCAATCGACACTTTAATTTGAAGTGATTTTACATATAGTAAAATGTGCGAAACTTTTTGAAAGAACCCGCTCACTATTATTTATGGTAAATAAATTGAAAAATAAAAATGGCTCCAAAATGAACAAATCAAAAACGCCTTAACGTTTCGGTACTTAAAAAAGGAACAATATTTTAACGTGGAATTTCAGCATTGTTTAAAAATGCACATTTTGACATTGAAGCTCAAATACTTGTTATTTGGCCATCGAAATCATGAAATCGTTATCATGATCAGTAAAAGTAATGAACATAAAAAGGACGAAACTGTGTTTGAAATCAATCCAAAAAAGTGTCTAGATTAAAAAAGCGGCGTTTTTTTAAAAAAAAGCTTTGGATTCAGTTATTTTTGGCTTAACCCTCAACATATTGATATCTAATCCAAAGTCATTATTAAAAACAGCAGCTATAGATTTTATGAGAGAAATGAAGCGATGGATTGGGGAAAAAATCAATAAGACAGACATTGCATATCTTCATTTCACAAAATTTGTTCCTATGTAGAATTCACATTCAGATTTTTTGAGCTTTCTTACAGATTAAAAACTAAAGGAATGAGACCCTTTAATGAATGACAATATATGTGTACGCTTGTTCTTTCCGATATTTTGAGCTATTCTTACTAAATTTAAGCACTCGGACCTGTCCAATACAAAACTCTTTAAAATAGTTTTTATATTTTTTATAATTTGAAATGTTAATGATATTACAATATAGAAAAAAGATCCGAAGTAATGATTACACTTTCAATGAGTAGTAAAATATTCGAAATTTGCGTATTAAAGTCTTTTGGCACATATGCAGCATGTTTATTACAAATACTTTTATAAGGTGTTGAAAAATAGTAATATATTACTTTGTATACATGTCTTTATACGGTATAGGAAAAATCCTCTCAACTGTTATTTCTTCTATAAACAATTTTTTCTCAAAGGGGAAATATTGAAAAAACATTGGGTGACAAAGATTTGAGATGTTTTCTTATTATACAGAAAAAATTTGTATCACTTATAAAAAGCATTTTTGAAAACAAGTAATATAAAAGAAATTAAGTCAATTCCTACTTAGGTTAACAAAGAAAAATTTATTTTAGTTACTTTTATTAAATAGCTACAATAAATATATAAATATGTATAAGCATATGACACAGAATCACAATATTAAGTGTGTCGTAGCCTCTCGCTACCCCTAAGATTATCAACTCCCCTTCGGGTATTACCTGAATCCGAACGTGTTGAATGGTTAATGAATTCAGTAGTCATTTTAACAAATCAATCTTATTTATTGATTTTTCTTAATTAAAGAGATTACACATATACTATTCAATTTTAAGAACAATAAAACACAGTGGAGGATGAGAAGGGTTCAATAATCGTGAACGACGGAATCTGATCTGAATCTACGAAAGGATCGACGCGTACAATTACAGCTACATACTTATACTTAATTGAAATCTATAACCTAACCTGATTTCTTATGTTATGGCAGGTTCGTCTAGTTGGTTCTTTAGGATCTTGATCGGATCAACTTAAGGTCAGGATTCTTCCTTTACGAGGTGACTTATTTCTCAGCTATTCCCGAAGTTCTTCTACGAACTAATTTTTATCTACAAAGGTGCGTTGGATTCTATTCACAACATCTACGTTTACACTTGAAAACACTTTCTCATTTCATTTCATTCTCTTTTCTAACTCGCTAAACCCGAACTTATATAAAATATCTCATTTGCATAAATCACGCTTTGGCTCCCGGTGGAGATTGGTTGAAATAAATAAAACACTAAAGAATATACAAGAAGGTTAGTGAAACGCGTAAGAAACCGTCACAACCCCCTCCGAGAAAAAAGCGTGACTTATTGAAGGTCTAAACGACCTGAAAGAACTCACGTAATACACCTAACGCCTGAAAAACACTGAACCTGCACACAGTTTTAACTCATTAACTTTAGAATTTTTAATTAAACTAGCACAAAGAAATGACTACTCAAAGGGTACTCACTCCACCTCATTTTATTCTTCTTTTACATAAATGCCTTACAGTGCATCCCATTCGGGCGAAGATCAGGGGAAAACCTTCCTTTAAGGAAAAAACCCTAATCATGCACTTTTCTTAAGTGCTAATAAATATAAAAAATATTTTACAATAATATCTTCGTATGACATCAATCTTTCAACTTATCACTATGTTCAGGGACTGCTGCCCTGAAAGGAAACCTTGTCAATTTTCTTTCTAAAACATGACATTAAATGCACAGAACCTTATACAACTTCTTATTGACATAAATATGGCATACATTATATTATATATATATAGTCTCATAACAAAATAACCTTTATCTGGTTTCATTTTCAAAAAATTCCCAATCAATCGCACTGCGCTGTTAATGTTTTTGTTAGTATTCCTAATAACGCCGCGCCCCGAAACCAACACTACTTATACATCTTAATAATTACACACAAAAATATATACATTTTTTACATACAATATATTACAACAAACAATACAAGTAATCTCACATATAAAGCCTCGTCTTTAAAGTGTAGCAAAACAATTGCAATTCAACAAATGTTTTTCCACAATTTGGAAAAAAATTAAATAAAAAAGCTTTTTCAATCGATATGAAAATGCACACAACTCAGTGACACTTTTGTACGCTAATTTTGCACAAAAAAAATAGACTAGCCCACATGGAAAATACTCTGAACTGTCTGTCAGAGGAAAAATAAACAAATTAGAATTATACAACCTGGCTAGTCTTTAGATCTAATCTGCATAGGCTTTGTCTCCAACCACGGTCTCTGTACTGGATGACCTTGTCCTAGGACTGTCCTCTCTGCGCTCCCACCTTCTGGGTCTCCTCTTCCATTGAGTCCGCTGAAGCTGATATGCTCCTGCTGAGGCGTTCCTTCCATCTGCGAGATTCTGATTCTGGCTGCTGTCCACTCGACGTCGGCTCCGGAGGTTGTAAGGGCAGTTCCTTTCCTGCTGGACTGGACGGGATCTGTTACATTTGAATCTGCGGGATGTTCCTGGAATTGTTCCTTCCCATTTCCTCTCTTCACTGCGGGATGGTCCTGGAATTGTTCCTTCAGAATTCCTCTCTTCCACCTTTCTATACCGCTTTCTTGAGGGACGAGGCCAACGTTTCTCTTGTCCTGGGATACCTGGGCCTCCGGTCTCTTCTTCCTCTGTATGTTCTCAACCCAAGATTCGGGCCTTCCTCTTTTCTCTCTCTCCGTCCAACATGGCTTTCTTTTCCTCAAATTATACACATCACCCCCCCGAAGAAACAGTCGACTCCGTCCGCACACGCTTTTTCCTTCTCACCTCCTCTCCATCACGTCTATTCATAACTATATCTCCACTACCTTCCAAATTTCCTGATTCTGATCCTCTACGACAATTCCCATCACTTTCTGATTGCACTAATCTCGGCTGCCTATCATCCGACGGTCTGATGCTACTGCATTATGATCACTACTTCCCGCAATTTCCGATTCAGCAACACTGTCCTCTGATTCTCTTTGATGGTAAATTCTCACCTGATCCACATTAACCGTTATTATTTTACCAAACTTTAATATTACTAAATTATTATTTTTCACACTTAAAACTTTATAGGGGCCCTCAAACTTTGGCATAAATTTACCCACCATTTTCTTACTCGCCGAACTCAACGGGTGAGTTTGAACCAACACTAGGTCATCAACCTTCACATTAACTTCACGCTCTTCTTATTATAATATTTCGCAAACTTCTCGTGCTGGCGCTTTGTATGCATCCTAGCCTCCTCAAACAACTTTTCTATATTTCCACAAACTAAGTCTGATCCATCAGTTACCATTACTAATTTTTGAAATGGAGTGATTAATTTTCGACCTAAAAATAATTCCGCCGGTGTTTTACCCGTTGTCTCATGTACTGCTGTCTTAAAGCGTAACTAAACTCACGCAGAAATTGGTCCCAGTTAGTGTGATTATCCGCGACAAAACTCGAAATCATTTTAGAAGAGTACGATTAACTCTTTGTTTGATTAGCTTGTGGACGATATACCACAGTTTTAACGTGTTTTATGTTCAACCTGCACATACTTGCTCAAAAACTTCGATATCATTTGGGGCATTATCACTATTAATTAACTGAGCTCCATAACGCGAAATATAATTCTCAAAAATGCATTGGCAATTGCTTTAGCCGAAGCTTTCCTTAAGGGAACTATTTCAACCCATTTAGAAAAATTATCTGTTATTACTAAAATAAATTTATAGCGTTCCGGATAGTTGCAGGGTATGGGCCTAATAAATCTAAAGATACGATTTCATTCGGAAAATTCGTTACTATGGAATTAATTGACCAGCTGGTAATTAATCCTTTCTTATAATTAAATTTTTGGCATTAGTCGCAGGTTGCTACATTTTTATAAATGTATTTACGCATGTACGGGAAATAACACGCGTCTTTTAATTTTAAGTAGGTTTTCTTTTTGCCTAGATGGCCCGCCATCGGCGAGTCATGGAATTCTCGCATAACATCTTTACGTAATGTTTTGGGTATAAATACCCTTAATTCACCTAGTGTAGTTGTATATTTTGCATAATATAACAACCCATTTATTAACTTAAAGTTGCGGGACCAATTTCTACAGATTGACTCATTAATGGAACTATCGTCAGGATTTTCTAAAAACCACATGATATGACCTAACTCCAGATCATTCCTCTGTTCCTCTCTCAACTGTTCACTAGACGATAATACTAACGACCTAATCACCGCACAAGAAATATTTGCTTCTTCATTACTTTCTAACGGGTTTCTAGACAATATATCAGCCACTACATTTAGAGTACCTGGGCGATGCTCCCATTCCACATTAAAATTTGCCAACTTAATCGTCCACCTTATCATTCTAGACGACAAATTCTTTCCATTCGTTAATTTGGTAAGTGCAGCATGGTCAGTTATCACCTTAATCGGCAAGAATCCGAAATAAGTGAGATATTTATTTAACGCCCATATGACAGCCAAACATTCACGTTCCGTCACACTATAATTTCTCTCAGTGCGGTTTAATGTTCTTGAGGCAAACGCAATAGGCCTATTATTCTGTGTCAACACTGCTCCTACCCCCACTGAACTAGCATCCGTATAAAGTTCAAAAGCTTTGGAAAAATCTGGTAACTGTAACACTGGATTTTCCGTCACTGCTTTCTTAATACGATCAAAGGCTTTCTGCGCCGATTCCGACCAACGGAACTTAGAATTTTTCCGTTTTAAACCATATAAGGGTTCACACATGTCTGCGTAGTTCTTAATAAACTTTTGATACCAACCCGTCATTCCTAAAAATTTTGCTACCTGTTTTGTAGTTTTCGGAGGTTTCATTTCACGAATTGCTTTTACATTCTCCTCGTCTGTTTTAACTCCCTCTTTACTAATAACTAGACCCAAATAACGTAAATGTTCCCTCGGGAAATGACACTTCTCACGATTCAACGTTAAACCAGCCTCTTGCAACAATCTGAATACTTCCCGTAAGTGTTTTACATGGCGTTCAAAAGATGGAGATGAAATTATTACATCGTCCATATTGCAGAAGGTGAAGCACCCGAAAACTGGCTTGAGAATTAACTCAATTGCCCTCTGGAAATTTGGAGCTGCCCCCGAAAGGACAAATGGCATGCGAGTAAATGCAAAAGTACCATTTTTTGTAACAAATGCCGTCTTATGAATATCTTTGGGTTCTACTGCCATCTAAAGGTATCCGCTGCGCAAATCAAGTGATGACATAATTTCGGTGTGTGGAATATTAGTAATCAAATCATCAATTATTGGTAGCGGATATCGTGGATACCTCGTGATCGCATTTAATTTCCTATAATCTATTGCAAACCTATAAGCTTCTGGGTCGTCTAACGGCAACCCGTTTTTCTTCCGACATAAAACAACTGGAGACGCGTAAGGCGATGTTGTTGGAATTATAGTTCCAATCGTTCAACATCTTCTTAACGTGGTAGTCAATGATACCCTGTTTGACCCTGTCATAGCGATAAGGTCTCGAAAAAACTGGAGGATTATCACCCGTATGAATTTCATGACAAAACACATGCGTCAGACCTGGCTTTACTGAAAATAAGCCTTGAAATTCCTTAAACAAAATCTGCAACTTCTGTTTTTGAACTGCATTTAACTTAGTGTTTGATAAATCTATCTGAACCGGTTCGTCCGAAATTGCCACTTTCTCAATCTGCGAGTCCGGAATGATTAACGATTTCGTAAAAAAATGAAAACTTATCTTTGCATGCGACATAAAATCAATACCCAGGATGCATGGATATTGCATCTCAGCAATCACATGAAATTTCCACAACTTCGAAAATTCCCTTATCTTAATTCGTAACTCAATTATGCCTAAATTTCTGCATTGTGACCCTTGAGCCGTAATGACTTCAGCTAACGATTTCTTAATAGGACAAAAAGAAAAATATGATCGGTACGTCTTTTCTGAAATAAATGACTTCTCCGCACCTGTATCCCAGAGAGCTTTTATAAACGTGTCATGTAAAAGAATCGGCACATACGGAAGATCAACTGGGGATAACCGTAATGAATTAAGTTTAATCCGATTAGGAGGATTTGACTTAACTAGCGACCGCTTACCTCCCGCAACACGATCGCTTAGAAGTTTAATTTGGCATTTCTCTGCCTTCTGCTGTTGCAATCAACACGACTCCAATTCTGCTTTGCTGAATCATCACTAGGACCCTTCCTGACCACCATCCTACGGTTCTGATACCGGTCTGTCCGCTGATTTGGTTGGTTGTTGCGATTTCCTCCCTCAAATCCTTGATTTTGAGAATTACGACGAGAAAAATTATTCGCACCCCTGCTTAGTCCTCTCTGATCATTTTGTCTATTTTCGACCCCTGTATCTCTCCAATTTCCATTATTCCTTCTTTCCGCAGGATTCCTACTCATATCCCAACCTCATCTAGCAAAATTATTACTCGAACCCTGGGTTTCTCTGCAGCTATGACGTTCCTCATACGGGTCTACCAATTCTAACAACTGAACTTTCGTTGTGGGGTTTCGAACTTCGAAATAATCCATAATTTGGGGTTCGAATCGCATTACTATGTGATCGATCAATTTTAGCTCATCATAATTCAAATTTAAAGTCTTATGGACTTTTAATAGCTGGTAAATAAAGTCTGACGGGGCCTGACCTCTCTGCTGCTTCGATGAAAAAAACTGAGCTTTTAACTCCGATTTATTCCGTACTACTGGAAAACTATCCGACAACTTATTTTTAAGCGTTGCGAACGCAGTTGCTTCTTCATTTACACACTCAAATCCAACGACCTCGAACCAGTCTAATGCTCTCCCAATTAAATGACCCTTTAAATACGCACACGCCAAATTCGCCGGTGTTTCATAGTAGACTATATTATCATCAATATTGTTAATAAACTCAGACACATTTTCTTTACCCGAAAAAAATAATACCGGCAAAACTCTAAATCCTGCACTTGCTCTTATTTCCGGTATTTCGGTTGGGCGCCTGTGTCGTAGCCTCTCACTACCTCTAAGATTATCAACTCCCCTTCGGGTATTACCTGAATCCGAACGTGTTGATTGGTTAATGAATTCAGTAGTCATTTTAACAAATCAATCTTATTTATTGATTTTTCTTAATTAAAGAGATTACACAAATACTATTCAATTTTAAGAACAATAAAACACAGTGGAGGATGTGAAGGGTTCAATAATCGTGAACGACGGAATCCGATCTGAATCTACGAAAGGATCGACGCGTACAATTACAGCTACACACTTATACTTAATTGAAATCTATAACCTAACCTGATTTCTTATGTTATGGCAGGTTCGTCTAGTTGGTTCTTTAGGATCTTGATCGGGTCAACTTAAGGTCAGGATTCTTCCTTTACGAGGTGACTTATTTCTCAGCTATTCCCGAAGTTCTTCTACGAACTAATTTTTATCTACAAAGGTGCGTTGGATTCTGTTCACAACATCTACGTTTACACTTGAAAACACTTTCTCATTTCATTTCATTCTCTTTTCTAACTCGCTAAACCCGAACTTATATAAAATATCTCATTTGCATAAATCACGCTTTGGTTCCCGGTGGAGATTGGTTGAAATAAATAAAACATTAAAGAATACGCGAGAAGGTTAGTGAAACGCGTAAGAAACCGTCACATCTGACTAAATAGAAAGCGATTTGCCTCGCAGTTTTCCATTTTTCTTTCTATATAGGGTGTTCGACTATTTTTTGTTACTATTTATTCATTAATTAAATTTAATTATTCTAATAAAATAGTATAATAAAAAAGAAATCACATTCTCAGAAACTCGACCATCCCAGGTGGGATTTGAACCCACGACCTTTACGATAGAAGTCTATTAACCTTGTGTGGGTTATTTTACTGATCGGTGTGTTCGAATTGGTAAAAAAATAATAACAGTCGTTTTTTGTCCCACCAATTTATTTTCTTCTTCCTACGGGACACATCACAAAAAACGAATAAATTATGAAGTTGTTAACAGATTGCAAAATCCATCGTCCAGCAGTCCTTTTTTTCTTCAACCACGTTTTTCTTGTCTCCGGCTTTTTCGCCTCCGCTGCCTTCTTTCTGCCGCGTCCGGTTCCGGTCTGGTCTCGTCTCCCCTGTTACCGGGCCTCTCCCTCTATATCTGCCGGATCCACTACCAGATCCCCCATACATGGTCTCACCTGTTGCCAGGTTCTCCCATGTATGCTCGTTCCATTGCCAGGTGTGGGTATCCAGATCCTTACATGCCCCACCTAAGAGTAAAATTAGCCCCTTGTGGCTGATTTTACTATTTCGCACAAAAAGAACATCATTAATAGTGATACAGAAGATTTACAAAAAAAAAAAAAAAAACGTAATGATTATAATATTCCATAGTCCTCATGATGGATCCGGTTAAAGTTCCTTAAAAGAAACACTTGTAATACTATAAATAGTTCACTTAATTGAAATAAGTGACTATATTCCCAGAAAGATCTAAACTGTAATGGGATTGCAATCAGTTATTAAAAAAAATACATTATATACAAAACAAAACAAAAATAAATAAAATAAAATAACAATACTAAATATATACAATAAAGTCATCTCAATCTAGACAGGGCGTCTGCACTTCTGTGCTGTATACCAGGCCTGTGGGTGATGGAGTGATTACATCTCTGTAACGCCAGTGCCCAACGGGTTAGCTTGGGACTTTTTGGAGTCGTCTGATTTAGGTACTTAAGGGGATTATGATCAGAAATGATCTCCACCTTGGCACCATAAATCCATTTGTCGAATTTGTTCAACAGATATAGCACTGCCCAGGCCTCTTTCTCGATACTTGCCCAGTTCTTTTGCGTTTCAGTAAATTTTTGGCTACCAAAAGTTATTGGCCTATAAATTCTATCCATATCCTGCTGTGTCAGACAGTATCCAACACCATAGACCGATGCATCGTAATGCACTTGGAAAAGTAAATTGGCATCAGGTGTAGCAAGACTAGTTACCTTCGCACTAAGACTATTCAACGGCACGGCTTCGCCCCACCTAGTGTGCTGATCTACCAGACATAAAATATATTTATACCCCCTTGAGCTTGGCGGATCAATTGGACCTATCAGATCCATATTCACTACCTGAAATGGTAATTCAGGTCTTGCCACAAGTGTAATCGGTGATCTGTCGTTGACCCTAACCGATCGAGTGAGCTGACACTCTTTACATGATTCAAAAAATTTCTTTACATCGGCCCTCAGACCCTCCCAAAAGAAAGAATACTTGATACGTTCAAGCGTCTTCTTGGGACCCATGTGACTACTGAACACAGAGATATGAGCTAATCTCAACACTTCCGTACGTCTGCATTTCGGAATTACTAGTTGTCCAATACTCTCCCCGAGTATTTTGTCCCTATGAAATAGATACCCATCTACTTCGTAGTAGTTTCCTTTGTCTTCTTTAGCATGCTTCCAAGCCAATGTTAACTCGGCACAACACTCCTGTTCGGAACGAAAACTGTCAGCTACCATGCTTCCTTTATCCATCTCAGCGATCACCTCCTCGTCCTTAGTACCAATTGTTCCAACTTCATTCCGACATGAAGTAATATTCCCTTGAGAATCCTCAACGTTTTCCTGTGCTTTCTCTAGCAGAATCCCAGATGAAACCTCAGTTTCATCTAAATTTCCTGAGTCCTCTCTCAGGTCCTGAGAGCTTTGAGCCAGTGAGATCTCTTCACTCCGGGCTCCTCCCAACATATCCAAAACATCTGGTGGAAGCAACACATCTTCTACCAAAACTTCTGCCAAAGCACATAACACTTGCTGGTGCACCACATTAACCTGGCCACCGGTAGCAAGACCAATCGGAACATATACTAAAGGACATTTAATCGCTGAACCGAAAATACCTTTCAAATAAATCGTGGAAGCTCCTTCAACCGAGATTCCAGGAACTAATTATTTTTTGATAACAGTAATTTCCGTACCAAATCCACTAACGCATGGACCAATTTCCCATCTGCACTAATAGATGTTTCCACTAGTTTGCTTAATTTGTCTTCAATATCCCGCCTAGGAATGACTTTTCCTAGCAAATCAACTCTAGCAGCTACCGTCCCCTCTTCCAATTCCATCCCTTCCGTTGACACCTTATTCACATTATGCCTTTTATTATCTATCTCTTTGTTTTTTGGACAATCCCGTTTAAAATGTTTATCTGATCCACAGGTGAAACAAGTGAATTTTTTAATTTCCAAGACTTTAGGTTTGTCAAAGTTTTACCTAGAAGAAATTTACTATCTGACTTTTTCTCCCCAAATGGCTGTTTACCCCAACTACCATTAAAACTTTTCTTTTCACTATCATTCCATTTAGCTCTCGCAGGTGCATCATAGGATTTCTCTTTGGAAGCATAGAATATATCACATTGTTTGCCCAAGTCCCTGGGTTTGTACCATTTTTCCCCTTGGAGCACACCAATATGGGTCGCCGTCTCAGAATCCAACATTTCAATCATTTTATCTGCTACGACCAGTTGATTGACTGATTCAAAATCATTCGCTCCTCTTAACTTACAGTAGTATAACCAGATTGATGTTAAGCGGGACGCGAACTGAGAGAAAGTTTCGTCAGGGTTACGTTTGGCTTTTCTAAAATTTTCCAAACGTATTTTTGGTGAATGTTCATACTCCTTGAGCACAACCTATTTTAAGGACTCGTAATCTTTTAATTCTTCTTCGCCCAGGTTAACTAATAAGTTCGACACTTTGTCCCCTAACATGCATAACAAAACCTTAGGTTTGAATTCGTCGCTGACATTTTCACTAGCGAAACCTTTTTCTGGACTAGAAAAGAAATAGTCCCACCCGCCTAATTTATTAGGTACCTTTACTGTTTATTAGGTACCTTTACTGAGCCTAACCATTTTAACTATTTCATCTAAAGATTTTACACGCGAGGCTTGACCATTATTTTGAATAGCACTCTGATTAACATTCCTAGATAATTCTACTTCCAAGCGTAATTTTTCAAGTGATAATTGTTCTTGTTGTTCTAGTTTTTGCTGCTGTTCTGTCTCTAAGCTTTCGGCTGTTATAACTTCCAATAACTCTTTGGCCTCTTCCTCCTTGTAATATTTACTAGAGGTTATTAAATCCCTTGAAACAATTTTAGACATAGATGGATCAGGTGAGACTCATCTAAGTCTCGCGCTAATTGAATTAAGTCAGTTTTCCTACTTCTAATAAAAAATGCCATTTTTTTAGAAAAGCTAAACCTCTAATGCTAAATTACCTTGTAACAAATTTAAATACAAACATTTAAATGAACTAATACTATATTTTCAACAAATAAAAAATAATACACTCATTTTTCGTAAGGTATTCAAATTCCAGAAACACAATACGAACATATTTGCAATAAAAGTTATACGCGACAGTTATTTGTTATTATTCAAACCGCAGAACATTTTCTCAAACAAAAAGAAAATTAACATTATTTACCTAAATTATTGCTTAAATAGTAAATCTACTCTTATTTTTTTTTTAATTAAAAAAAAATTTTATGCCGGAAAAATCCCAAAAAATATATATATCCTAAATTACAATCACAGGAAATTACCTCAGACTACATTAAATCATCAATCAAATTAAAACACTTTTCTTTAAAATGAAAAACAGTCATATAATACTAACAAAAAAATCATGCCATATCCAGAGTCATAAATAAACTACAGAAACTCTTATTTACAACATTTTAACAGGAAGTCTACTCGAATATATATATATATTTTAAGAGATATTTTTGCTGACTCCAACACAAAAACAATTTTTTTTCAACCATTGTTTCAAGCAATTCAAGATAGATTAATACAGCTGATTTTTTTTTTAAAATTCTGCTAACTCAATTGTTATGCAAAGTACTTTCTATACGCAAATTTTAATTTTGGAGACAACTTCAAGACAGTCAAAAGTTATTATAAAAGCAAATTAATTATAAGTTGATAAGAACTCTAATAACATACTTTACAACATTTAAAATGATACCTTATTATTTTTCGGTAAAACAAGTACACTGTAATCTTATTATTTCATCTACACAATAATCCGACAAAATAGAATATAACAGTTAAAACCAATAAAAAATTTTCTTTTCCAGATATCTGTTTTTATTTCTTAAAATAAATTAAACATGTTTGCATCCCATTACTAATTTAAATATTTAAACGACATATCAACTTAGGGGAACAATAGCCACTTACCTCGACACAAATGCTGTCTGTATACTTGAGCACCACTGGGATTTCCTTCGTAGTTTTCAGGTCGCCGCTCCATTCATCAGAAACTGAAGAAATATAAGACATCTGTTTCGCTTTTAGTACAACTGGGAAGATGATAGCAATAACTAGCCAATTCAGAACTTCATATGCAGAAGAATTTTTTTCTCAGTTGGAACTGCTGCAAGATAATTACCGGGATACACATGGTCATCAACTTGAAACAACATTGAAAGGTTTCTAGTTCTTGTCTGCAAATTTTTACTCTAATCGAACATCCACAAGAACCACAATTTTATGGAACAAACACTGATCACTTCAAGATATTTCTTTCCTTTTAACATCTCATTAACTCTAGGCCAGTTCTGACACCAATATTAACCTTGTGTGGGTTCTTTTACTGATCGGTGTGTTCGAATTGGTAAAAAAATAATAACAGTCGGTTTTTGTCCCACCTGTTTATTTTCTTCTTCCTACGGGACACATCACAAAAAACGAATAAATTATGAAAATGTTAACAGATTGCAAAATCCATCGTCCAGCAGTCCTTTTTTCTTCAACCACGTTTTTCTTGTTTCCGGCTTTTTCGCTTCCACTGCCTTCTTTTTGCCGCGTCCGGTCCTGTCTCGTCTCGTCTCCCCTGTTTTTACGGTGATTACGGTGAATCTGTGGGCATATGGGCTGCAAAGCAGCCCTCCATCCCATATCTGGATTTCTGCAATGTTGCCGGGCTTCTCCCTCTATATCTGCCGGACCCACTGCCAGATCCCCTATACATGGTCTCACCTCTTGCTAGGTTCTCCCATGTATGCTCGATCCATTCATTGCCAGGTGTGGGTATCAGATCCTTACAAAGTCCATTGTGCTACAGTGGCAACGAGAGATTTCCCTTTTTATATATGGTGTTGGACTATTATTTTTGTTTGTTACTATTTATTCATTAATTAAATGAAATTATTGAAAAAACTGTATTAACATGAAGTGCCATCCACTACAAAAAGGGAACTAGTAGTAGGAATTGAAAAAAAAAATGCTATTTATTTAACATTATTTCCCATTTTATCCGTTTAAGAAAAAGTTTTTTTGTCCCCTATTTCCAGATAGTTTTGTAATTCATGGGGGAAAATGTGTAACGTTTTGGAAAAAAAAATACAGAAGGAAAGATATTTTTCATACAAATCCTTACAAGAAATCAAATTGATAGCATATAATAGCTTCATTTGAAAATCAAGCTCTATAGATCAAATGACTCATTTCGATCGTCTAATTACAATGAGTGAATCTGCATTTTGAAGTTTTTGCTTGACTCAAATAAGCCAATGAAAAAGTTCTCCTTTGATGAAAATAATACCAAGTAATGATAGAGATGCATATGAGTTAAGATCTTGTAAATAGAAATCATTCAAAAAATTTCAAATTCATTTGAAAGGCGAAAAAATACTTAAAGTCTTTACTACATTTCATAATACAGTGAATTCATAACCGACGACGAGTATATATAGGTTGTCTTTTAATTTAAGCACTAGAGTGTATTTTGATAAAGCATTTCTTTTCAAATATCAACACAATCTTAATATTTATTTTTATTATAATACTAGCTTCCCTGCCAAGCTTTGCTGTGGTTCAGTCTGGTTAAAAAGAAAGCACACACACACACACACACATGTGTTGTAAATTAAATATTAAATGCATAGAGGGCGCTACAAGTAATGTGAGAGATGTATACGCGTTTGGCTTGTAGAGTCAGAATCATGTAATGTTCTTTGTGTTGTGTACATGTCTTCCGTGTTGTCTGCAAATAAACGAAATGCCAAAAGATGAACTGAATTATTGAAGAGAATGAAAGATATATCGGAATTATAATAGTCTACCTGATCATGGAATATAAGGAAATACAATAACATGTTTTCAGTATGTTTAAACATTTGCATTGGAGGTAGGATTTTTTATAAAAAAATATAGGAATTTATATACACAAAATTTTACTTAACCAATATCATTTGTAATTTGTTAACCAAATACTTCAAGTGATTACAACTTTTTTTTTGTCCGTAAGTTATGAACTTAAATTTATTGATATTGTATTTATAGTGGAGAACTTAATTTTGAAGATAAAATTTAAATGGTTCTACTCTGGATTCCTCGAGAGCAATAGGTTAGTTTTACAATGCTTATGGATATTTCTGTTAAATCAGAGGTGTGTTCAAAAATGCACATTTCCCCAAACAATATCATTTGAAAACTTGAATTGTATTTCCTGATGTTATATAGGGAATGTTTGGATTCCGCAGTATATCTGGCGAGCAAAGTTTTTAATGGCACTGGTGATTCTCCAAGTTGAGACAGTTTAATTTTTCCAGCGGTACAAAAAAAACATTCCTTTTGTTTCTCCCTTAATTTTACGAGAATTGCAATAAAGATACATTTCCGTCATTGTGCTGATGAGAATATGCTGGCTCAGCCTATCATCTTCCACTAGGTTGTACCGGAATGCAAGGTGAGTGTTTTTGTGTGACTGCTCACTCCCAAATCATGTTTGACGCTATGTGCTGTCTGTGGTTGACATCTTTCAACCAATCGCAACCTACTGTGTTCCTTTTGTTGAGAACAGAACAGATCTAGATGCTAAACATGAATGCTGGGCTCGCAAATGTGCATCCTCAAGTCTGGCTGCCTGTTGCTCTGCTGTGCCCTCAGCATGTGCTTGTGCCATTCTTTGTCTGCTTTTCCCGTTTGCTGATGCCTGTCTCTCCTCAATTTGATATGCTATTACACTCGTTGCACTACTTTTGCCTTGTGATTAGGACGACCTAAGTTTGATTTCCTGAAATTGATTATTTTTACGTAGTTAAGC
This sequence comes from Trichonephila clavata, assembly GCA_019973975.1. Classification (NCBI taxonomy): domain Eukaryota; kingdom Metazoa; phylum Arthropoda; class Arachnida; order Araneae; family Nephilidae; genus Trichonephila; species Trichonephila clavata. The sequence goes on along the minus strand of BMAO01029413.1, from coordinate 15,555 downwards.
TAACTGACTGCACTTAAAAAGAAAAAAAGTTAAAGCAAAAACATATAAAATTTCAAACACACACAAAAAAAAAGGAAAAATCAGGAACAAAAAGAAAGGAAAAAAATTTAAAAAATGCTAATGAAATATCTAATTTCTATTGTGCATCAATTAACAACAGCTCAATTCTAACGCAAAGAGAGGTTGAAGATATTTTTATTCGAATATGCAAGAAAAATTCAAATATAAACATGGATTTCGCAGTAGAAATCTACAACAAAGTATTGATAATGATAGAAGATTTTTGCAATTTACTATTCAATTAGCATTAGCAGTTGTTATAAACAAATTTAATGGCCTATCTTAAAAACAGAGTGGCTTATATCTAAAAACTTACTGCTTCATACATGGACAATTATCTGTTGTCTGGGTACTTTAATATATTAGAATCACTGTGCAGCAAAATTGCCGCCATGCAAATCATAATATTTTCCATCCAAATCTGTTTTTTTTTCATAAAAAAATGTGTTAGAATCTTTTAGATATTAAGGTGTGATATGCACGGCACCAATTTTGTTTACAATGATGCTAACACATAAGTACTATTGTGTGTTCCAGAGCAGCAGTCACCAATTAGTGATAGGAATTGGTTAGAAATTTTGGATGTTCCACAGAAAAACCGGGACATTATTTATACTTTTATGAAGATTCAGTTTAAAAAGAAAGATGAGCATCAAAAAAACATACTATGGATTATACTTTGCTAAACACTTTTAGTTACCAATTTTAACAAATTTCCTGAGTTAAGCAATTTTTTAGCTATTTTTTCAGATTTTCCATTGAAATTTTAAAGTTAGCTTTGGTAACCATAGTAAAAATTGGTGGTTAAACACTTCAGTCTGATCATTGTTGGTATGTTATTGCTTTTCATGTTTATTTTCAGGTGTATGGGAACGTAAATAAAGATGTGTATATGACTATAGTGGTCAATCCTATTAGTGGTCCACAAATTATAAAGTTATACATTAAGTGGTTCATGAAGTGCTGAAGGTTGGCAACTGTTGTTCTAGATTAGGCAAACCAGACAATTTCTGTATCTGCACAGACAAGGAAGCAACACAAAATATCTACCCATAAACATTGTAAAATTAACCCTTTAACCACAAGAAGAGCCCTTTTAAATTTGTTTTCAAACTTGGCATCTCCCCACAATGTAAATAATTTTAGATTTATAACATAAGGACAAAAAAGAACCATAGTAACTTGGAGTATTCAGTTAATAAATTACAAATTAAATCTGTTTAGAAAAGTTTTGTTTATGTATATTCACACATTTTTAATTAAAAAAAAGTCATACCTCAAGTGTAAGCAGTCAAAAATATTAGAAATGAGTGCTTTCTCTTTTCTTTCTTTTTAACCAGACTGAGCCACAGGAATGCGTGACCTATAACAAACTTAAATGTTAAAAAACTATCTAAAGCAAATTAAAGTTGAATATTTTGATGAAATCACCAAAAACACAGCTCCAAACAAAGGTACTATTGGAACTATGTGAACCCCAATTTTCTATGTGTCACACACGGTGAATTGGTAACCATGTGCTTCCTTTTATATAATGTTGCCAATACAGTTGCGATAACATGAAATACCAAAACAAACATAAAATATACATCATATAGTCTGAGTTTTCCCATTTGTATTTCGCAGTAACATTAAATAAAATTTTGAAATCACACGAAATAGATCCTTTGTGAATCTAATGTTATTGCCCCAACGTTTAGAAATTTCAACAATTTAGTGGAAAAATTCACAGGCAAATGCAAAAAAAAAAAATTATTATTGTATAAAAACAGTCATATAGCAATTTTCCCTTTTTGAATGCATATTGCTGCATTTGGCCTTATGATTTTATGTAAATGGTTGACAAAAAAAATATAAGTACCAAAAAATAAAAATTATCTATTTATTTAAATTAGAATCACTAGAAAAAGATAAAATACTTGGAAGATTTCAATTGATACGCTACTTGTTTGTGGAGATATTTTGAAATCACGCCAAACAGATCCATTAGCGTACAGAATCAAAACTAATATTTTGTACATGAAATATACACAAATTGTATATACAGTATCATATATAATCATATAATCATATATTGTATAATTGAATACACAGTTGTAATTGTATATATCCCGAGCTTAAAAATAAATTGAAAAATGAAATACAATACTAACATTAATGGACACAAAAAGAACTGAATATCTTTATCAATGCTAAAGCATAATTTGAAAAAAAAATTACAATCTTACAACCACCTGCTTCCTCAACATGTATTTGAGCCATCTGTCTGCATTGTGCTTGTTCACTGATGCCTATTCCAATTTGATATGCAATTACCCTTAACGCTGCTTTTGCCAGCACAATGTGATGACCTTAGTTCGATTTTCTGCAATGCAATTTTATGTACTGAAGCCAATTGACTGCACTTAAATAGAAGGTAAAAACAAAAACGGTATGAAATTGCGAAACAGCTCTGAATGGGCCTTATACCCAAATCAGTCAACACAGCTCAATTCCGACGCAATGGGAAACAAAATATTTCATTCCACTTGAACAAATCGCTCCAAACAGGTCAATTTCACTATATAGTTCGAACTCAAAATAATATTAATTGACAGAACAGAATTCTCACCAATTGCACTGAGAAATAAGAAAAACAAAAAACTAAATGTAGAACAATGAAAAAATAAACTATATTCACACAAAATCAACTCTATCGTAAAAGACACAGCTCAATAGCAATGCAATGCATCACACAATAATTAAGGTGACTGTATATTCAAAATGTAACAGACACCTGGAAGTATCATTAATGACGCGTAACATAACACTACCAAATCAAATTTGTGCATCGTTTGCAATCATATATTGAACGTGCCTGCTCTCCAACAGAGTTAGGGAAGAAATTTAAATCAAACATGGTTAAAGATATTTTGCATTGAATACGCAAGGAAAATTCAACATTTCATAAATCTTCGACAAAGCGTTAATGATAATTGAAGATTTTTACAATTTCCAATTGTTATCAACAAAGTTCACGGCATATCTTTAAAATTGAGTGGCTTACATCTAGACATGGATTTCTTCTCACATGGACAATTATTTGTGTTATAGAATAGGCAGACCAAACAATCATTTCTATATCTGCACAGACAATGAAGCAACATAAAACATTGTCTACCCAGAAGCATTGTAAAATTAACCCTTTGCCTTCATGGACTCCAGAGCAGAATCATTTCATCAAATTTGGGTATATTTTATTTGTATGTGATAGTTTTTTTATTCAAATTAATACAATAATTTTTTATCTTTCTGTTTAAGACTGCCCCTCGTTTATATGTTTTTGACTATTGTATGAACTGCATGAACTTAATTATGTATTTTGAAATTATTTGTTACTTACAAATTATTGGAGCCTATAAACGACATTATATAAAACAAAGCACCTGGTTGCCAATTCACTCCATAGGCAATAGGAATTGTCAACTTGGCGAGTTAATAATAGAATGGTCAATTATTGCGATAATCGCACACAAGTACCATTATTTCTAATATATATATAATGATTCACACACATTTTTGTTCATTGTTCTTTATTATATATCTTTCTGATTTACCTGTTTTTGTTGAAAATTCTTATTCGGATACTTTCTTTGGTACTCCTGTATTATTGCAGCCTATTGACGACATTATATGAAACGAAACACCTGGTTGCCAATTAAAAACATATGACACATAGGAAATCGGGGATGCCAACTTGGCGAGTTACAATAGAGTTGGCGATTGGTGCAATAATACATAAGTATCCTATCTTTTATTTGTTTGAATTTTTGTGTATTATTATTTACTTTTGTAACCCCCATCGCATACTTTGTGGTGCATCAGTCTTTTTTACCTGACGGAGCGACAGCAACATGTGGTACAGCTACTTGTAATATATAAAATTGAATCTTAAAAAAATATCAAAAATAAAATAAGGCTCACTAATTTGATTAAATCAATATAAACAGTTTCATACAAACACAAAACATATATCAGAAAATCTTTATTTCGTATTTCAAAGAGACATCAAATAAAATTTTAAAAATTATCAAAAACAGATAAAAAAAACTTATTTAAGAACAATCTCATCGATTAATTTCGCCAAATTAAGACATCACGAAGTGCAAAAACCTATGTTGGCGAGGCCCTTTTTCATTTGCGGTGAAAGATCGGCAAAAAAAAAAAAAAAAAAAAAAAACCGCCGGTACACTAAAATATTTAAAAAACACAAACAAAAATTATACATTTAGTTAAAAAGAATTTCTGGAGAAAAACATAAAATAGGCGCTTCTGATATTCACACACATAATATTAATTTCATTCTATCTAAAGCAGGTAACGAAAACAAAAATACAATACTAACGTTAATTGCAGTAAGAACTGAACTACCCTTACTAGTGCGAAGTTTTGATTTGTAAAAATAATTATAATAAATAATATTTCTAAAGAAATAAATAAATTCTGCGTGAAAATACTGAAAAAGTAAGTTGTAATTTGTAAGCAAAATCATAAACATCCCGCGATAATACTAACCGAGTGTTGCCAAACCTACAAAACAAAATTTTAGTTGTTAAAAGAATAATCATTAAAAAAATGATTTATTTGAAAAATAATCCTAATTAAGTATCAAAGAACAAAAAAAAAAATGGATAAATATTTCAACCACTAATCATAATTATAAAAAAAATATCTAATAATCCCGAAAAAACTGTGCGTAAAGTATAAATTTCCACATTCAGTGAAAAACTTGACATGATATGACGTCATAACACCAAAAAATCACTTAAAAATTAAATTTTAAAAAAATTTAGAGTGAATTACGAAATAATAAGTACATAAGAACCCGTCCGGATTCAAGTGCAACGTTATGTCAAATTTTCAGAGGAAATGCTCCAGTAGTTTCGGAGATTAGCGGCTTTGAACAAGCACACACATTACATTTTTATTTATAGAGATTTGAAATAAACCAATTCAATTCAGTTTCCTATGGATTTGTTCTTCACTTGAACTTGATCGTGAGGGAAAATAACGAGGCCCATTATGTTGCTTTTGAGAGCGACATTAATTCAAAAATCTATCAGTTCTAACCGTTTTTCCATTCGAAAGCTTGGAATGCGATAGTCATGGTCACGAATTCGTGGTCGTTGTTGGTCAGTCCTGGTTCCGTTGAAGACATACAGGGTGTTGCCGAATTCGACCGACAAATTGATGCAAGTGATATTAGATAACAAGTGGACAACAAATTCTCATAGAACATATGGGGTCACAAACCACGTTTAGTGGGAGTAATTTGCAAAAGTAGTTATGAAAGGTGTGATGCCAAAGGGAATGAAAATGGGAAATAAAAGGAAAGAAATACATTGATTAGACATGTTTACAATAAGAACAATGCATCACTGCTTGACGTCAGAAATGCCACAATAAGTTATTGTCAGAGGAATTGTTCGAAATTGTTGCCGCATCATAGCCGACGGACGAAGGATTGTCGGACGAGTTGAATCAAATTCGGTGTGCTGGCGATGCCAGCTAAAGCGATGACGATCCTTACCATGAGATCCTACCACTAACGTCTCCTACACAGGTGGTTTCAGGTGGCCCCAGAAGAAGAAATCCAAGAGATTGAGGTCCGGAGAGCGTAGAGGCCAAGCCATAGGTCTGCCACGCCCAATCCACCTTGCGGGATATGTATCATGGAAGTTGTGCACTGCAGTCGAAAAATGTGTTGGTGCACCGACTGCATGAAGCACACACGTTCTAGAACGCAGTGACCGGTGCTTCTTGCAGCAACTCCGGGAGACATTTGTATACTTGCAGGTTTCTACGGCTCTCCAAATCCCCCCATTCGTTTGACCACTTCCTCCCAACGGCTACTATTAGCACGATTTTCATCGACTGAACGTGTGCTTAAGTGATTTGTCAACCCCATGTATCTGAATTTTTCGGTATATTGGGGCTCAGAGTGTTCCCATTTCAGATACATGAAGGCACCGATAGTCTAATTTTGATTTTATTTTTTATTCAAGCTAAAGCAACGCAATTTTGTGTCACTCTTTTCAAGAACTTCTATAAAAGAAATTTGAAGGCTGTAATACTGCGTAAGATCAAAGAAATAAAAAAAAGGCTCATAAATAATCAACAGTCGGTTTCTCGGAAATTGTGTAAATAATATCGAATCACTATTATACGAGATATCTGTTTTTAAAAATAAATTTTACTTTTAAATTTAGTTATAATTTCGATACTTCAGGACATCGTTCGAAACACTGAAATGTGAAGAGTGATATTTCTGTACGTTCTACGCGTGTGTGTGTGTGGTTTCATCTTCAACTTGTTTGTCTCGATTTTCCGTTATTGTATACTAAAACGGGAATGTCAAACTCATAGGATATTTCGGGTCACATGATCTATTTTGTTTTACGCTGGGGCCCGCATGTTTTCAACGTTCAAAAAGTTAAAATTTAGATAATATAACTTCTTAAATGATTATACAGTCAAATTTATTAGAGACTCAATGTCAAACTTTATTGTATATCGCACAAATGTAGTCGTTTTATATTTCAAGTTATTTTTATTAACTTAAGTAATATATATATATATATATATATATATATATAGCAGTAAAAATAATTCAAAAGAAGACTAATAAATCCCAAGCATCCTAAGATCAGACCGGAAGAACCAAGAACATGGAACCATGACAAACCAAAAAGAAATGTATCTAGAGGGGAAAACTATTATGATTTCTCGAGCTGTCACTGGTTTAGGACAGTGAAACAGGATTAAACATTGTTTGTGAGATCTCAACCTTCTCCTGCAGCAGAAATTGTTTCTACATAATAGCTTCCAGTATAAACTAAGGCAAAAGCCTAAAACCCACGTGGGTGAATATAACAGCAATAGAATAGAAATTGCAATATTAAATTACCATAATATTTATATATATATATATATATATATATATATAAATATTATGCAAAACAGAGAATTAAAAGTTGTAATAAGGAACACAGTTAAATATTGCTTTTTAGAAAATATTTGACATCTTTTTTCACGAAGCATGTCATCAAAATTTGCCTAAATATATTGAGCTGATGCAATTTTTAAAATTAATAAATGTTGATCAAGGTTAATCATGACCTACTTAAATTTTTGTTATTTTTCAATAAAGATAGTAGTTGCACGCATTAAAATAAGTGGCTTCCAAATATAGCCATTATTAAGGTAACTTGTGTTTTTACAATGAAAAGGAGGACGAAAATTTTTTAAGAACAAATTACAACTTAAATATACGAAACACTTTAATAATCCTAACACAAATACACTAATTACGCATAAATTACTTTAAATTATTTACTTAATGAGTATTTTCCCATTAAATTATATTTTTTTCACTATATCATTTTCTAAAATATCGGAAATTTCAGAGCAAAAAAATATAATTTATACTGAATTTTACGGTAAGTAAAATATCAACATTCAATCTTGATTTCTCACTTGTCCAAAAATCATTACCAATTGAAAAAACTCTTTCAAATGTTGCATTAGTTCCAGGGAAGCACAACATAGATTCAACAACAATAACTAAATTTTCACATAGAATGTGTTATTTTTTTAATTGGTAAAACATTTCCACCCCTATTTTTGAATTTTAGAATGTTGATTTTTTAATTGTTCTAAATTATTAAAATTTAAATAATTCTAATCACTTCAAACAAACAATTGTCATCAACATGTTGAAATTGATTAAAGCTGGATAGAAATATTTAACCATTTAAGAAATGAACACATTCTCAATGAAAATTTAGTTATTCTTGTTAAATTTTCATTGTCCTGCCCTGGAACTAATGCAGTAATTGAAAGAGTATTTTCAATTATTAATGATTTTGGGACAAGTGAGAAATCAAGAAACTCTCCGAAACTACCGATATGTTAAAAATTGATATATTGAGAAAAAAAATTCATTCAGTGTGGTAAAATACTCGTTGAATTAAATAAGTGAAAGGGATGCAAGTGTAATTAGTGTATTTTTGTTTGAATTAATAAAATGTCTCATATACACTCATGGGAAAAAATTAGAAGAAGGAGTCGCCAAAAAGAAACGAAATTTTACATACGTAATGACTACTTTGATATAAGTAAATGATTTAAAAAATCAAAGAAAAAGGATCATTTATTTCAGAGAAAGGTGCAAAAGAACGGAGGATTTAATACCCTGTTGAACCCTCTAGCGCGAATGCACGATACGATGCGATAGGGCATTGAGCCTTAAAAGTTCTGTATGATGTCTTGAGACATTTAGTTCCATATTTGCTGTAACCTTGCCTCTAGTTCGTTGAAACTCATGGGACGCCCAAATCGCCGTCACAAATGATCCCATATATGCTCGATTGGAGACAAATCTGGGTATCGGGCAGTCCAAGGAAGGGTAGTAACAGTGCGAAGATAATCTTGTGACACCCTTGTCCTGTGAGGCCGAGCATTGTCTTGTTGAAATATGGCTCCTGGGAGCCGTGTCATGAGAGGCAACACATCTGGTTGCAGGATGTCATGGACATACCACTGGGTTGTTATGGTAACACAGATCAATACTAGAGGTTATCGTGTATTCTAGGCAATGGCACCCCATATCATCACACCAGCTGGGGGAGCGGTGTATCACTGTAAAGCAAAGGCAGGATTGAGGCGTTCACCATGGGGTCTCCACACACGAACAAGATAGCTACCACTGCTGAGATTGAAGCTAAATTCGTCGCTAAAGACGACCTGGTTCCCTTCCGCTGCAGTCCAGTTTCCTCTTGTGCAGCACCACTCCAAATGGAGATGCCGATGGGTGGAAGTCAACGGCAGCACACGTAATGGGCACCGCGATCCCAAATGTCCTGAAGCCAGGCACCTTCTTATGGTTTGAGAAGACACAGGGGCCCCTCGTGAAGGTGCTACCTGTGCCAGGATGGCGGCCGATGAAACAGTTGATTGTACGCATGCATTTCTTACGATGTGGTGGTCTTTTCGATGACTGGTCTGTCGAGGGCGTCCTGAGTCTGGTATTCGTGTAAATGACATCTCTCGGATCCACAGGTTCCAACACCTCTTCACAACACAATCAGAGCGGGCTAATTGACGAGCTACTCATCTAGCTGACCACCCAGTTTCCATCATGCTGATGATTCTCCCCCTCTAAAACTTCTACAGCTGCTCATAGCGTCTTCGAAAACGGCGTAATGGCATGTCTAGCTCAGCCCTTTCTTTTTAAATGTTTCAGCACTCTCAAACAAGCTTTGGTTACCTGTTTTATACTTCTCAGAAAATGACGTTAAACGCCCTCTACTGGCTATACGTAATGCGCGATTACGCTGCATTTCTGATCATTTGCATATCTTCCGGACATGTACCTTCATGCCAAGTTTCGTTACGATCCCGCAATTATTTCTTGGTGCGCTAATTATTTTGTCCTTGATTGTATTTACATTGTAATTTTTTCTTAAACCTTTCGCCCTTCTTTTCATTGTAAAAAAATTGGTCACCTTAGTTTAATGCATAATTGATTGTTTGATTTTAAATAAATATAAAACTTTTCACCAAACGCACGAGGAAGACAATCTCCTTTGGTGTTTAACTTAGTGGCGCAAAAGCCCATGAAGGCCAAGGCCTATTGTGCTCAACTCAGTGTACGTGACCTTGGGCCCTGAGGTGCATGAGCAGATATTCCGGTCAGGTGGTCAGTCCGGCGTGCCTTTGATGTTTATTGTTTTGTAAACTCTTTTATTTTAAATAAATCACTGTAAATACCATCATATAGTTGTAGTAATTTTCCATTTCGTAAAGTTCAAAAAATTAACCCTAAATAAACATCAAAATGAAACAAAAAAAAAACTTTAAAAGCTTGATTGTAAAGAAATTTTAAAAAGTCTCGTTGGGCTGCAACTTATGTAGAGACCCCTTGGGCCATGCTTGTACTAAAACAATATAGTGGCTTACAGTAGTAGCATTCATCCACTCTTGGAAACTATTGCTTAATAGTTTACCTATTGACATAACCGCACAGTAAAAATAAATTACAAAAAACAATTTCTCATATGAAGGAATTGTTTCATAATTCATCGAAAGAGCCCCGTTCGTCTCTAATATTGAGTTCAAGTCATCTGTTTTTGATCGAGTCATTCCCCCAGGTTTCCATGAGTCAGTCGCTGGGATAAATTTTATCATTTTGCTTTGTTAAGGAACCTTTTCTTTCAATTCTAGTTCTAGAAGATTAAATGACGAATCATTAGAACAATGAATATGGATAGACAGAAGCGGACAAGTAAGTCGTATTTTCTTCTTTTCTCTGTCTTTCATTAAATATATTTAACGATTGGATGTCAAATTTTGCAGTCTTACGTGTGTATATATTTAAGTCACAATCTTGATTTAATATTACTGTGATTTGACATAAATATGAGACCACGGTAGCCTAAGGTAACGGACTCGTGTCATGAGTTCGAACCGCTCAAGACCTGCCGTGTAGAGGAGGCTGATGCACGTTAATTATGTCAAGGCTCAAGTGTCCTCCTGTTGGTGTGGTGTAAAAGTTAGGGTTCCAGCTCAGGTGTCGTCCTCGTCATTTGATCGTTGTTCAAAATCACGGTTGCCAAAAGCCCTCGAGTAGCTGAAGAGTGCGATATAAAAAATTCACTCACTCATTCTCTCACTCTATGTAAATATTTAGTTGTTGGAATAGAATCGAACTTTTATTTAATTATAATACTTAAAAAAAAGTGTCAGCCAATATTTATTTTTGAATTATTTTTGTACAGCTTCAAAACGCATTAGACTAATTTGATTACTTTGATCACCTTGGACCTGATCAGAGTTGAAAGATTTCAGTCTACTCAATATCGCGTTATGGATATGACACTAAACATTTTTTTTCGAATAGAGTTGTTTAACATTTTCAAACATCAAGTTTCATGTTACTTTCTTATTTTTTACAAAAAGTTTCTTGTTACGTCTTATGTCTCACCAACCCAGAATTAACTCATTCGTACTTGTATTCTATCCATGTTTTTTTAAGAATATTCCTGTTTATAGCATCTTATTTACATATCAACAGTAAATTCAGAGAAAAATCGCTACCCTCGCAAGGATTAATGCGATTGCTTTTTTTTTTATTGGATTGGATTCTTTATTAACGTCCCACACACACTCTAACCCTTCAATGCATATTGTTGCCAATTGTCTACATTCCAGATCCACTTAATTTTATAAAGAAACCTGTGTGTGTGCGCGCCTTTCTGACTGCACATTGATAAGCACAGGAAATAAATCATGTGTGAAAGAAAAACGACATTACTTTTGGAGTGAAAGTTTCAATTGGGTAGCTGATAAAGTTACTTGGAAAGATATTTTCTACTTTCAGAGCATGATTTACAAATTGAAAAGAAAATTACTAGTCATCTGCTGTCAGGTAAGCTATCAATGCATTTAAAAATTAATTCGTCATATGCTAGATTCTTGTCGAGTACTGTACGTTGTCAAATGTATACAAACAGATTTTTTTCGAAATAAATAATCAATATTATTACCGAGACTTATTTATTTATTTTTTTCTACTTAACCTATGAGTACATTCCTATAAAAAGTGATTTTTTTAGAACTCCAAACAAAAACTTAAGGACTAAAGCAACGTGGTTAAGAGCTCTCTCCAAACGTGCCAATAAAAGAGATCTCCCAATGCCATAATCACTCACTGTCATTTCTTTTTGGAAGTTATCGAATGAGCACAGTTTTTAAGATAACTATTTCGTGATAATAGACGTTCAAATACAATATGAGTTTTGTTGCAATACTTGTTGTTCTTTTGAGATATAGGAAAGAACGAATTTTCTTAGACCTTCTAAGGAAGTGCGTCAATAGTAGAAAATAATAATTTAGTGACCATTTTCTTTGGTTATCGAAGAAGTGAAATAAAAAAGACACATTGGGCTCTTAATCCAGTGAATGAGTGAATATTAACTTGGCACTATTCAGCTACTCGAGGGCTTTTGGCGACACACCTCATCATTTTGAACCATGGTCAAGTAACGAGGATGACACCTGAACTGTCACCCCATATCCTAACTTTCACATCACACCAACGGTAAGACGTTTGAGCCTCGACATATTTAATGTGCATCAGGATCCTCTGCATAGTGGGTCTACAGTGGTACTAGGTCCGATGTCATGACACGCTGGCCATGAGTCCGTTACCTTCAGCATTAGACTACCGCGGCCACAGCTCTGAATGAAAGTGCAATGCGTTTTTTTGAAAAATGCTTCAAATTATAATCGGTCTTTACTAATTCAAACGTGTAATTTTTTTCTCTTTTGAGTCTTAGTTTTACTTGGAACGAAAATATAACGATCTGTTTGAGTTCAGGTTTGGGTGAGGGGAAAGAGACAAGAAATACGGGTGGGAAAAGTAATTCAACATTCAACAAATAAAAACGTGTATAAATTAGAAAAAGAAAAGAAGAAATTGTGTTGGTGTGGGAGTAATGTCTTCCACTGAAAAATTATTTTTTTTCAAAAAATCAGATCTATATACACATTTTTTATTAATTTTTATGCGATACCTTTATCATCTCATATAAATTCCTTAAATAATTTAAAAGAACATTTCTGTAAGAAATGGTTCGATTGTATTATTTTTTCGAATAGGAGCGATAACTTTTATACAAAATATTAACTTTTAGCAATTAATACACGTCAATGTTTACTTTTAAAGATCGAAATCAGGATACGATAGAATAGATTCTGTCAATCTCGCATAAAATCTATAATTTATTTTAAGTTGAAATTGAATTGGTATCTACTTTTTTTTACTTTAATTTCCGTAAGACAAGAATGGACAAATGGTGTTGATTGTATCCCGCCCCCCTTAAAAAACATTAAAAATATTGAAAATGACTTTTGCTCGGTATTTCGAGACGTCAGTTATTACGATTTCCCGAAATTTGCAAAATAAGCAACTGCCCTCTATTTCGTAAAAACTGCTTTAAAAAGTGAATAGAAGTAACGTTCTTTCCAAACGTTTTCAACGGAAATGATTTTTTAAACGAATTAGTCGTAATGTATTAAAGTAATCAATTAAAAATTGTATGGATTTCCTAAGGAAAGGAGTTCATTTGAATTTTTACAGCTCACCTCATGACATCCGAAAATAAAGATGTCGAAGAGATGAAGGAATTCATCGAAGATAAAAATAAAGAGAGTTATAGTCATTCTTCCGAAAATGGAAAGGCTGCAGAAATTAAAATTCAGGTAAAAGTTTCTAGTGCAATTCTGTTTTTTTGAACTTTATTTTTATTGCGTCAGATAGAAAAATATAAGTGGAATAGGATAAATTTCATTAAGCGTGAATTTTTGCACAATTCTTTTCATCGTATTAATAAAGAGATAAAAATATTATACTTATTCATAATACTTACACCATACTTATTCATAAAATATCATAATTTAGAATAAAAAAATCACATCTCAGAATTTGTAAGCAATTAAAAGTTTTTTCATCAGGAGACAATTGTTGAAATATTCTTTCATCTTATGGAATGGTATTAGAAACCATGGTACGAGGGCATTTTACTCATTGATGTAATCATCTTTTTTTTAAAAAACGGATTTGTTTTATAGGTGAGAATGGAAATAACGAGCACAAATTAGGAATAATTGGTTTTAAGAAATATGGGTTTGGGTACAAACTGGGACTTTTGGAAAAGTTAAAGTGAGTCAGGAGTGATTTTAGAGTTTATTGAAGCAAGAGCTGGTTTCGGCTATACTGCACCAAACATTTGTCTAAATCTTCATAACAATTATAAAAAACACAGTTAGAAATTTAGATTATTGACATGAATAATTTATACACTCACGGACAAAAAAATTAGCGCACCAAGAAATAATTCAGGGATAGTAACGAAACTTGTCATAAAGGTACATGTCCGGAAGATATGTAAATGATTAGAAATGCAGCGGGATTGTACATTATGTATAGCTGGTACATGAATCTTAACGTCGTTCTCCGTGGAGTATAAAACAGGTAGCCAAAGCTTGTTTGAGAGTGCTGAATCATTTAAAAAGGAAGGGCTGAAGTAGACATGCCATTACGCCATTTTTGAAGACGCTATGAGCAGCTGTCGCAGTTTTAGAGGAGGAGAATCATCAGCAGGATGGAAGCTGGGTGGTCAGTTAGGCGAGTAGTTCGACAATTAGGCCGCTCTGATTGTGTTGTGAGGAGGTGTTGGGACCAGTGGATCCGAGAGATGTCATTTACACGAAGACAAGGCTCACAGGACGCCCTCGAAAGACCAGTCGCCGAGAAGACCGCCACATTGTAAGAAATGCACGCGTACAGCCAACTGCTTCATCGACCGCCATCCAAGCATAGGTAGCACCTTAACTGGGAACCCTTGTGTCTTCTCGAACCATACGAAGGTGCCTGGCTGAAGGACATTTGAGATCACGGCACCCATTACGTGTGCGGCCCTTGACGCCCACCCATCAACGCCTCCGTTTGGAGTGGTGCCACGCACAAGGAAACTGGACTGCAACGGAATGGAAACAGGTCGTTTTTAGCGACGAATCCAGATTCAATCTCAGTAGTGATGACAATCGTGTTCGTGTGTGAGGACCCTGTGGTGAATGCCTCAACCCTGCCTTTGCTTTACAGCAACACACCGCTCCCACAACTGATGTGATGGTATGGGGTGTCATTGCCTACAATACACGGTCACCCCTAGTATTGGTCCGTGGCTCCATGACAGCCCAGTAGTATGCCCATGACATCCTGCAACCACATGTGTTTCATGCAATGGCTCCCAGGAGTCATTTTTCAACAAGACAATGTTTGGCCTCACACGGCAAGTGTGTCACAAGACTTTCTCCGCACTGTTACTACCCTTCCTTGGACTGCCCTATACCCAGATTTGTGTCCAATCGCGCACATCTGGGATCATTTGGGACGTTGAGTTGGGCATCCCACGAGTTTCAACGAACTAGAGGCAAGGTTTTAGCAAATATGGAACGAAAAGACATCATACAGAACTTGTATGCATCAATGCCCGATTGTATCCCATCGTGTATTCGTACTAGAGGGAGTTCAACAGGGTATTAAATCCTCCATTCTTTTGCCTTTTTGTCTGAAATAAATGATTATTTTTCTTTGTTTTTCTAATTATTTACTTATATCAAAGTAGTCATTACGTATGCAAAATCTTGTTTCATTTTGACGACTTTTTCTTGGTGCACTAATTTCTTTGTCCATAAGTGTATTTAAAAGCTAAAATTCATCAAAATCGTATTAAAAATTTATTTATAATTGTTACATTATGTTAAAATGCTTAAAAGTGAAATTAAAAGTGTCGAAAATCATTTAAAAATACATATTTTATATCAAAACGTATTAATTAATGTTCAAATTTCCTCTGTAATTTTAATTTCTTCGATTTCTGGTGGGGGGGG
>BMAO01029412.1:0-41688 GCA_019973975.1 Trichonephila clavata | reverse complement strand
TTTTCTTGTGATCAAGTATTAATACTAGCTGGAAAATTACACGTTAAATGGTATTCAGTTTACGTGAATCGTTTTGTAAATTATTTTGACGAATGTGTTTGAAAATATGATGGGTTCTTGCAATATTGTGAATGATAACAAGTAGTATGAAGCACCTGAGTTAATTGAAATACAAATTACTCATTGTTGTTTTGATTTGGAAAAATATCCATATCCTGTTTTTGTGTGCCTAGTATATTTATTGTTTAATTTGGAATATAGAATTCATTATATTATATACGTACATCTTTAGCTATCCGCTTTTCGTTCGATCCGATCTGTGTATATATAGCTCATGACCTTGCTAGATAAAAATAAAACAAAACTTTCTGTTCAGATCATGTGACAGAAGTGTGCCTCTGATTGACATACCGCCATGACATCCAATATCCATTCTATGCTAGCGGATTAGAATACCTGAACTGAATAGTCCCCGGCCTGCTCATACGGAACCACTGCGGGTGCTCTTCGTCAAGGGACAGCTGTGAAACCAGCATGATGCAATAGTGAGACATTTGCGAATATGAAATCCAGTGAAATAAATATTCGTTGCGAAAAAAAGCAAAACTTGCTAGCGGTGCAAATCTCGATCGGCGCCCGCGCGTCTCCATTATGCAAGAAAACCGGAAAAAGCCCTTTTCGAGTTAACCAGTGTCAGTTTGTGTTTATGAAAGCATTCAAGTAAATCTCTGTGTTGTTAAGTGTGAATTTATTTCGGTTGGATGTCCGTTCGAGTGGACTAACGCCGATGCTGGAGAGACGGCCAGTTCGACCTATGTCTCGGAGACTTATTGGTAAGTTTTTGGTATTCATCTCATTGATGTTATGTTGTCTGTTTCATTTAGAAATGTGCAATCGCAGGAAAAATTGAGGTTGGTAGGGACTCTCACGTTTTATACAACAATAGAATTGTTTATTAAATGAACGTAACTCAAAATGCATATTTTTAACAAAGATAATTTAAACCTTTCGATTTTATTGATGTTTGCGTTGTTCTCATATCTTAAGCTGTTTGAGATTTCATTTCAATCTATAACTTATTAGATCGCTTAAAAATCTTAATCGAAACAGATGAAATTATTTTTGGTTTTAAATATGTTTGATATTCAAAATTAATGTATTCGTAAAAATAAGAAAAATATACATACATTGTAGAAAAATTAAGGGAACATTTGACTTCAGATTGAATAACTTACTTTTAACAATATAAACACTACTTATTTTCTCTCTTTCTGTGTGTTTGTTTATAAATGAATTGGGAGCGTAATAAATTTTTGTGTGATAAACAAGAACTTGTATATTCTTAAAATTTTGCGTGTGAAATTTACGAACATGTAAAGCAAAGAGAAAAATATGGTTACGCTGATTTTACGGTATTGTTCTATTTCTTTTAAAATGTTTTAAAATATAAAATAAAACAATGCAAAGTATATTGATTGTGTTTTAATTTTCTGTTTTCTGTGGATGGTTCTACGTTACTAAGTAGATCAATAATTTCGTAATGTGCATTTATTAACTAAAAAACCGATAAATTTTAATAAAAATATGAAAACATTTTTTTTTTAAAGAAAAGCTTTACTAATGGCGAATTTTTATGAACATTTTATATCAGACTTTTTAATTAATATGAAATATTGATCAAATTGTAGAAATTGGTTTGTTGAAATTGTCTTCAAATTTAGAAAAAGCAAATAAGTTTTAATTACAAATGTGCTTGAAATAAATTAAAACAAACTACTTATTCAGTAATAAGAAACAGTTTATTAAGTATAAATTTCTGTTCTGTAGCAAGTCGGTTTGTGTGTTTAATTTAAAACACATTGTGGGGAATTTTTTTTAAAATTTTGAATCAATTTGTGAAATTTTTAAGAAATTAATTACATATATATATACTTTCTTCGAATATAGTTCCCTCTGTTATAAAGTTAATGTTTATCGTAGCTGAAATTATTTGCAAAAAAGTAAGTTCTCAAATTTTCTTTGAATATTTTTTCCTCTTCCTCTTTTAAATTTCAGTGTGGCATTTTTATCAGCTTTTCTCAATTAATGTTTTCTACTTTAAGCAAATTTTTCTAAACATTAAGTTTTTTTACTCTCCATTGTTATGTTTGCGATGCTTTTGTGAGGGTTCAGAGCTGCTGTTATTAAGAAACCTCTTTTAACTATTTTTCAGTTTACTTTTTAAGTTTTCTGGAGCTTTTTTGTATTGAAAAATTTACAATGCAAGTTACTTCTAGTATGTTTGTTTTCCTCTTTCTTCTTTTTTTTTTAAAGCGCTTGCTTCTTGAAAAACTCTAAAAATGCTCTTCGTGAAAGAGGGAAAATAAATAGAGAACCAATGTATTTCTTGTGTTCACCAACGTGATATTTTACTTTTCTAACTCGAAACCTCTACACCCTAACCATCTTGCTTTTTTGTAACCGAACTGAATATGCAAAACACCTTATAACTATATTAAGTAGAATGCGTATTTTTTAAAAAAAATCTTTATAAAAAGTCTAGATTCAAAATATTTTAACTCTTTTAACGGAAAAAATTTCCAGTTGCATTGCATGAGCAACCTGAATAGATTAAGTTAAAATTATTGATTAATTTTTAAAAAGGATGAAATAACAAGTTTTCTCGAATAAAATCTGATTTATATGTTTATAAAGAACAGAGCACTTAATTGAATTTCTTAGAATTCTCTTTGTTTTTGAATTAAATGTGATTTTCGACTGTTCATCTTTATTCTTTCTTTTTTGCATGATGGAGCTCTTGAATTTTAATAATTCAAAACTGATAGAAATTTTTATTTTTTAATTGGAAAAGAATTTTAAATTCCATACTTTTGCCTTTTTTTAGTGAATTTAGTGATATTTAAGTGAAACCTGTTTTTTTTTTCAGTTATAATTATTTTTATTACTTAGAAATCATGCTTACAAAATTTTTTGTTGAATAAATATACGTCATAAAAAAAGTATTAATGAGTACCATAATTCTTCATGCAATTCTTAATGTTACTTAAGGTATGTATTCTGCTTAATTCTTTATACTGTAGGTATGTTTAAAATTTCAAAACTACAACTTTCTGTTTTGTGCTCGAGTCAACATTTGACTAAATAAAATTAACTTTACATGAGACGCCCATTAGGTATAGTGGTTAGCGACGCTGACTGCTGTGCCGTAGGGCCTGGGTTCAAATCACGGAGAAGACATGGATGTTTGTAAATGTATAATTGCCTTTGCGGCTTGGAGGTACACTAAATAGCCGTCGAGCCACAAGTCCTTTCGTGAGGTTGCGTGGATGGGGAAGAGAGATGGGAGGCCCCTGACCCAACTCCAGTGTGTTCTCACTCAAAATTGGGGTGGAATCGAGCTAAATCGTACTGTCGCCTGTATGGTGCTTAAGGCTATGGCCAACGACAGGCTTACGTCTTGCCCCTTGCCATGATGAGTTTCATGGGCCTGGATGTGACGAAGTCGAGATCAGGTGGCATAAGAAACAACTGTACATGATACGATGAGTTCTCAATCATTATTATATACTTTATGGATATTTGCTCTATAGTTATATCAATCAATTTCTCTCTTTTGATATGTATTTTTTCAAAGAACTGAATGTAAAATTATTATTTTAGCAGGGAATATACTTCTTCATTAATTAAATAGAATAAAAAAAATAACAGCTGTTGACAGAGAATTCGGTTGTCCATCAAAAATAGAATCAAAAGTTGTCTGTAGGAAAGCATTTCTTCATTATAATCTAAACATTAATAACACCAATCTTATTTGACCTTTCTATTTATGCATGATCTCTCTACATGAAATTTAATGGTTTATTAATCTTGAAATAGATCGATAATATTTGTTTTATTTTAAATACCTCGTATTAAGTGCTCGTTTTATCTTCTCTAATGATTCTTATTTACGTGTTTCGAACACAATGAAGATTCGTCACGCCAGAACTGCACGGCATTTCAAAAAATTAATTTCTAAACATTCTTACAGCTAAGGTTGTTGTTGTTTATTATCGTAATCAAATGCATTGATTGTTCTCTTGAATTGGTTTTTGTTTTCTATTTTTTTTATATGTGTATGTATAAATACAGTTTGCTTGTGTGAGCTTTAAAAGATTTGTTTTAATTTCGCCATAAATGTGCACTGAACCAAAATAGATTTTTTCTTCCTTAATCCCAATGGAAAAATTGTTTAAAAATTTATTTTGAAAATACTTTAGTTTGATATATATATACATACTACGGTAAACATATTTGGATGTAGTTAGTGGTATATATTTGAATAAAATTAATATATATTTTAAAAAGGAGTATTTTAATCTATTTTGCGTCGTTACGGAGATTTGACCTTAAATAACTCTTTAAAGCAACCCGTTATCCTTGAATTGATATAACTTGTCTGAAATATCTTGGTTTTTTTTGTCTTTTAGTACTTACCAAATCTGGTTATATTACTATAATTCAATTCATGTCATTTCAGGGCCTCAATTTAAATTTAGATCATCTCTTGTATTATAATCGTTTTTCTTATTAACTATGTAAAGTTTTTTTCATTATAAATCACTAAGGGAAAAAATGATACAAGTAATCTGTTTATTTTAAATTATAAAACATAATCAAACTTATTTCTCTCCTTGTGTATTGTTTTTAATATTTTTAAAATGATGATTTATTACTGCATTGAAAATTCTCTTTTACTTTATTTTATAGTAATTATTAATTATTTTTTATATATTGTAATTCTTTCGGAAAAATTTTATGAAATTTATGACAGTTTTTTTGTGTTTCTGTGTATTAATTTGGCACAGGGGCCTGAGTCTCAAATGATTGGTGGATATTTCTTTTAGATGCTTGCGTATGCATAATTTGCTGTACATGATAGAGCTTCTTTACAATACTGGTAAACAAATATAAATACTTGTACATATAAATACATTTGCAATATCTTACTTGTCCCCAAATAAAGTGTAATTTCACTTTGAATTCGAATATTTAGTTAGTGAGTTTTATATATCAAGAATTTCATCAAAGGTGGAGAGCTGAAGAAATCTTGATTTATTGCTGAGTTTTAATATCTACTTATATATTTTGTGCTTGTTTATGGTTCTTCAAGCCAGATAATGGTTGTCAGCTATTGTGTGTATTTTTTATATATCAATTATGACCTCGTGTATGGTTTGATTGTTTCCGTGTTACTGGCACCTCTGCAACCCAAGGCTGGTCACAAAAATAAGTAGGAAGAAATCATGTATGTAAACTTTTATTTTTAAGTTAGTGCATAAGAGTTAGTTTTAAGGGCAAAAAATATTGAACATTTCTTTTGTAATTACATTATGGGTATGTATGATTTAGCTTTCTAGCTTGAAAAATCTCATCTTCCATGCACTAAATCTGCCCTATGTTGATACCTGAGATAATTTTCTTTATTGATAATTCCCCCCATAAGGGGGTTCTGTCTCATTACATTTGTTGAAATTCTCACAAATTAGTGTATATAAAAAATTCCAAACTGGTCCTATTTATAGACAATAAATGCTTACGTGATTGAATCTTCACAATTTATTCTTTTCAATTGACTTTCTATAACACTTTTACTCAGGGACGTCTTAAGACTTCTTGAGGCCGTGGGTCCCTACACAAATGTAAGCGCCACCTATGACCCTTAAAAGTAAACAGTACATAGCATACGCGTTGTCAAATATACTCGTACAAACATTAACCCGAAACAAATAAATGTTCATGGCTTATACAGTCACACATACCAGCTCGACCGACTCCCGCCTTTTGACTGAATGAGTAATGATGGTGTATGATGGTTGGCCTAGGCCTGTACGTGTAGCCAGCTGTCATCACAGATAGCCAGTTGACATATCTTCCGAAATTCCCAGTTTTTCGGAGAATACTACCGGGAATATCATATAATCTTTGAAATTATTCGAATTATGAACTTAAGGCTGAGTCGAGATTGAGACGAAGCCCCCATTGCCACTGAAGCCCTGGGCCCAGTTGGTCCATGCCTTAAGACGTCCCTGCTTTTACTTGCTTATTATCTAGGTTGGTATAAAGGAGGTCATGCAGCCAGTAGATAATGAGTGCTAGGTTCGCTACTGCATTATTTGTCATGTAGAATAATGATAGTTAATATATGTTAAACTTATATAACTGGAAATTTTATTGTAATACGATTTGGAAGTTCGAAGAGTGATGTAAAAGTTATTATGTTACTTCATTTAATTTATCATTGCGAGGCAGCCGCTGTAACCTAGTGGTTATGGTCACGAACTCGTGGTTGACGTGTCTCGAGTTCGAATCTTGGTGCCACTGCAGACCCGGGAAGAGGATAGTAGAAGTAGAGGTGGAGAATGTACGTTAAATTTGTGCAGCTCCAAGTCCTACCATTAGGCGTAATGTCATAATTTTGGAGAGGGGGCTCAAAATTACGAGATCCGTCGCCAGTAGTGTTCATGTTACTTTTTAATATGACGTTAATTAATTCTCATTTATCATAACCAGTATTATGATGTCTTCTGTCAATATCCCTTTGTATTGCTCGAATTTTTAATAAATTGTTAACAAACCATGAACCCTTACTCATTTGTCACATTTGTAACTCAATAACTGGAGACTGGTAAAATTAATTTTAACACTAATCAATTGATAAAAGTTAATAACTGATTAAAATCACCTATCTGGAAACCCGCAAAATGTGTAATATCTTTTAAAGCTTCCCAATAGTCTATTCCACCTTTGCAAATTTATTAAAGGAGAAATCGAAAAGTATTAATTACGAAAACCATTGACTGTCCACAAACTCGAACGGATTCCGGTAAAATGCCAGATGTTGAGACAGATTCGTTTTCTCCATCGTCCGCTCTACATTTCCATTTTAAGACAAAACGCGTCGCAATGGAAAAGAGGTATTTCTCTGGGAAATCCAGGTCGGGTCGAACCGATGAAGTGAAGCGAATTCGAATCTCTTACTGAAAGCGCATTTGGAAACGACGAGAAAAAAATACGATTCGTTTTTCGAAGAAATTTTAACTGTGCCAGCAATAATTATTACGGGGGCGTTGATATGGCCTCAATTTCCGTCTTCTTTAATCGCAGATGTAAATAATGTGTTGTTTTTATCTTAAGGGGGGGGGAAATAAGTGACGTTATCAAAAACGATAATTATTTGTAAAGATGGTGCCCCCCCCTTCTTTCCTAGAGTTCATCTGTTATTCGAAGTTTTTTGTTTCCCTTCTCGAAATTGACCATTGTTGTTTCTTGGTCTTGTGTGTCGCTCATTGTTTATCAGGAAAAAGTGAAGAGATAGCTGCGGTGGATCTTTTTTCCTTATTGGTTGAAAAAATTGGTTTGAACTTTTAAGATCCATGATCACTGTCCCGCATGGTTGGAGGAAATTAACTTGATTGTGATGAGGTAGATTTTTATTGAAAGAATATCTTGCCATATTGCGTAATAATGAAAAGGTCTTAAACATGTTTATGTTATACGATATAATTATGAATTTTGTAACTTGTGCAAAACGTCATGGAAAGTTCACGGAGGAAATGTAACAGTTTTTCTCCTTTCTTCCCTTTCTGGAATATATTCTTACTCTTTTCATTTTTAATAGTTTGATTGCAAAATCACCACCAAGTATAAATAAAACAAAATAGACGACGTAGGTTTCATGCTACATTCTTGATTATGATAAATGTGTGAATAATCAAAAGGCAATTAAATTAATAAAAATCTTTGTGTAGCAAGATGTATAAACTCTTAAGAATGTGAAGTACTAGCAGTGAGTGTTCAGCATCTTATTGTAGCTCGAAATTGCTAAGTAAGTGTTCAAAACCCTTTGTGTGACTAGTGCGGTGATTCTCAGCCGCTGTGCCGTGGCACTTTTGTGTGTCGCCAAATTCTTGAAGTGCATCGCCAATTTTTTTGTTTTAATTATATTAGAAAAAAATATATAATCCGGAACCGAATCATTCGGTCATTTTATAGAAATAGACTAAGGGTATTCGTTGTATATTTAACTTATCCTTTCGTGGGTAGAGGAATATAAAAAAATTTGATTGGGTTCGTAATCCATTTGCGATAACTGATACAACTGATGAATTAACTTTGGTAAAAAAAGTTAATTTCGCTCTGTAATAATCGCCCATCCGGTATAGTGGTTAGCGACGCTGACTGCTGTGCAGTAGGGCCTGGGTTCAAATCCCGGAGAAGGCATGGATGTTTATAAATGTATAGTGCCTTCGCGGCATGGGGGTACTCTAAATAGCCGTCGAGCCGCAAGTCCTCTCGTGAGGTTGTGGAACTGGAAGAGAGGTGGGAGACCCCTGACCACTCCCAAGGTGTTCTTCCTCAAAATTGGGTTGGAACCGAGCCAAATCGTACTGTCACCTACATGTGCTCAAAGTTACGGCTAAGCGTACAATCTAGCCCGATGCCATGATGAATTTCGTGGGCCTCCTCGATCTGACTACGTCAGACTGGTGGCATTAGCAACAACAACAACAACATAATCGAGATTTAATTTCAAATCATTTGGAAGAGTCAAATGATTCATTTTGGATTTAAATTAGAGGCGATTATCTCATAATAGCGCAAAAAGCTCCAAAGATATTGTTACAATTTTCCACATCTTGTTTGCGTGAATTCGAATTTTAAGCATTAACAAATATAAAAATGAAAGAAAAGATGGATACTTTTAAATGTAGATGACGAAAGGATTATCATTATCATTTTTACGACCCAATACAAATGAAATGATAAAAAATCATCAAGCTCAAATTTCGCATCAAATGTATTCTTTATGATTAATCTGTAGTAAACTACTTAATAAACATTTCGTTGTCTTTATCGTACGTATCATTTTATTTAACACTGAAAATTACTATCATGTATACTGTTTTACATAATGTATTACAGATAAGTAAAATTCTTTTAAACTTATTCTATTGTTAGTGTGCCGCCAAGTTTTGAAATTGTTAAAAGTGTACCCCAACAACAACAACAAAATTTGAGAATCACTGCTCTAGTGCTACGAGTACGTTTAACGAAATAAAAACTGTAAAGATGGCTAATTTATGTTAATTAATGTAATAAAGCATTCGTTATTTAATAAAAGTTTTGTACTTAAAAAAGGGGGTATAAACTTGAAAGGCGAATTTTAAGTCATGCCTTACCTTTGTCTTTCGAATGTCGTTTGGAATCGTTAATAACCTAATGGTAATTTTAGGTGCATTGTAACATTTTTACACTTGCCGAATATATGTAATTGATAACGTGTTTCTCTTTATCAACGTCGCACATTTGAAGCTACGCGAGAGCTTTTTGCAACGGATCTCTTAATGTTGAACTGTTGCCAAATGACGAGGGCACTATGTTGGCATTCCACTCTCCGAACTTCCAGACCCCTCCAACGAAGAATATATGTAAATATTTTGTTTTGGAAGTTTTTTCACCCTTTTGGAATCGTATCACCTGAAGCCAATCTGTATTTTTATATTGAATTTAAAAAGGATACCGCATTTGAATTAATTATTTTTATTCTTGTAAACTTGAATTCATAATGCGAGTTTTCTTTCCTATTTGGTTATATTTATATGGCCACGGTTGTCTAAGGGTCAATGTCATGAACCGTGGGTGGCGTTGTCCAGTGGCAGGTTCGAGTCTTGGTGCCGCAGACAATCTTTAGTGTAGAGCAAAGGTCTTCAAACTTTTTCAACTCATGGAACTTTTAGAACTAGGAAGTTTTTTCGTGGAGCCCCTAGAACTAGAAAGTATTTTGGTGGAACCCTGTTCCACACGTACACTTTGAAGAATGTATCTTAAAATAATATTTGAAGTAGATAACACAATAGATCGATATTAAGGCTATTAAAAAGTATTGTATTTATTATTACAAAACTTAAATCTACTTTTAATTAATTTATTCATTAATAATAATCTGTGATCCAAGTGTCACCTACCCATGTGCATTATGTTTAGTAAATAGTATCTGTGCTTGCATTTTTTGATATTTTTTCATTGGCGTGATGTGAAAGTTAGAAGAGTGAAGTATAAGCTCAGGTGTCATCCTCGACACTTGACTGCGGTTAAAGATTTCGAGCCCCGTCATCAATATCCGTCATGTTGCTTCGAATGCGACGTTGATAAATATTAAAATGACTTTTTCTAGTTTGTTTTGTTTAAAATATTTTTCAGATATTTTTAATTGTATTTTCTTTTTCATGCATTCAACTATTTCATGTTCTGAAATGTTGATTATGTCTTACAGTATTTTATATATCATTACTTTTCTCATTTCAACTGATGGGAAAAGTTTGTTTTTGCTTCATTTTTAATACAATAGTTTGTATACATTATTAAAGATAAATATCGGTGTTTGGCTATAGCTTTGTGGTTTTTGTTACTCATTGACAACAAGTGGCAATATAGATGAAACAGTTGCGATTGAATTCTGCGGTTTCATATTTTGAATGAATGATTCATCTAATTTTTTTTTAATGTTTTCAAATCCAACCATTGAATATACGAGTAATTTGCAATCATAATTGTTGCAAAGCAGTTTTTCAACAACAACCAATATACATTTCGAAGAAGCCTTGCAACGCACGCTAAAATATTCCCTGTTTACATTTGCAACAAAGAGATAGGAGCGAGGACAAAAAAGTGGAATCCATACGAATTCGCTTTCAGAAAGAGGAGTGGAAAGGAAGACAGATCACATTTCTTTTATCCGTTTCGAAAAAGCTCAGTTCCTGTGGGATTTGGCTCCAATTCAAGTACATAACTAGATTTTGAAACATTTCTGTGCCGAATCATATTTCTGTCTTGTATTGGAGTATTTTCACTTAGAAGTCTTTTATTGTTATTGTTATTTTGAATAAAAGTTTCATGTCTAGTGAAGAAATAATTTGGTGGAAGAATACTTATACAGATAGTGAAGATCTCCACTTTTTTCATGTTAAAGTCATTTCAACGAGCACTTTAATTTCTCATTTCACAGTACCTCCTCCTTTTGTTGGTTGAGGTAGAGATCTCGAGGCTGTCGAGAGGATCCGAACGAAGTTGGGATTGTGAGAAGCCCTTAAATCAGACACGGAAGGACAACAAATAGAAATTCATTATTATTCACTTTATTAATATAAACGCTAGAACTAAATGCGCGATATGTAGACAAGACTGCTAAATAATAAGCAACAACGGCTACTTATCTCAAATGAGATGCAACTTCTGAAACTCTCCCAAGAGAAATCCTCCAATATTTTCTAATAGCGACTATACTTCAGGAATTCATTACTGTGGCTATATTGTCCAAATAACAATAATCCTTTGTCTCATTGACTATTTATACGTTATTTAGTAGTTATGTTCATTTTCGTAGTGGAGTTGTTTTAACTCAAAGGGCCATATTTTGGCTAGACGGAAAATAACCGAAGTTAAAGAGGATAGACCTTGCCGTTAGATCATTGTTACAATATGATCTTTTTAATAACTCTTGTGTAATAATACATTTAATGATTTTCTCGATGCAAAAATAATATTCACGTGTCTATTTACTTACTCCTTAGTGCAATACAAATTCTTTTCGACTTTTATGTAGGTTCTTAAAAATGGAGAAAAAATAAGTTTTGGGGTTGAGTGATTTTACTTGCGCAAGAGCTTCATTTGTCTAAACTTCAACAACAACAACAAAACTCGTTTATTTTAGTGCACCAACAAATAAAACTTTTTTTTGTTCCAATAAAACTCTTTGATAGAAGGGCAAGGAAAATTGATTAACAAAAATTACAGGACTATCCCTGGAGCGAGTTACCCATATTTACCAATGGCCAAACTCCATTGTTGATATCGTAAATCCCATGCTTGTCTAAAAAAGCAAGCTTATGAGAAACAGGAAGGGGGAGGAGTAAGATTATACTATAATTAAATACATTATTAAATCATTAAACATCCTCTTAACCGCTTATAAGACCGTGGTATTTTATTTCCCACCGACTTAATTTTAATTGCCCCTGTGAGAAACTATTTTGCCACCTATGATTTGTGCTATCACTGCGGCTAGTACGCCAACGGATATCTGGATTTTCAATTCGTAAGCGCAAAGGACAACCTGTGAATTGCCTGAGCAGCAAGTGGCAGTGGTAACCAAGTGGTCAAGGCATTGGATCATGGTCATGAGTTTGAGCCTAATACCACTGAAGAACCGCCGTGTAGGGCACGATGCACGTTTAATCTGTCGAGAGCTCAAACGTCCTCCCGTTGGTGTGGTGTGGTAGTTAGAAGAGGGGGGGGGTGCCAGCTAGGTGTCGTCTGCGTCACTTGACCATGGTTCAAAATTACGTGGTCCGTCGAAAAAAGCCCTTGTGTAGCTGAACAGTGAGACATTAATATTCACTCACTCACTCACGCCTGAGCAGCAAGAAAATTGAGCAGATGGCATACGATTTTGAGTTGGTAACCAAATGCCAATTTGACAAAAACATATAAATGTTGCCTTGTCCTCTACTAAATCCTAAGTACAAGATACTTTTATATAGCTTGCAATGCCCGTTATACATTGATCCCTATTTTCTTGAAATTTCATCGAAACCCTATTTTGAGTATATAAAATATAACTAATTTATAATTCCTTCAGTATGTTTTACTATTCGGGCGAGTTATTTCTTATAGATATCACGGAATGCAATGCAAAATGAAATGCGAAACATAAGGTGTCTTACCTTTAAGTAGTTCCCAGCTGGTGGTGGAAAACCTACTTTTCCCACCAAAAAAAATGGTCTTAAAACTCAAATTTCAAGAAAAATCTAAAGCAATTTCTTCTCATACATCAATTGAAATCCGGAAAATATTTTAGCGTAAGATTACTAGATAAAAAAATGACCTTATGAAGAGTTATATTTTTGTTGAGATAATCGAGGTATGTATATATAATTCCTTAAAATTCTAATTAGCAACCGATTCTGTTTAATTCATATTGTATCGATCTTAAACATTACTCGCAGCTATTCTCTGTTCGAAATAATTTATCCTCGAGGGGTAGTAAAAATCCGGTAGCGGAAATCTTTCTCCGGGCGGCCATTACCATAAATCGATCTCATTATTAACGTTTTTAAGTGAAAATAAAAATCCCCATCCATCCCCATGTTTAAAAATGCTAACTTAAAGATAACGAGGTACTCTCTTATTATTCCCATCATTATCGTAATTGTGGGTAAACAAATACTAACGGATATTTTGATGAGAAATCACGACCCGTCCCCGTGTTGACCCCTGCACGGCTAAAAGCCTGTCATCGCACTCCCCAGTTGGGGCCCTGTAATCATTGATCATCGTTGAGCGGGAAGTAGGTAGTCATCATGTATTGATAAAGTGAGTGTTTATTCTTTACTGTGGAGACAGTGATGACAGTGTTAGTTATCCATTTTATTGGACGTCTTGCTTTTTTGTTTTGTTATTAATATAGAGAGGTTTTGAAGTATTTAACAGGAATATTTTGTGCGAGATTGCTTCGCTTCTTTTGGGATAGTTGATTCTTTTAAACGATATGAATGATACATTTTTAGGTAATATTCGAATGAGTCATGATTTATATGTGCGTCATCTTTAGCTGTAGCTTCTATTGGTAGTATATTGGTACTTCTATTTTAACCTTAAGTATTTCTTTTAAGATAAAAATCCAATCACAATACAGCAATGATTTTTTTCCCCCGAATGTTGGAGATTTGCTTTGATATTTTAGGTTTATCGCAGTAAATATTTATTCTATTTCTTTTATTGTAGTTGTCTTAAAGTAACATCCACTCACACACATTTTAATTACTATATATTAAATTTAATCTATTTATCTGTGGTACTTTTTTTCCTAACAAAAAAAATATATTTTGAACTGAAATTGTTAGATGTGAAATGAGTTGTAATTTGTTTAAATCGTTTTTCGCATCATTTTCTGTTAAATATCGAGCATTATTATTTTGATTATGTGGTGATTGGATTGATTCTCAGTACTTGAGTGGAATAAAATAAGTATTACTTTGTGATTCTTAATTTACAACTAACCAATGGTTATGATTTCAGTTTAAAGGTCATACGTGACATATATGATAGTTTTGACGAATAATTAGTAAATAGCTGTGCATTGATTTAAAAAAAAATAATTCACACACAACACACAAATTATTTTTTATAATGAATAATTTTAATGCTTTTTAGTTAATTTTTTTGTTTTGTTTAAAATGACATATATATATTTAGTCTTGTCTGAAGTAAAATTCTAAATTTAAATATTAATTTAGAATAGTGGTCTTTATTCCCCCCCCCCCCCTATCCGACAAAATATGACCTAACACAGTGTCGGTTTATCCATTGGGCGCTTGGGGTGGGCTCCCATGGGCCCGGAGAGGTCTGAAGGTGGCCGGATAAGCTGAACTTAACCAGATTTTCTGGCTATTAATTTCGAATTACCAGTGACAAGGGGCCTGTTGATCCTCTTCGCCCAAGGCCCGAAATTAGCTTAAACCGGCACTGATCTGACGTATTTAATCAGTAGCATGGACTCTAAATAGGACTTCATAATTCATAATAATTCGTTATTAAAATCCTCTTCTATGTAATTTTTATATTTCTACGTTTATTTGTACGTAAGTTTTAAACTAATAAAATGAAAGACAATTCATTCATTAACTCTAATTATATTTATGCACACGCACATATTTTTAAATAAAGGTTCTAATCTACTTATCGTTCTAATATTTTATATTTTCTTTCAGTTGGTGGTCTCCAGAGGACTGGGACCCTAAAGGGCGGGACGATGAAGAAAGTCCCTCCTCCAGTTGTTCCAGAACTCTCGTACAGAAACTCCGGATCCAGTTTTTCCAGTGGTTATGGGAGCCAGGCAGCTGTCGACCGTAATTCCTGTGGCAGCTTGAGTGCAGACGAACCTGTATCGCCGCCGCCCAATTCCCCTAATTCAGGTGATTTAAATTAAAGTTACTTTAACTGTAATGCGTATCTAATTCAGTTTTCCCTTAATCGGTTTGATCATGAATTGAATTAATAAAAATGACTGAAATTATTTAGTTCAGATAACAACTTATGCATAAAAAATTTATAAAAATATGACGGTAGCAATCATGCAAACTTAATAATGCAAAAAATAATAATAAAATAATGAGAGTTAAACAGTACCGGGCACCCAGGGGCCCAGATAAGCTGGACTTAACCAGGTTTTTTGGTAGTAAGTTTCGATCCGGCAGTGATCTGCGCCCAGAGCCCGAAATGAGCTTAAACCGACACTGGAGTAAAGTAAAATTATTTCTTCATGTGTAGTCAGTCTGTTTAATTTTTAGAACTTATACCGCATCATCATACGAGACTATAATTTATAGTCTCATTTTGTACAGTAGTCGTGATAGTTTAGTAGTTATGGTCAAGAACTAGTGGCCGGAAAATTGCGGGTTCAAGTCCTGGTGCAACTGAAGACCCGCCATGCTTGTTAAATCTGTCGAAGTTCAATGTCTTCCTGTTGGTGTGGTAGTTAGGAGAAGAGGGTATCTGCTCACGTCATTTGACCGAAGCTCAAAAAATTACGAGGTCCGTCGTCAATACTCCTCGAGTTGTTTTATAGTGCGACGTGAATTTATAATTCTCGTTCACTGATTTTGTTTACTGGAAAACTAACTACATGCATTGTCTTAAATTTAAAATTGAAAGTAAAATTTATGAATATATGATAATGTTAACATAATATACATTTAAAATTACAGATGATACTTACATTCATTGTAAAATTCTTCAGGTTTAGCAGGGGGGGGGGGGCTCGTTTTTTTCTCGACTCTATCTTAATAATGTCATGATCTGCATAATTTTAATAGTCAAATATTATTCTCGTACATATTCTCCGAAAAACAGGTAATTTCAAACTGCATGTCCACTGGCAAAAATGGTAAGACTGTATTATTATGTGATGATTATTGTCCATGTCTAGGCTTAGGCCTAATACCATAAACAATCATTCAACTCATTTAGTCGAAATGCAATAATCGGACTAGCCGGTTTGTACCTAGGTTTTTGAGATTGTTAGTCTCGTTCACTTTTATTTGTTTTAAATGACCGTTTGAACTAGCATTTGACAATGCATGCTCTATACTGTTTACTTGTAAAAATTTCCGGTAGGGCCTACTTTTGCACAGGGGCACAGAATCTAAAAAAATCCTAAGATTTATCTGGTTCCAGGGCTTCAAAGTGTCTTAAGACGTTCCTGGGGATAGTCCTTTGAAGAAATTTTCCAAATGATTCAAGTTTTCCGATTTCTTATTCTTAGAGTTTAAGAAGCACTATTTGATTCAGTTTTTCAATCAGTTTGTATGAAGTCCTTGCTTAGGTAATCTGTCATAACCTTGCAAATGTTATCTCAGTACTCTTTTAAGCTTGGTTGCATTTATGTAGAAATGTTTATTTGCATATACACCTTTCATTGGGATTCAACATTTTCTTTCAACATTCTTAACTATATTCGCAACATTTTACTTAAGTTTGACAAGTACGCTTGAGAAATGTTATTGATAACTGAATTAGAATTTCAAAAATAAAATTTAAAGCAGTATTTCGTGATGCATTTGTGTGTAAGACAGCCTTTTTCTTTTTTTTCAGATGCCAGTGCATATGGGACTTTGCCATCACCTACGAAATTGTCCCATTTTTGCTTTCCTGATGTTCAGGTGAGAGTTTTTTTTTTTAAACTCTCATGTGTCTGTTTGTGGCATACCTTCGATAACTTCTCTGTATAATTTTTTTAGCATTTCAATTTTTTTTTTAATTTGATTGTTTTCTGTAACCTTTATCCGTATTTCATGATATTTGATGTTACTAATCGGTCATTTCCGTTTTAGAGCCAGTATACTCAAGTAATAGTCCATGCTCAGCCAGGAAGTGGAGGCTCTACTCCAGTGGACAATCCTCCTAATCCTTTGGGCTGTCCCTCTGGTATGTATCACTTAATGCCTTTAAGTTTCTTAATGAATTAATCTGTACAGTAGCACACACAAGGGTCCACGGCTCCAGACCCCCCCCCCCCAATGCACTTGATTTTTTTCTGGATTAATTATAATCCTTGGTATATAGTATGTAAAATTTGATTAAGTATTTGTTATTAATAATTAATTTTTTACTGCTTTTTGTTCCCGAAAATTGACAAAATCAAAAGAATTTGTTGGGTGGCATATTGGAGCATGATGTGAGAATAGTAGACTTTCGACCCCCCCCCCTCCCCCCAACTTGAAAAATTCCTGTGTGTGCTACTGAATCTGTATATGCACTAATAGATAAAGCAACAGGTGTAACATGACCTATATTTTATAAAATCATTTTTAGCTTCATATGAAAATCTTTGTATTGCTTTAAAATTCGTGATTACAATTTAGAATATAAATTTAGATGAGCAGTGCTTACCTTTCTTTTTCTGGATGTAACTTACAAGATAAATATAGCAAGTTTAAATGAATATTAATGACCAGTAGAGTACACTACACAGTTTGCTTTTAGTGGGGGGGGGGGTGAGCTATATTTTTAAAAGACATAGACAAAAGCACCGAGACGTAATCTTTAAACTAAAATTTAAGAATCTGTTCGTCTATGGTCAACCCCATCCTGATGTACACCACTGATAATGACACAAAACGTTTTGTTATCATTTATTAATTTGTGTAATGAATGCTATGCTTATTTCTTTCTCATAGCAAAATATATTCATCCTACATACTTAAGCTACACTACAATTAGATATTGTAAGTAAAAAATATGTATTTGTCAATGTGGGAATATATATGTTCATAAATGTAGATTTACTTTCAAAAGTAATTTTAAAAAATTCATGTAAATCCTTTCTTTTAGAAGTAGCTTTTCCAATCCATTGTTATAATACATCAATGCATTATGTTATGTCGCATGTTAAAAGTAAGTTATAATAAACTCTTATTCTTTAGTTTGTCATGCAATGCTGGAAGACCAAGGCATTGATGTCTGTCCAAGTCCTGGTGGCAGTAGTGCAAGTGGCACTTCATCTAGACATAGCATGTCCAGTGTGGATAGTGGGCGTGCGTCTGGCTCGGATAAGGTAGACATTATGCTATATTTTTAATAAAGTAATCTTTCTCTCACATTGAATTACAACCTGAATTTTTAGTAAATGTGTTTTATTTTACATATTTTTTTTTATATTTATGTTGAGAATTGATATTGTGTATTATCTGAAATATGTTATTTAAGGGGACACAGTACGATTCAATTTACAAAAATCGGTAAAAAAATCAAATTTAATTTTTTTAGCTTAAGTTATTTTTTATATATTTTTCTATAACCTTACAAAATTAGAAAGTTTTAAACTAAAAAGACACTGAATTACGATAGCTTTTGCTTTCGTTTTTATTCACATCCCTGTGGCAAATCAAAACTTTAAACTGACTTATCTCGGAAAGATAAAATAACTAGTTTGTCTTCATTTAAAATGCTAAGGCTTTTTTTCTATTGTGCCAAATGCTTTGAATTTTTTTTTTTACCTATTGCTAATAGTACATGGAATAAAAGTTGGTATGTGCATTTTTGAATCAAAGTGATACTTATTTTTTTTAAAATAATTGAACTTAGAATTTGTACATTTTTTAATGAATTTTCAATACATATTCATAAAAAGTAGTGTACGAATACCAATCATGTTATCGCAAAACCCATACCAACTTTTGTTATGCATAGTTGGAAGTACTTGTAAATCAAATTTCATGCGTGTACGTACATTTTTGTAGGAGGAGTAGCATTTTAAAATCACTTCAAAAATTTGAAGTTTTTTCCTTAAAAAATTAAATGCCTAGCTTTTTATAAAACTTTGAGCACAAAATCTGTTTTACAAAGTATACACACATAGGAGGCAACCAAAAGATTTTTGAAAATCCTTAAATTAAAATTTTTTGCTTAAATCGTACCATGTCCCCTTAAAAACATAGATTTTGCTATATTTATATAACATTAACATAATTATTTTTTGTTAATTGTTTATTTATATATATATTTTTTTAATTATTAATGGAGCAAACATATTTTCATATGTTTTATCATATTATCCTTTTCTTATGGAAAATATGTAATACTTTCTTGCTTATACATATTTTTCCTTTCTGTTTTGGTTTCTCAAAAAATTCAAAACTCAGTATTTAAAGGGAAAAATTATTTTTTTAGTAAAATAAATTTTGTTGGCAATAGTTATTTTTTAGATAAGAAAATGTGCAAAGATTATTTCTCAATTTGTGAACAAAAATAATTGAATGGTTCAGAAAATAAATGTTAAACAGTATTATAATTATTTTGGAAATCGAATTTTTTTATTTACTGATTTATTTCATTTCCTTCTATGCTTTGTTTCAGGATAATGCAGTGGTAAAAATATCTAGATATTATTTGCTGTTATTTTTTTTTTTAAATTTTTGTTTGATACATGTGTAAATATTTTATTTTTTAAATGTTTTGCATATCATAAATTTTGAGATTGAAAAAGTATCAAGGATAAACTCTTTCCTGAACGCTCAATTATCTGTCTTGAAGTGTCTAAAAAAGAAAATCATTTTCCCTTCAGTATAATAAGGATAATTAAAATATTAAAGGTGAAACATTTTTAAAGAGATAAAATAATTTTTGACGTCTTTTCCTCTGCGATTTTCTCTTTTCCTTCTTCCTTTAGTAACAATAATTTTTTTATGTAGTTGCCATTTTCTGCGATTTGCATAAAATCTGTCTGTGGCGTAATTATTAGCATCTTTTAATAAAACTGTTATTGAGCCTTGTTATTATTTTTATATAATAATTAATCTTTGTTTAATGTAGAAGTCTGACTTTTGACCTGTATTATTCTGTGAAATGTTCAATTATTTTGAACTTTTTTTTTATTTCTAATGGGTGGCAGTGTTTTACCATTGTAGACCTAGTATCTCTTTTCACCGGAAGCTGGTATATCTTTTTAGTCTGGCACCATATAGGTGGATACCAATCGCCACAGGTAATTTTGTCGCCCAGTTTCCTCCTTAGAGGGAGGCGCCTGAGATCTGACGATGTGAACCTGTACTGGGATTTAATTTTGCCGAGAGCACCCAAGGCAAACAGATGCTCTAGGGATCTTTTACAGCCGTATAATCATACGACATGACCGCTGTCGATTTTCTGCTTCATGAAAATCCACCAATTTGGGCCTGGGTTGAACCCCCAACCATAGGTGCAGAAGGCCAGCGAAAAATCAACCACGCCACCCAGCCGGCTGTTTTGAACTTGTTGCTTTAAAACAATCTATGTTCAGAATTTTTGTTCAATGATGGGTAACTAAAAATATGTATGCAAAAAGTTCCTGAATAGGATTAATACATTTCCTGATTTTTTACCCAACTTTAACTTCTCACAACACAAATCACACAAATGTAATTCTTAGTTTTTATTTATCTACAACAATTGAATTTTATTATCTTAATACTTAACTTTTAATAAATTATAATTTAAAAAAACTAAAGTACACGCTTTTATACTGAATCGAACTAAAAAGTAAAAAAATAATTCTTAATATAAGAATAAAAATGATGAACGAGAAAATTAATGTCATTGGGGTAAAAGCGTGGGGTGTTCTATACATATATCAATTGTTATAGTTTCTAATTTCTTTCAATTCCGAAATTGCACCCCACGCTTTTACCCCAATGACATTAATTTTCTCGTTCATCATTTTATTCTTATATTAAGAATTATTTTTTTACTTTTAATTCGATTCAGTTTAAAAGCGTGTACTTTAGTTTTTTTAAATTATAATTTATTTTTCATGTTTTAGTTCGATCTACTATAAAAGCGTGTTGTTTAGTTTTTTAAACTGTCATTTATTCATTGTTGAATTTATCCTTGAGTTTGATATTTGGAGCCAGAATTATACGTGGCTGCTGGAATAAGTTTTGCTCTTCAATGGATTTTAATTAAAGGGTCTGAAGTGTATTTATTCTCTCTGTTTACGGGGCTTCGGATGAGTCCCGTATCGGAAAATTAGATTCCGTCTCAAAAGAACATTTCAAACAAATAAAATGTGTGGTAAGAATTTAAAAAAAAATTTAATGTACCATGTTTTTATAACGGACTAAAAAGTATAAAATTCCTCCTTTTCGGTTTTTTTCCCCCTTCTTTTTTCACATTTTCATGCATTGTCATCCACTTCTGAGATATGGTTCAAATTTCAAGTCTCTAGCTCATCGGAAAGTCACATAGTTTAAAATCAATTACAAAATTCCACCCGGACAGACATTAAAGAAAGCGAGTTAATAAAAACATGGTAATATTATGTATCAATCGTATTTTCACCTTTTAAACGTATTGCGATATTGTTAATTTGTATCATCACTTCTAAACGTATTGCTTTATAAAAATAAAAAAATATTTAGCAGTTAGAACATAAATTATTTTTTTCACATCACAAGCCTTTTTTTTTATTTTCATTTCAGAAAAATATTTATATTATAGTAAGAAATTGATAACACACACCCACCCTCCACTTTCTCACATACAGAACACTATTTTTGTTTGTTTTATTTTTATAAACCACAAGTGTATTAATTAAAAACACTCCCTGTAAAGGTTACACCTTTTTCTTTTAGTCGCTAAATCTGGAATTAGTCGCCAAATCTGAAAATGGTAATATATCGAATTAGTCGCCAAATCAGAAAATTGTATGTGCAATAAGTTGCTAAATCTGGAAGTGTTATATGGAATTGTCGCCAAATCTGATTATCGTGATTCCTGACGATAACAAAATTATGAAATTATTGTATTGTCATCGGTCCTTGACAAGTGTGCAAAATTTCGAATTAATCTGATCTTTTTAAGTGGGTGAAAATCGAGTTCCAAGATTCCGTTACATGCAAGTGAAACTTATAAAAGCGTGATAAAAAGGGCAATATCAAAGGGTATTAAAGTTACTCAAAATCTCGTGATTGGAAATAAAGGTTCGAATAAACCAAGTGCTTTCCCACCCAACCCAACACCAGTACATTTTGTGGATAAAAAGTCAAAAAATTATTTATTTCTTGATTTTAGTCGTATTTCTGGAAATTTTTTACATATATAATTTAATAATGTTGGTATGGGCTGGTTGGGTGGCGTAGTTGGGCTGGTCTTGTACGCCCAAGTTTTCGGGTTCGAGGCCTAAGTCAGTGGGTTTTCATGATGCAAAAAATCGATAGCATCCGTGTCGTATGATTATGCGGCTTGTAAAAGATCATTTGAGTGCCTGTCTGACTTGGGTGCTCTCAGTAAAATTAAACTCCAAGGATGGTTCCTTAAGTGCATCCCTCTAGGGAAGAAAATGGGTGGCAAAATTACTTGCGCTGGTTGGTATTCCACCTTTTTCGTGCCGCACTAAAAAGAGATACCAACTCCCGGGGAATGCACTAGTTAAGCAATGGTAAAACATTAATCTGCAACCCCATTAGAAGTAATAATTAAAAAATATATATTTAATATTGTGAAGTAAAATATGTGCAAAATATACAGGAAACTCGTTTTTATTTTGTAGGTTGGGTCTCAAAAATCTCACTCCAAACATATCCACATTGAAACAACTCAGCACAGGCATAGTTACCATAGTTCCACTTCTAGTGTGTCCAGCGATGATCTCCAAATAATGGGGAATAATGTTGCTGAAATGATGTTGCATGGTTTACCTGTGAGTAATTTAACTCTGATTGTTAATATATTTTTAATTAATTAAGCTATAGTATATATTTCCATTTAATTTTTTATTTGTATTTTTCAAAAATAAGCATAAATTTTAATATGTTTGAGAAAGAAAAAATTTTATTGTTTAAATACAAAAACAATTAAATAAAAGTTCGTTTTCTTTGATAATGTAGCTCTTGAATAAATTTCTTGAAAATAAAAAAAAATGAGTTTTTAAAGCAAGAAATATATACAGCCAATAAAATTCGATTTCGTAATAGGAAGAATGTAAATTTAAATAGTGGCGTACGCAAGGGGTTGGTTGGACCCTAAGCGAACAGATTTTTAACTTTTAGTTTAAAAATCACGTCTCGACGCTTCCATCTACGCTTTTTTTTTTAAATATAAAACCCCTCTCTCACATAAAAATAGTCTGTGTACAACGCCCAGAGAAATAAATGATTTCAGAGGCTCTCTAATTGCTTTGGCTACCGTGCTTTATAATTTCTTCTCATGCCCATATCAATGAAAATACTTTTCAAATGTTTTTGACGATAATATATAGCACTTTCTTTGCCAACATATTTTGAAATTCTCGTATCGGCATCATCTTGTTTTGACCTAACTTTAAGGAAAGAAAATATTTTAAAGATTTGATTGATCATTTTTTGGGGGGATGGGGGGAAGGGCTACATGGCAGTGACCTACAACTGCTTTGTTTGGCATTGAAGATTTGTTTTGTGTTATTTTAGAAAGGATATATAAATATTATTGTTATACACATGTAACCATTTCTGATTCAAAACAAATGCTTAATTGATAAGGCGAGGGGGGAAGACCTTATATCTATCAAACATCGAATTTCTTTCTACAGTGAAAAACAGTATATTTTTAGATGACTCGAAATAAAAGAGTATTCATTATCTGGCGCATCAAAAGAAGACAAATCCAATCTACTTGATCTGCTTTCAAAAGTTATGTGCTGTTTTTCAGAATTAGAACACTCCCCCTCCCCCTTCCGAAAAAAAAACTATTTTCGTTTTGATCGTTATCACATATAATGCGATAATATAATTTACACTGATACTCGGATACCCATTCATAAGATAACGGTAAAAAGAGTTTTTAATCGATTCAATCGACAGGCATTTATCTTTTGTTTATTCTTCCCTTCGTTCAGCTGCAGCATAAACTGAGATATTTTATGTTTTTTTTTTTTACTCTTTTATTTGTAGAATCGTTTACGTAAGCTTTCTTTGTGGATTGTTTACGTGCAGCCTATCACACGCGCTGAACGCATTCTTAGCAGACGTCTTTGGGTCAAGTGGCCAGCGAAGACACTTAATTTGCGGTGACTTTTTTTGATGAACACTTGGCGCTCGATCTTTCTTGCGCCCCCCCCCCCTCTTTTAATTCCACGAAAGGGAGGGAAACGTTGTTTGACACTCGGATCACTTGTCTAACTCCGTGGTTTTGCACACTTATATTTTGACGCCGATACTATGTAGTTGGGAGATGGCTCATTAAGTTCACGGCTCTTGAATAAAGCAAGAAGAGTTTGGCGTCGTTTTTAGATTGTCCCCGTTGTTTTAGTGTAATGTATGGCAACACTGAGGAATTATACTAAAATAGTCGAATGGAAAATGTGGTCTTTATATTCGATTTGTAAGAATTGAAGTAGGAGGTAAAATTCAAACACACACACGCATTTTGGATGAATTTTTTAAAGGCTTGTTTTTTTAATTTACATAAACAAAAAAATGTAGTCATTGGATTTAATGTGTTTTTGGATATTTTATAAAATTATTTTTGCTAATGAATATTTCATGTGTGGTAGAAGGTTATTTATTAAGAATAAATATCCAAACTTTCAATACACTGGAGTGCAAAAATTAAAGAACAAACAGATTTTTGCGGATTTTTCAGAGGCTAAAAATAAATTGCGTTTGTTATGGAAATTTTGATACGAATAGAATAATAACAAAGAAAAGATGCTTTCTCAATCATTGGATCCAGCAGCGCACACAGAAATTTTTCAAAGGGGGTTTGGTCCAGGGTCGAAAGTCCACTATTCTCGTATCATGCTTCAGTATGCCGCCCAACGTATTCTATTGATTTTGCCGATTTTCGGGAACAAAAACAGTAAAAATTAATTACTGAAGGAAAAATTACCATTAATTATATAATAAAACTAATTATTAATAACATACTTAATTAAATTTTACGTACTATATACATAGGATTATAATCAATCGAAAAAAATCAAGGGCTTTGGGGTGGGGGGTTTGAAACCGAGGACCCTCCCCTTATGTGCGCCACTGATTGGATCACATTTGACCTTTCTTTTAACTTAGAAACTTAAAACACTATTCGGTTTTAATTTAGTTTGTGTTTTTGAAGGCCTTGGAAGTTTTGAAATTATGCTAACAATGGATTCAAAGACAAAATCTGATTGATGAATTACTATAGGAAGCAGTTGGGAGATTTAAGGCAGTCAACTTCCACACAATAATAGCAAAATGGCATAATGTGTCTCGAAATATTAACTTTCGAATTATGAAACCAATTTCAGGAGACCGGAACTATATCCAGAAGACCAGTTACTGGCGTCCAAGAGACATCCCAAGCCAGGATGACTGGAACTTGGATTTAACTGCGAGGTGTAATAGATGGAGGACAGCTATTCAGCTTGCAAATGAGCTCTCCTCTACTTATGGTACTTAGTTTTCGAGGTACTTTAAGGAGTCATTTTTAAGATACTACCCCATTTTTCTAAGGCAGCGCTGTATACCAAAAGGCCGATGGTCTTCCCACCACTCACTTTTAGGTCACAGGAGGGCCATCCTGATATGATGCAGAGTTCAACCTTGAATACGGTTGCGGTGGGGCTATGTTCTATTTTCGATGTGTTTACATTTGAAGAAACTAGGAATCCATCACCATTTCTCCAGCGTCATAGAAGTGGACCGCTATGAACGTGGCGGAGTTATGATCTGGGTTGAAATGTTGTGGAACGATTGCACAGACATGTACGCCTTTCAAGAGGCATCTTCACTTTTCAAGGTTGAGATCTTATAGCCCTTGTGAGGCTTTTCAGTGAGGCAGTGGGTACCCAATTTATTTTTGTGAACGATAACGTTCTTTACATAGGGGTTGACTACTCGGCAAATACCTTGATACCAATGATGTTGACAGGATGGTGTGACCAGCCAGATCTCCAGATCTGAATCCCACAGAGCACAACTGTCAACCCTCAATCGTAACACATGGATCTTAAGAAGTGCCTTGGTGGATGATTGAGATTTCTTGTCTCAGGACCTCATAAACAGCTTGGGAATTTGTAGTGGAAACTGCATTGCTGTGTCAGAGGCAATCATGAACTAGTACCACTAATTTTTCATTATCACCTTTTTAGTATAATTTTAAGTATTTTTTTACCAAATTTTTTTTGAACTGGTTCAGTAGATTTTGAAAAATCAAGAAAATGTGTTGGACACACCATCGTATTTAAGTGTTAAAATACTTTCGATATTGTCATACATTTTATTTATTTGTGTGGGTGGGTATGTTTTTGTGAGGATTTTTGTATGTAGAATTTAGCTTTCACTTTTTGCTACTATCTGCAGAGGGTGGGGAGTCCCCTAGGGGTCCGCGGAGTTTCTCATGTAACATTGAAATTTAACTCTGCCTCTGTGAAAGGCATCGTGGAAAAATTGAAAGATGTGCCATACTAGACTAGATTACTAAACAGCCTCCAATGAATAAACTCTACTAGAACTTGTATTTTGATCAAGAATATTAAGTCGACGAGGGGTGTTCCAAAATCTTGGAGGTCCGCGATGTCACCCTGACACATAAAGGGGGGGGGCGCGGTGATCGAAAATTTTAAGAACTGCTGTATAAGGTACAATATGATGAACAAAAACCTAGGTATTTACGTTTTATACATCTAAATTCCTTCTAATGCAGATTCATAAATTATTAAGGTTTACAATTTATTTAAGGTTCGTTTAAACAATACCTTCAATTTTGTTTCTTTTTCTGTGAAATCAATATCGGACTGTTGCTAGTTAACAAATTAAATTGGCTAATCCTTTTAATTTCCGTAAGATTTTTTTTTATTTTATACACTGTAATCGCTGAATGCTCCAACCCAAGGTTATATTTTTTATAATATCTCGCATATTATTTTCAGACGTTACGTTAAACAGAACTCCCCCCCCCCCCCGGCAATTTCCACGAAGCTGCCGCGCATTACAGAAACAACAAATGCACCCTCGAGAACTTTAGAAGTGGACACCCAAGCATCTGATACAACCAAACCCATCCATCAAAAACTTTACTCCAAAAAAGTGCATGAAAGAAAAAAGATTCCAAAGCGTTTCATTGTTTCGCTCGGAACGCCTTCACGTGCTCCCTCCATCATTTCCCGCTCTGGTGCTCTCAATTCCGGAATATTTTCTTTATTATTATTATTTCGTTGGACTCGAAGAGAAATCTGGTCTACGTTCCATTGTTTGCGTGAGATATCCTCTTGTACTTCGCCGCCTTTTGTGTGCAGAAGGCTTCGAAAACAACTCTGGCGAGATTCTTTAACACTATTTGTGAGGTACATTTTATTTGAGTTGTACACGCAACAGTTACAATAGGGCCGGGCCGTCTACTAGTTGATCTAGTAGGATCTACCTAAGTGTGCGTGTGTGATTTTTTTCTGCTGCAATTTTTTGTACGATTTAAAACTTCAAAAGGGGAGTAAGAAGTATCTGACTTCATGGAAATTTGACAGAACAGTTTTCTGATTAATAGCCTTTTGAATAAATCAACTTCGTAAACGCTTTGTGGAAATTTCTGTAGATCTGATGGATTTTTGTATCGTTTTATTATTTATTTTGGTGTTATTCATGTGTGCCATGGTTCATGTCTATTGCTAATTCCGGGCAGGGTGGATTGGAAATGTGTTGTGGGGTGGGAGGGATGTCTTTTGGCATGGGCCAACTGAGCCCGGCCAATGGCCTCGCTTTCAGTGGGGGGCCTCGTTTTGTTCTCGACTCCGTCTTTTTAGATCATGATCTGGATAATTTTAATGTGGTCACATATTATTCCTGTACATATTCTCCGAAAAACAGGGAATTTCAAACTG
Organism: Trichonephila clavata; assembly: GCA_019973975.1. Taxonomy (NCBI): domain Eukaryota; kingdom Metazoa; phylum Arthropoda; class Arachnida; order Araneae; family Nephilidae; genus Trichonephila; species Trichonephila clavata. The sequence goes on along the minus strand of BMAO01029412.1, from coordinate 13,781 downwards.
CATGTCAATTGGCAAAAGTGGTAAGACTGTATTATTATGTGATGGCCGCTGTCCATGTCTGGGCTTAATATCATAAACAATCATTCAACTCATTCAGTCGAAATGCGGCCATCGATTGAGCCGGTTTGTGCCTAGGTTTTTGAAATTGTGAATCGTGTACTTTTATTTGTTTCAAATGACCGTTTGAACAAGTATTTGACAATTCATATTATATACTGTCTACTTTTTAAGATCTTAGGCAGGACCTACTTTTGCATTGGGGCCCAGGGCCTCAAAGAGTCTTAAGACGTCCCTGGGGGTGGGAGATATCTAAAGGAATATTTAACTTTTCTTTTTTCTTTGTGGTAATTATCTTACGATTGGTATTTGAAGTAAGGATAGTGGCCGCGGTAGCCTAGTGGTTATGGTTACGAATTCGTGATCGCGGTGGTGTCATGAGTTCGAGCCGTACTGCCACTGAAAATCCCCGTGTAGAGGTGTAAATGCATGTTTAATCTGTCGAGATTCAATGTCCTTCCGTAGGTATAGTTTTTTTTTAATGGAGAGAAGGATAGATGCCGGCTCAGGTGTCCTCGTCACTTGACCACGGCTCAAAATTACTAGGGCCGACGCCAATGACCCTCAGGTTCCTGTATCAAGTGGCACTAATAAAACACTCATTCACTCACTTGAAGGAAGGATAATTTTGATAGTAATTGTTCTTTTAAATACTTTTTTAAGGCAATTAATTAATTTTGTGTGTTTTTGTTTTCTTTGACTATTGACTACGGTTTAAGAGTTGGTTTTTTGTTTAGATTTGGAATGTTGTGGCTTCTCTAAGTAAAAACCCATTTATTCTTTAAAAAAGTTACTATATAAATTATGCACTTCAGAAATATTTCCAGTTATGTAGCATTACTAACAATCTGAATTTTCAGTAAGACATGCCTTTTTGTAAAATATCTATTTATATTTTTCTTTAATTAGAATCAGGTATCAATTTTTAAATCTATTTATGGAAATAAGAACCAACAAAAGGCACTTGCAAAGTATTTCCAAAAAAAAAAGCTCTTTATTGATTTTTGGAAAATATTTTTTCTCCACAACCCGTAAACAGATTTTTTCCCCTCCTCCATGTTTAATTGAATGCGATAGATAGTTTGAATATTGAATTAATCATGTATTTTTTTCGTCTTTCTGTGTTTTAATTAATTTCTTTTTTGTTGTTGTTACTGAGCAAAATGCATTCTTCATTATTATCTTGTCAGTTCTATGAGAGGACGTTATGTTAGTTTTTAACTACTTGAATATGTTTTTGAAATCAATATTATCACTTTTAAGAATGGAGTCCAAAGGGGGAAAGTAGTGAGGAATTGAGAAATATAGTGTAACCCCTCTTCTTGTCATAATAACTGTTCCTGACTTTCCCAAGCAGTACAAGCGCCCTCTAACAACCACTGATCTTCAGTATAGGTCAGGTAAGGAAAGAATGGTCGCTGTGAATAACCGCCCATGTTCTTTGCCCATCTTCTGTCAATGGTATATGTTATGTTTTGTGCAACCTTACTTAAATTAATAGATAATTGTTACACTAACCGAGACTTAATTGAACCCAACCCCCGAATTTACCACATTTACTTGAAATTTTAACGTCCAAAGTTCTACAGTAGGAAATAAAATCGAAACATATTATATAAATTAACAATAAATGAATGTTATTGTATGTTCAAGAAGTTTTCTGGTGAATTTTTCCAGGAAGATACATTTTTATCTATTTACATTTATATTAGATTTTTTTATTTTTATATATTATTTTATACCAATAGTGCACACAAAAATTTTTCAAGAGGGGAGTCCATGGTCGAAAGTCCCCCAACTCGTATCATATCTCAAGACAACACCAATTGATTCTTCTGATTTTGTTAACAAAAAACAGCAACAAATAAATTATTGCATATATATATATATAGGATTATCATCAATCGAAAAAAACTCAAGGGCTTTGGGGAAGGGGTCCGGATCCCAGGACACCCCCTTGGTGTGCGCCACTGTTTTATACTATATAGAAACTTACTTTTTTTTTCTATATAGAAACACATAGCATCTTTTAAATAAAATTGCATTTAACTTTTTAAGATATACTTTATTCTGTACTTTTCAGTAAAAAATATTTTGGTTTAGGCAGTTTAACTTGAATGATATGTGCAAATTTTGTATAAATTGTTGTCATCTTTAAATTTGTTCAAAATTTATTTAAATTGACGTTGAAAAATATAACATTTTGAATGATGTAATATGCGGTTAGATCGAAAAAGAATAAAAATTGAAGTGAAATGAAATAGTGAAGTAGTTACGTGTTTGTTGCCGATGTCGATGTTCGTTAAACCAAAACTTGTGGTTTCGTTCTGTGAAAACCTTCGGGATATTTTCGTGCAATCGACTTGCAAAGATTTTCGGTAATTTACCGAACAATCCAGCGTTCATTGATGCAAGCAACAAAATATCGAGGAACATGTCAAAAAATCTAAACTATAACTTAACTTATTGCAACGAGTTCCTTCAATTGTTGAAAACAATTGGGATAAAGAAAAAGTAATATCCGCGAATTTGAAATTTCCTTGGAAAGTTGAAATTTATTTCTATAATAAATCTGTCAAAATAGATTTATTAGACTCGCTGTAGTGTTGCAATTCTGGCGAAATGTCAGCATGATATCAAGTAATATATAATTAGGTTACCTTTCCAAAAATTGCTTCTTGAGAATGATTGAATTCAATTATTTTTATTAATGAGAATATTGCTTGCAAGGGAGCAAGCTAACCAGTTGGCATTAATTGTAAGATATTTTATTTTTGGATGTGTTGCTTAAATATAATGTTCTATTCATTCAAGCTTGGCTTCTTCTCTTTTTGAGCAATGAACCAACTACTTGGTCAATTAGTTAAAGCGCAAATATGTAAAAATATTATGTGAATTATGCCATAAGCATCGTATTTCAAATTTTACTTTTATTTCCCGTCTTATCAATGGAGTCTTTCAAACACTTAATGCTGTGCATAAAATTCTTGACTTTTCCACCCTATGCAATTCAGATGTGCACTGTATTATGCATATACGACGTAATGAAGACAATAGAGAAGCCAGATAGAAGAAAAATCAATATTTATTTCATATGCAATGCATATTTATGAGAAGTATTTGCATTTAAACTTAACCCCTTAACTTCTAAGAGGGAAATAAAATGAATATAAGCATCTACTCCAAAAATGGGAGATACGCTGCTTCCTCTGGGTCATCAAGTGTGCCTATCTGCATGAATGCAAATTTTATAATATAAAGCCCTTTTATTTCTATCAATATGGTTATGTTGAACTGATTCTTCAACCGAATAACTATTCCTGATTGTCATATAGTTTTTTTTTTATATTAGCATATAGTTTTCGTTCTGGATTTAAGAAGGGGATTGAAAGTATTTTCTTTTTTTATGAGTATATTCAGTTTTGTTCAATGGTTCTTTTATACTGTAGTGTAAAAGTGATGACACGGCTGACTAGTGTATATTTATGTTTATTTACGGGTATAACAGCACAGAAAATATACGAAAAAGAATAGGTTTCGTGTTACGAGACTATTTCAAAACAGCCTAACTGCACTTAGCCCCAGGTTTGGGAATAGGCTGAGAGATTCTTTCTGAGTCCACTAGGGGTGGTGTTGAATTCGTTACAACAGTAATTTTTCACTTGAAAATAATTATTTTAGTACTTATTGACCATAAATGTTTAAAAAGTTTAAATTATTTTTGAAATTATTATTTTAAATAAATATAAGATACTTGGCATTCGTTGGAATCCAAGTAACAAACTCACAAATTCCTTCATTAATGAATATTGAGTGTATAGTTTTATATTGGTCGGGTAAGATCTGATATATTATCATCGTCAAATAGATAGCCCTGGGTGGTCCTTGGCCTTCTCCAAAACATTTTTCCAAGCAGTTCTCCTTGTCTCCAGTTCCATACCTTATGACAGGGGTGGGCTGACTTTTCCTGGGTACGGACTACTAACTTTTTCAAGGTGTTGTGGTCCATCTATTCTCCACATTAGTTGGCATCGGTGTTCCATAAATACGTTTTTTTGTATGTATATCTTAGGTATTAGTAAAGGCGGTCACCCCAAAATGTCTCGGCGGTCCACCGGTCAATCGCGATCGACTTAAAGCCCACCTCTGCCTTATGGCCTTGAAACCAATGGAGACCAGTCAGTTCTACTAACCATAGGTTCAGTGCCGATAAAAATTAATTTCAGGCCCGGGCGCAGAAAATCTACAGGCCCCCTTGGCTTCGGGAATCAAAATTTGTAACCAAAAGGTCTGGTTAAGTCCAGTTTATCCGGGCCCCTGGGCACACGCCCTAAGCGCACAATGGATAAACCGGCACTGCATAGGTTTATGTTTGAAGATCTTATTTGTTGCACTAGGTAGTATCCAAGCGGTAAATATACGAGTCTCGGTTTACGCTAACCATGTAAAACTTTGATTATAATATATTAAATTTTGTTCAATGACCAATGCTTAATTTTGTGTCTTAATAGAGCTGTAGAAATTTCAAAATTGATGTGTATATAGCAGAATCAAATTTTCTTAAAATAAGCTCATCTTCAAATGTACCGATCCAAGTTTCTTAATTGCGATCTTATTTGATTATAGGTATATTTTTACGGTTTTCCGCCGTAGAATGGTTCTCCACATCTGATATAATTGTGCATATTTTTTATTTAACCAATTAGTTTTTAAAGCCTATAGTGAAATGACTGAAATTTTTTGTATAGTTATGCAAAACGATCTTCTGATTTTGTTCAACATGCTTCCAGAAAAATGTATCGTTTAACATACTTTTAACAATTTTTTTGTTACATTTGTGGATTATTTAAGGATTCTGCAAATATGATTTTTTTTTAAATTTTAAAACGTTTTATTTTTACCTTTTTTAAAAAAAAAAAGGTTAAACGGTACGGAAGGAGTTGGAACAGATGAAACTCTGAACTTCGATGTCATCCCCAACACACTCTGACTAGTTCAAAAATAAAATAAAAGCGTAGGTCACATGGCTTTGTCACAATGCATGTAGAGTCCTTGTGGGTGAGGAAAAATTGTGGGGTTCAGCAATCCCCGCGTTCAAGTGGACAAAATCGTTGTCGGGTTATTTATTAGAACGAGACCCTAGAGCCGCAGGGACAGGATGCTTTAACAGCTGCAACTTTCAGGGCAACTCCAGTATTTTAGCCAGTTCGGCGGAAAGAAATATATTTTCAGAAACTTCTGATGGCTCTCAGCTCTTTGTCTCTTGTGAATTCTCTTTTGAAGAAAGTGAAAAAAGACTTTTAATCTCTAACGTTAAAAATAAATGCTGTAGGTTAGTTCCAGAGGAGGGGGAGGGGTGGCTTCGGTGAATTACATTTTGTAATATATTATGGTTGTGGTAGTGACATTATTTAGATAATTTTTTACTCGAGCTTGCAAAATCCGAATAAGCATCTTTCTAAAAATATTTAAGTCATATATATTTTTAAACTTTACTTACTAAAACTGATTATTTTTTCTCGCTTCTAAAAATATTCCTTCTTGGAGTTCAAATATTTTTTTAAAACGTGTAGTGGATGACACTTGATGTTAATACATTTTTCAAATATTTATTAATTAATTACAGGTTTATTAATTAAAATAACTACACAGGTTTTCAACGCTAACTAAGGTTCGTCTCCATTGTTGCAACAATGTAACTGTTAAAACAATAACAAAAGTTTGCGTTGAAAGCCAGTTTTTCAGCCAAACCGGGTGTGCATTGTCACAACAATGCTGATAAATCATGCTCTTTATTCAATTTCTACTGTTAGTTCACTCTCTCCCTATATATATATATATTTATCGTTCAAATTTTCAATTGTTAATAAAATACTTTCTATTCATCCATTCAAAGTAAAAATTGGCTTAAAAAATTTGTTTTTATATTACTTGCTTTACTGAGAGGCATTGGACGTACTTATAAATGAAATTTATATCAAAAGTTACTGTATATGAATGTGAAAAATAATCGTAAAAGTGATAAAAGATGATATTACTTTGGATGGGATACTAAAATCCTCTCAATAGAAATAGAAACGGCCTACTAATCTCTTTTTTTCTTCGTTTCTGTTTTGTTTCTTTCGTTTTTTAGATAAAGCTTTGCTCTGATACCATCGTTTTGTTGATGCACACTGTAAATAATCCATGCCTTTATGTTACTGTCGCGAGCCAAAGAAAAGTTAATGATCCGTAATGAATCCAGGGATCCACTTGTGGTTGTGTACGCTCTTTCCGCTATCATTTGGGATTTGGTTCGTTTACTGCCTCTTGGGATGATGAGGAACATCCTGACTTAGCTACTTTCGTTGGCGAATGAATTTGGCGATGCTTGTACAGTCACGTTCTTCAATAAAGTTTTTGAGATCTCGGAATTAATTTTCATTGCAATTTTCTCTCTAATTTTATCCTTAAAAAAAAACGGATGTGTATATTTATGATAAAAAAAAATTATAGCTTTCAAAAAAATTCTTTTTTACATTTATTTGGAGTTACGTATTTTTTGTCTTGTTATGATATCCGACTACCCTAAAATTGTGAATTCTGTCAAAAATTGACAAATTCTTTTTATGATTTTATTTTATAGACCATTTTATTAGCTTTATAAAAGTACCAGGTTTATTATTTTCCGTTCACTAGAACAAAAACTACAAGTAATTTAATAAAAGCAGATGCCATTACTTTAAGCCAGATGTCATACTTTAAAATGCGTTTTACTCGAAATGTGTTTTTTCGAAAACGATCAACGGAGACAGCGATTGCTCAAAAAAAGTTTTGAAAATAATTAACTGAAATTTTTTGTGCATGTTCTGTATAATAGTAGAAGTGTTTTTAAGTAGTAGTGTTTTCAGATTTATCAATCCCTGTTTTATTACTGAATTTACAGTCTCTTATGAAAAAATAATCATTGTTTTTTTAAGCAATTTTATATAATAACTATGATAAATGCTATAGTAAAAATTAAAAATATCTCTTATCCTGAAGGTCATTTCAAAAATGAATAACATAGCAACACATCAGAATTGAAAATTTGTTCTTAAACTTTTGGTACAGAATGGACCCCGCTTATGTTATTTTTTGTAAATTATTCCCAATTTTTTTTATTTATTTTAGTGGTTATAATTTCTTTTTCTCTTCTTAATTGGTTCATTTTCTTAAAATGTACCAAAATCTAAAACCCACAAAAAAATCCCCATGTCTCCATTTTTTCTTAAAAAAAGTTGTCGGAAGTAGTCGGATACCTTAAATTGAAAGCTACACTAAAACGACGTTAACTTTTTATAACGGTTTTTATTATTTCAAATAATAGTTGGTTTATAATGTTGGTTCTTTAATTTTGATTCCATACTATTATTAACCTTCCATATCACAAAAGATGAAGATACTGCCTGCCGTTTAGAGGGATGTTTATTAAAATCTGCCGAGATTCAAAATCTCACCTTGGCGTCTTGTTGAAGTTAGAAGAAGATAGGGTGGGCGTACTCGTCATTTGATCGGGGTTCAAATTACGAGGTTCGTCCAATACTCGTGTTACGTTTCAGAGTGTGACCTACACGGGGAATTTATGCAATTTTATTAAATCTTAGTGTCAAAATATAACAGTTGATAATTTTCAAATATTAAAAACAAATAGAAACAAATTATAAACATTAATTATTTTGATGATTTATCTAAGGAATGTAATATTTATTAACTAGAAGTCGCGATCACTTCATTTTAAATTTTACTGCAGGTTTATCTTTGTTCCATCTAATCATAATTTATTGCATTTATATTATATCAATTAAATGGCATCACTTGACAGGTTTATAATAAGAACTGATTTTAATAGATATCAAAATAAAAGTTTTTATTCTATGTTATTGAACTGTGCTCAGGAGCAAACAGTCCATGAGGCCAAGGCCTGATGTGCCTATCTCAGTATTTACGTGACTATAATGCTGGGATGCATGCATGTGATGTTTCGGCTCAAATGTGGTCAGATCCTTGACGTGAAACCTCCCAGTGTCAGTTCCAGCAAGACTTGGACCTATGCAAGGGATGAAAGGCTGGCCAGCATGATTGAACTCGGACCTGTGCGAGGCGTGATACTCTGCAACACCCATTTGTGGAGAACATCATAAATTATGTTATTTAAGTCATATACTGCAAATGAATGTAACTTTGATTTTCTGTAAAAAACTACCGTAAATATGGTTATAACGCCGAGTTGATCACAAAAATAGCCTTCGAATTTCGGTGCCCAGTAGACGCTGATATAAAAATGAAAGCTTTAAAAGAATAAAAAGATGATACATAGAACTTGAGCTTCTTAATATATCGAAGTACCTGTCCATTTCTGAAATGCATTCCATATGACACTTAAGTTGTATAGATGAAATATACCTCCCAGTTTGGAATAAGCCATACATCTTCAACACAATTAATTCACTTATTCACCGTCCTACATCTTGCAGTTTTCCTCGTAAGAAGTGTGCTCGTGTTATAGTTAAAAACCTAAAGTAAAATTACAGTGAGTTATAGTAAGACTCACGGTAGAGATTAAATTCAAATTATGATTTTAGTTATTTAGGTGCTTGGTATTTTTCGTTTTTGGAATGACATTGATTGACATGTAAAAGGCACCTTTTAACAGTTATTCGACGGTTATGCTTATCTTTTGCTATGCGATTTTTGTTTGTACGCTATGCCTTTTACATAATTTTTGCAGTGATTAATCTCCCTTTGATTATCACTGTTCAATTAGAACGCTTCATCTGGGGTTCGTGACCAGTTAACTGCTTGCGTCAGCATCTTCAAGTTCATGATTATACACGTATTCTGTGATATTTTTCGTTAATCTTTTTAATCCTCTATTTTCGTATTTTGGTATAATAGCTGCGTTCCACCATTGATCTTAAAAAGCCTAAATTATTTTCGAAAATTAAATTATTCATTAGCAGCAGTTAGCTTTATAAACTACAATATAAACATTAGTTTGATATAAATTTTGTTTCAATGGTATGCATTCAAATATGTTAAAGATATTATTCTTTTGTTAAATAAAAATAACAAGTAAATGTTTATTAAAATTATCATTCACCACAAGATATTTGGGTTATGATATATTAGCGTTAAAGTGTAGATCTTATTTCATCAAATAACTCGTATTTCATGAAATAACATGCAATCAGTTAGAGTTATATAAAATTATTGAATTCCTACGATTTATAACTAGGTATTTTTGACATGATATCCGACGTAAGTGTGAAGACTAGCACTCAAAGTTCTTTGAAACACTTTAGCTTGATTTATGATTTTGAACTTTATGGCTGCTTTCAATGACGTGTGTGTACTTCATTCTATTGTTAAACGAATATATGCGTGGAATTTATGTGGCATTTTACATTTTGATATATAACGAATATTTTGAACCTGTTTTCAACGGTGTTTCTTCATACATGAATAGGATATCAATCTGTAAATGTAGAAAGATTTATCAAGCAGAGATTTGACCTTATTAAATAAGCGTGGTACAAAGTAAAGCAGTGCTGCCTTACTCGTGAAAATTGTTTCTTATATATCAGAAGTAAAAGCTGAAAAGCAGACAAAGTAACACGTGACTATTGGATACTCTAGCATTGTAATATCTCGTAGTTCAAGAAGTAGAAAAGAAAGAACAGCTAGAAAAATGTAAAATATATCCCCCTTCTGTTAAACCTAATGTTAGCAATATGATAATAATGAATTATATCTGCTTTTCAATATTTATTTTCACTTAAATGGTCTATCATTAGTTATTTCTATGAGATAACTGAATTATACACTTTCACTTGGGTAACATATATATCTAAATGAACTTAACATATCGCGATATAACTTCTTTATAAAAGTGGTTTGATTTTTGAGATATTATTAATATATAGTAGTATTTGCTACAAGGGTCGGAAATTCACCCCCTCCCTATCGACTACATTTTTAATTTTACCATAAAAATACCCTTTATACATGTATTTTTATAATGTAACTCTGCCCTCACTTTCCCAATTAAGAAAGATCTGTGTACGCCTCTGCTTGTATGTATTGATATTTTAGCATCATATTTTTATGTCCATTAATCCGTGTTTGCAATCACACTGATGGAAATATATTTAAAATTTTAACTTCCAAATTACATAAAAACTATAATCCTTTGATATACATATCGCGCAGAATTGAGTAATGAATATTATTTTAAATGCCTATTATGTTAAGGTTTATTGTGAATGCAAAACATGGAAATTATTCGTATTTGTCTGTATTTCAAAATTTACTTTCATAGATTTTCCAAAAGAATTTTGATCTTACATCTTTTTCTAGCGAATTCAAGATCTTTGTAGATTTTCCGCCAAAATGCACTTACAAGATCAAAATTGTGATTTGGTAACCCCACTGTCCTGGAGTCCATAAGTTCCTGCAACCTGCTCAAGACTCCTGACATTTTCCCAGGTTCTGTAGCCTGGTCTACCTGGCGCGACTATAATGTGCAATGCGCCGCGCCTGAATTCCGCTTGGATTATCCTGGCAAAACCATGGGAGCCTTAACTCACCCCTGCCCTGAATGTCGCGGGTGAGGTATATTTTAGATGGCTCATTGATGGCAAACTATATGTAAGCTCCCAGGAATTTTTGCATATTATTTAAAAATAAGGTTTGCTTACTGGTGATAGTTGCCCAAATTTGATTGTCCGTGTGAATATATTTCATATCTAATAAGCTTAGGAAAATGAGGCTTTGAGAGCGTCTTCCCCAGCCTTTTTCCGTAGTTCCTAACATTTTGGGGGTTTCATTTTGATTTTCACGCAAATAACTTATATTTTATTTTACTTAAATCTATATTTTAACCATTGTGAATTTTTAAAGTCAATGTAAATATTTTTAAGATTTATAAAATGACATTTAATTAAGAATAATTTTTCAGTAGACCAGTTGTGTGCAAGTTTTGCATTTTATTAAAAATAAATAAAACTTCTAAAAGCACTCTTCTAGCATCATAATACCCACTTAAACTTCATTGATATTTGAAAGAATGATTATTTGAAGAGTGCATTTTGAAAAATATTATTCTAGTTATTTTGATACATCAAATTTCTCCCACAATTTTCATCACCTTTTGTTTTGTTTGTTCTTGATGCAAATGATTTGATTCATCAATATATTTGTACAAGTATATATTTGATTATGTTTGTTTCATGTGACAATTTAGTTCTATCTGTGTTTATTCCAGAAATGGCTACCACTAATATGTTATTAGTTCTGACTGCTACTGTTATTTAAACTTATAATTATTCTTCGATATTAGTCGATCATAAATTATAACGGTAGTTCCTTACATTTTAATAAACTAAACTATAATTTTAAAAATATTTATAAAAACTCTGGACTTGTATATATAGAGAGAGAGATTTATTTCAAGAAGTCTTTACTCTGGCTTATTGTTAATGGCCGGCGTGACATCAAAATACAAACTGGACTTAGACAATATTTGTATAGTTTTAAAAACAAGACATGGTGAAGAGGTCCCAAGCAGATAACAGTATATGTTTCTGCAGTGGCGCACAGAATTTTTCAACGGGAAGGGGGCCGAAAGTCCACATTTTACAGGGTCGAAAGTCCATTATTATTGTATCATACTCCAATGCGCCAGTCCAACGTATTCCTTTTAATTTTAAGGATTTTCGAACAAAATAAAAACACTTTGAATAAATAATTAGAATTAAGTAATAAAATTATTAATAGCTAATGTTCAAAGAATTATAATCAATCAAAAATCAGGGGTTTGGGGGTCCGACCTGGGACCTCTGATGTTTCGTATTTTGTTGAAACTTAAAGTTTTTAATCTTGCCTCATTACTGGTTGATTTGCCTGAGGTAACAAAACCAATGATTAATGATACTGTTTTGAAAAACATGATATTGAAAATGTCTAAGAAATTTGAAATACTATAAATCGAATTACAAAAATCGAACTTTGCTTTACGATACATACGTTTATCTTTTCTCCTTATCAGCATTTATTGATTTTGTGGGAATGAGACTATCGTTGTTTCTTTACTAATGTGATTTTCTCATCATAAGGAACGCATCAACAAAGCATGAAATGTAAGTACTGCTCGTTCCGTTGAACTTCACGTGTTAAAGCTCATGATGATTATTGAAGACAACAATGTAATTTGCGGGTTTAAAACGAAGATATTCATCCGCGCTCGGAAATATTTCAAAGAAGTTTATGGTGTCTTTAGTGTGGAATGTATATGATTAATAAGGCCATCAATTTGTAAAAACGGGAATGATGGACCCAAAACGAACTCTCCCTTTGATTAACATCAATATATGCCCAGTATGTATTTTATTTGGCTGCTATTTAAATGAAGTATATTATCTATATGTATAACGCGAACCTAAATACAAAAATGACGATATTTACGGGTGCGCTTTTATACGCCGTAAAAAGTGTTATCTATAAAATAAAAATATAATCATGAAAAGATAATTTCTACATGCTTCTAAATTATGTTTATTTAAAAGAAAACAACTCTCACCTTATGAAATTTACATTATTGATACAAGAACAAATCATCATATTCGTCTTCCGTTATATCTCAGATACACAAGGGATTTCCAAACATCTTCATCACAGTTACTGTGGATTCGTACATAAACAATCATCTTCCTGTGTATCTAGATTGTTGAGGCACTACATTTTAAATGACTTATAATCAGAACAGGTTTAATATAATTTATGTTTTTATTATTATCCACTTCAGACTATTTCTAGACTTCAAAGATAAGAACATTTCATTGCACGTGTACATTTTCTGATTTCTTCATATAAAAGGTACGTTATACGGCTTCTTGAACCTAAAACTTTGAAATTGACATGTAAAAGTATATACGCCAGATTTCTATATGGCATCTTCTTAGTATTGACTAGATGTTTATCCTTTCTACTATCTGATTAATTACTATAAGCAATGGCACATTATAAAATGCTAATAACCATCGTCTACGTGGATTCAGGCCATATTCAAAGAGATCTTTCATTCAGTCTTTATCAACGTTTGTAATAGACTGTGTTTATAGGCTGTAACTGCTGATATTGTAACCAAAGATTGTTGGAATTGCTAAGAAGTCTGTTCATTCCTCAGTTAGTGTGTTGATGTTCTGCTGTTAAATATGTGCCTTATGTAGTCCTGTGTCCGTTCTACAGACTGAAAATAAAGGAGGTTTAACTTGATGCAGTTGTCTTTACTTGGATATTGCTAACCTGTATTGCACTCCCATACACTTCAAAATGCTCACATTTAATTTCATTTTAGAAAATATCAATATAATGTTATTCAATTTTTGAAGCTTTCCTTCAAGGAATCCAGAAAATATATCGTAATGAAATGAGATTCTGTAGTAATTCAGTCGAATTTTATTTGTTTTCTTAAAAATTGTTTTCTTGCCTCGAAAGTTACTTCCAAAAGATTTATTTTCACAAAATAAATGTCACCCAGCATGCATGTTTCTGAGAAAGAGTTTAACCATAAAGGTTTTAAAGCTTTGAAGTCTAGTTTTACCCAGTCAATGTGAATAACTTCTGTTTGACAATGATATTGGAAGATATTTACGAAGATAATTTCATTTTAGTTCGATTGGTTAATGTAACACAAAGTACAACAT
>BMAO01029411.1:0-19558 GCA_019973975.1 Trichonephila clavata | reverse complement strand
GTACTATAAAGCATCACAAGGCCTAATGGACGTTGGACCTCGTAATTTCAATCAAAGATCATGTGACAAGAAACGATCTCTGAAATTACGATTACAAGAACGATTACAAAATATGATGGGTATATCAAATAAAAGCTCACTTCAGTATATATATTAACATATCATTAATATTCAGTGAAGATTGCAAGTGCTTCCGTTGAATAAGTTCTGAGAAAAAGGTACACGCATTTTTAAAAACACAGTTTGAGATAATTGCATTTTTATTATAAAATTTCACTTCATCAAAAAAATTATGAATTACAATCTGTATTTGCACTATTTTTTAAATATTAACTTATTCTCAATAACTTTTAAGACTTTTTACTGATTACTTTTACTTAGATTTCTCAGAAAATAAATATATATAGAATTTTTCACTTATAATCTATGGAGATATTTTATAGCATTTGCATAATTTTTCTGAAATTGTGCATCAATTTTTGAAGAATTTTCTGTTCTGATACATTATTGTCATCCAAGATGATTATAAATCATCATAAATACCATGTGAAAATGTGTCAATACATGAAAATATGACTTTTGTAATACATCATTATACGGCATTTCGAAAAGTTTCATTAGTGTTTTATAAATTCACATGTAAACACAATTTCTTAAGGTATCAGAATTAAAAGGATTCTTAAAATATTACATAAATGGTATCCAAAAAACAACAAGAAAACTGATTTTATGTTTTTAAACATGAAATTTGTGTATATTTTGGTATGTAACAAGTTTCGTGCAACAAAAAAGGGCATTGCATTTTGAGATATATTTATGTACATTTTACTAAGAAACTGTTGAACACTAAAGCTTTAAAATTTGTTTGTGCATTAAATAAACATTTATCTTTATACAGAAGTGAAATTTTTTTTAAAAAATTGATCAGCCTGTTTAAAAAAAATAATTTTTGCAGAGTACGATAAGGAATTTAATAAAAATTTTCCTTTCCTGTGTTACGACATATGCTTTTTAGCTAAATGTCTGAGGCATATTTCAAAAATTTCACTTTAGTATACAGAAAAATATATATGAAATATAAAATAAAAATTTCCATTTCATGCATACAGTAGATTTATAGAAATGAGAAAACAGAGTTTAGAAAAGAAAATTTTTAGAAAACAGTACTTTTGGTATAAAATTTTACCGCATCAAAAAGATCCTGCACTGTAGCTGGTTTTTACCTTATTTTTATTAATATTATCTTCTTCTTTTTATCTTTTTCTTCTTTTATCTTTTCTAATTTTCTTCGCTCTTCCAGAAAAAGCATACACTGCTTTTATTAACTTTTCTCTATCAAGAATTTTCATGGCACTTACCGAATATTCTCCACGCTCGATTCCCATTTTCTGCAGCATTTTTAATTTGGATACATTACCATTATTAAAAGAACAAACAGCATCATAAACACCAAGTGAAAGTGTTTCAATCTGTACAAATGTTGTTTTAGGAACACGTGACCATATGACATTATGAAAACTTTCATTCTGGTTTTGTGTTTTTCCATGCAAACATTTTCTCAACAGATCAGGATGGGAAAGATCTCTAAATATAGGACGCATTGCTTCTACAACAGCGACCGGAAGACTATTTTTATGTTTGCAAGACTTACCTGATGCTTCAGCCTTTTTATATATACACCATGAATCTTCACCAACCGGACAAAAACCATGTTGAGGATATTCATCTATTGACAGCTTAGGCAGAAAAATGGCCCAGATATCTTGCCGCATGTTCTGAACAATGATGTAATTTCTCCGAATAGCTGATCCATAGTAAAACTGTAAGTTATCTATTTCATGCTCAGTCAAACGATTTTTTCCACTTAAACACTTACCGTCTGATAAGATTTGCCCTTTCAATTGAGTTTTTAACCGGTGTAATCTTGTTCCCATGCGCTTCATTATATGTCCAATGCATTCCAATTTTTCAATTGGGTATTCATCTCCATAGATGTTTTTCTTTCTAACAGTATCAAATACTTTGCAATCTCCATCGCCTAAGTAAGTAATATATCGGGCATTATGCAAAGATAATGACCGTTGAAAAATGTTAGACGCACCTTTAATTTTCATGGCTCCACAAGATCCAACGTAATTTCTTTTACAATCCTTTTGATGAGAAGGTAAGTTTTTACATGTGCAATATTTTGAAAGAATATCAACATCTATCACCTTACCTGTATCAATGTTGGTCACAGTAACTGCACCATTCAATGATGAGTAACCGCGCTTCTGCCATGTCCCATCTACAGCGACTGCAATATTATTATTACCATCATTTTCACAAATAGCTTCCTTCGCAGCATTTTGAATGGAGTCCTCGTAAACAAGTTTTGCAGCATTTAATATTCCCTTACCCTAAGGAGAAAACCTTCTAGGTGGTGTATGAAGATTCATTATGCCGCAAAACATTCTCCCAGCTTCTGCACCTTTTCCAATGGAACGCATAGCATATACAAACCTGGTATTTATTGTAGCGATTTGCGTTCCTTCATGAAAATTTGAAAAAGAGAATTCTACACGATATGGACAAGCACAACATTTCAGGACAAATGTAATAGCCAGTCCAGACTTACCTTTTAAAACTTGCATGTCTAAGGCACTGTTACACATTTTACAGTGAACTTCATTTTTGAAAACAAATGCAGAATATTCAAATTCATAATGGCATTAATAATACCTACACTTTTGTCATAGAAAGGAAAACTTCAATTTAAATTGGGAATTTTCTTTTCTTTTGCACATTTCTCCTTTGAGTCATGTGCATGTCCAGCTTGAGTATTGACATTACTGTCGTTAGTATTTGAAGTATTGTTAGTTTGGTTGAAAGTATTCTTACCTTTATAAAACGTACCTTTACGTTTTTTGAACACTTTTGTAGATCTTGGCATATTAAAATTTTGATATTCAGAAATTTTAAATATCGAAATATTTAAAACGTTAACAAGAAAAACGTGTATTCCTTCCAAAATAGGTAAACAACCTTAACAGTTACGCTTGAAGTCAATCTACAGTCAATTGAGTATGAATAAATAAAACAGAGAGTGCCTTTGGAAAAGCTTCCCAGATTTAAAAGGTCCATTTTTACATTTCTATCTGTCAGAGGGTGGCTCATCAGCTGATTATTTTTTAAAAATCATATTAACATACTTTTAATTAGTAAAATAGCAAGTATGTTACATCATTGGAAAGGTCCTGATTTGGGGATTTTAGAAATATCAAAAACTCAAAATCGATTTCCCGAAGGTGTTTACCCTACTGACTGCCCTTTTAATCACCTCCGAGTTTTGAATTTCTCTGGAAGTCATTTCCCAGAAAAATGTATTATGTAGTGGGGGACAATATGAGTAACATTTCATGGGACGAAACAATTCTTCCATGCGTTTTTACAATATTAAAGTCAAGATCTCAATAAAGAGGACATTTAGTATTTTAATCGAAAGTTCAAAGAGGCATTGGAATTGCCTCTCTTTCTTAGATAAGTTGTTCAAACGGTTTCTTTTATTAATATAAAACATGGTTTCAAGAAGATACCTTTATTAAAGATGGGAATTTTGAATATCCTACCTTTCGCTTTTGGTTAATATGTGGCATCATTCTGTGCGATGAGAGAGAAGCAAACAAAATAATGCGTAAGTCACATCTACTAAACAGTAGGAATTCCTATGATTTTGAATGTAAGAGTTAAATAGGACATTTTATATTCTGTTCGTTTATTGTCTAGTTATGAGCATAAGTGATGTAGTGAGGCTCTAACGTAGGAAATATCATAGTATATAAGAGATGAAGTATTTATAACTGTGTCGTTCATAATTGCAATGTTTGCAAAAACTATTGATATCTACACCCTGCAAAAGTGAGGCGTGTTTGACAGCTATCAATCAAGCATTTCACTATTGCTCAGTTTATGTTCAATAAATTGTACTAATGTATTTGAGTCTGGAGAATTATATTATTGGGTTAAATAACAATTTCTTCATTTTGTTAAAATTTTCCACTCACTTTGATTGCTTTGCTTTTTTTTTATTGAAACATTAACTTCAATCAAGTTTCTTCATAATTTCATTTGTTCACAGGCTAGGAATTTTCTTTTATACATTTAGGTTTGAAGAGAAAATACAATACTTGAGAGTAAAAAGAATATTTATTTAATTTTTTTTATATTTAATTTTAGTAATTTCTAAATTACTTTCCTTTTTATAACTAATTCCATTTTAAATTCAGTAATATAAATTCCAGCATTTACGTTGCTTTTTCTTTAACAGTTTACTTATGTGTTATTTTAAAGAAAAAAGTTTACATTTTAAAATAAAAAATGTAAAAAAAAAAAAAAAAATGCTTGAAAAATATTAAAGAACAGGAAAGTAAAAATAATAAAGAACAGACCAGAACAATTTCAAGGTTCGTAGCCAACAGTTCTCTTGTTGCCTAATTGCGAGGTGTTAATAAACAAACACTCATTTCAATACATTAAAACTGAAAAAGCTGAGAATACCGCTAGAATAAAATACCATACAAATATTATCTAATTCAATTTATTAATTATAATGATGTTACAGCCAAAAATATATGATTTAGTACTCCTGTCAAGCATATTTGACAACAAAACTTATTCGGTTTATTTACAAACGTGTTCTGATTCCTCTGGAGAGTACGGATGTGATTAACTTTTCTTAAATAAACGTGTCTAAGCCTTAAAACAAGTTTTCAACAGTTTATTGGGGCCACTACAGACGAGGGGTCATTGTTGTAAGCTCACGGTCATCATTGTTATTGTCGAAATATGGCTTCGAATCCTGTGACAATAAGCACCAGCCATGTGGAGGATTTTTGTAGAATAAGTCTATCTAGTCCCAAAGTCGAATTGAGGAAGTTTAAAAAATCAAAGAACACAACTCAACGGTCATTCTCGTCGCATGATCATAATTTAGTATAATGAAGGCCATGGAAAATGACTTCGTGTTATATAGATGTGTGACATGAATAACAATCAATAAATCAAAGTTTCAAAGGTGCTGGGTTTAATATTATAAAAGATCAGAAGATTAATATGTTCAATAATTACTAACATTTTTAATGCATGGTTAACGTAGCATTTGGAAAAAAAATGTACGACACGTTTCCAAATTCACAAAATAAATACAAAAATTAAACATGAAAGTCGAATGAAAAACTGAGAGTAAATTTTGTATTGATTTGTTGATTGTTTGTTAACAACGCATTTCAAAGTCGAAGAAGGCATTTCGTGAAGGGTTTCATGATTTTGACTAGTTAAATGATGAGGCGCTTCACTCTGGAAACTTTGATACCATCCCAACATGAGGACTTAAGGCTTTGAGTGATTTCACGCGCCTCAGAACCTCTACACGGTGGGAATTTAGAGTCAAAATAAAACTAATCAATACGTAGACAGAAGTAACATTGGGCACGAGTTCGCTACCGAGACCACTCAAGCATTGCAGCCATAATAAATTTTGAGATTGATTCTAAGTGCTTGCAAATATTGTTAATAGTATTCAGAGGGCATAACAATGTTTACTCGAAAATTAAAAGTAGTCTAATTTCACAACAACATACAAATTAGAACATATATTTTTTAATAATCACGTATGGAATATAAATTTTTAAGATTGTTTCCATCACGAAAATAATTCCTGTATTGTGAATGGATTGATCATAGTTTATTGTTTCATTTCAAAGATGTAGAAGGGATAATGGGGATGGATCTCGTCATTTTGAACCTTTGTCACGTGACAAGAGGACACCTGAATTGGCAATATACTTTCTATACCTCCGTAACCTATTTATACAAGAACACATATATAAACATTTATTAGTAAAATTCAGTGGTCTCAGAACTTTAGTCTCTGTTGGGGACGAGACTAAATGAAAGCTTTAACTGCCCTTTTTTGGCAACCGTAGTAAAAGAAAAAAACCTCTGTCAATAAAAGTGTAATTCAATACTTGCAAACCGGAATATCTGGTGCCGAAACCAGGGACTTTGATGCAGCAAATAAGGAAATGATCCTGTTATGGCAAACTCTGTCATCAGCTAAAACTCAAAAATATTATGCCCAAAAAGATATATCATGGCGTTTCATCGCGGAACGCGCGGATTGGTGGGGAGGCCGGTGGGAGCGCCTAATAGGTATTGTCAAACAATGTCTGCGAAAGCCCTTCTAGACGAGGAAAGTCTGTCCACTGTCCTCAATGGAATATGAGCCGTTCTTAATAGTCGACCAGTAGTCTACGCATGGGAAAGCAATGACAACTCAGCAGCTTTAACACCAGCTCTTTTCTTGACGGGACGAAAACTAATGGCCATTTCATCCAGGCTAGAAAACAAAAGGCTTAATAAAATCTACAAGCAGCTGAAGGACATACTCGACTGTGTTTGGAAAAAAATGGTCGGAAGAATATCTTCTTCAACTACGATCCTTCCATCAAGTTCGAAACAAGGACAGTACCATTGACATCCGAGTTAGAGATATTGTGCTTCTGCAGGAAGACGTCCGACGACGGCGCATGTGGAAGAAAGACAGAGTGATGAACCTACATCAGGGACGTGACGGGAAGATAAGAACTTGCGTGCTTTGAGTTAAAAGGTTTGGGCAACAATCTTGTGATTTCAAAATCTGTCCCTTTCGGAGAATATTAAACTATGAGGTAGTACGGAGACATAATATCCAATCATTTGCACCGTTTGCGACATTAGGAATAATTTATTATTAGCTATGGCGTTTTACAAGACGATGATGCTTCGATCCATGTAACTACTCCATGAGCATTTCAAACATGATTTGCATTTCGTGAAGTTCATTATTTTATAAACTCATTTTGTGTACATTTTTTCTTATCTATCAAATTCATTTCTTTCAAAGACACTGTAATTTCCTGAATTTCGTTTATAAAAACTGTTTAAGAAATGATTGAAACAAAACTGTATGTTTCATGTTTCCAAAACTATTCTCGTAAAAACAGTGAACGAAATGTGAAAATCAATTGAAATTATAGTGTTTGCCAAAGAAAATATTACATTTTAATTATTTATAAGCAATTGTTGAATTTAAGGTAACCGACTGCGTTAAAAATGTCATTTTGGGTCAAAAATCACATTTTCTTTTTATATTATCATTTTAAATTTCAAATAATCAGCTTTCGAAATCTGCCTTTGTTTTCTCTGTGCACTTACTAGAAATAAAATTCCATGTGTTTAAAATATTACTGCTGCTGTCAATAGAAACTGGAAGCAGGGAAATTGAAACCGGAAGTGGACTTCATAACATGTTTTTTACTGCTAGTTTTCATAGTTTCATCCCATTATAAATTTAAAAACAATATATGATTATTTTTAAAACTAGTTTATTGATTGGCAACAATTTCAATCTTTTATTTTGACCTATATGACTAGCAACATCTGTTTCTTATAATCTTACTTGTTTTTATTTTGGTTTGTATTGTACAAATTTTGCTCTTACATTATTTCTAAAAACTTATCTTTCTTCGCTTTAATTGTATAGAATGTTAGTAGAAAGTGTTGACATGTTGTGAACTAAAACTGAAATTCTTAAAGGGCTTTTGTCAGAACAATGAATAATTTAATGGAACATTAAAAGATAACAGAATATATTTGACTTAAATATTTTGGCAAGTATAGTTTACAGTTTGTGTTGCCTCAGTTGTTTCGACAAAAATTTGTAAATGTATGAAAATTCTGTGTTTAGATTGGCTTCTAATGTAAAATACACAAATTGGAATTTCATAGAACCTTTTCCATCTACTGAAGTGCTGAACAAGCAAATTGCCATAAATTTGCAACTTTTTTGTGAAATGAGAGTAATTGGAAGAAGATATTCGTCTGCTAAGAAGCTGTGTTCTACGCTGAATATGTCATGTGTGACAAAAGAGTGTGAAAAAAGGCACTCGGCTGCGGTTACATCAATGGCTAAAGACGCCATAAATGACACTGCTTTAGAAGTAAGAAACTTTACAGAATGTTCCAACACGGCAGTCACAAAATGCTGAGTATTTGTTAATGGTATCTGGCAAAGGCGTGATAATTCATTCGTGATTGATTGTGTTGCAGTGTTATCCATTGTCACTGGTAAACTTCTGCATTTGGAGATCATGTCGAAGTTTTGTAGAATTTGCCACAGATTGAAAAATTTTAAGAGTTCAGGTGGCCAATTATCTACTAGGATCTGCTCCAAGCATAGGATCAGTGGGTGCGTATAAAAATTTAAACGTTCTTGTACCACGTGAAATCTCAAATATGTCCACTTCCATGGAGTGATGGTGATTCCCAAAAATACCTTGCAGTGAAAGATGTGTACGGTATCAAAAAGTGTCAACAAATATTAGTTTATAGGACACATCCAAAAACAGTTGGTTGCTGGCTAAGAAAGCTGAAAAAAGCGAGAAAATCCTCGGGGGGAAAGACTCACCAATGCTTTAATTGATAAAATTCAAAATAACTACGGAATTTCCATTAGAAGTAACACTCAAAACATCGAGGCAATACAAAGTGCTAACACAGCTGTGCTTTTTCACAGTTGCTTATGCCGTGAAAAAACCATACATGGACAGTGTCCTACAGAGCTGATAGCTGGTGTGCATATGAGCAATCAAAAGCATCCGGCAAACAATTTTTAGAAAAAGTGCAGGAATTTTTGTAAAACTTTTAAATGTTATTAAATCTGAGTATCTGAAGTTGTGTGATAAACATTTGTTTTCGAAGTGCCTCCAAGGTAAATTACAAAATGTAAATGAGTTGTTTAATAGCTGTTTGTATCAAATTGCTTCAAAAGAATCTTTTATTTAGTTAAAAACATTTCTTTGGGGGCCTATATTGCAGTTATTATTTAAAAAAAAATATTTCAATTGTTTGTTGGGTGTATTTAAAGGCCTTGACGTAAATACAGGCAACTATACCCTGCGTCGCTAAAGATCTTTCGACATCCTTCGAGTCAGTGACTCGAAACAATATTTTTTACCTCGTTCAAAATTGTTCAGAAAAAAAATTAGGCCCCAAAGAAAGAAAAATTTAAAAAAATATCGAAGTCTGAAGGCGGGAAATATTAATCAGGAGAGCTTTAAGTATGTACTAATCATAATTTATTTTGAAATGGCATTTATAATGTTTAAATTCATTTTTCTCAAAACTATTTTTTTTTTTGTAAATTTCTTATTATTTCAAATGTGGTATCTAAGGAACCAATAAAGATACTTGTATGGAATTTTACACCAATTTTATTAATAGTAGGATCTAAAGTATGGACTACCAGCATAGAAATTTAACAATGTATAGCGATTTTATAGTTGGATTTCCTTAAAATATATTGACAATTTGAATGAAATTATAAGTTGTAGCTTCAATTAGCTATAAATTTTATTTAAAAAAAAATTTAAACTTGCAGTCCAATCTCTAGAAATGTGTTTAAAAATATGCTGTAGCAATCTTTTTTCAAAAATATATAGAGCCTTTGAAAAAAATTCAAAATTTAATTAAAATTTCTTTAAAATTCTAGATTTTTGTAAATAGTTATGTACTATATTATTTATAGCTATATTTTTTATTGTAGTGCATAAAAATGAAATTAAAAATGAAAACACTTTATGATTTTTAGAAGAAAAAATGACCTCCCAATGTAGTCAGATATCTTACCTGACAAAAAATAATAGAGATACACTGATTTTAAAGGTTGGCTTTATGTAATTATTTAAATTTAACTTTTAAGTATGCTATTTTTCAGATTTGATACCAGACATTTAAATCAAATTTTACACTTGACATCGGTTTATTTTTAATAATTGGCTGCCTGTATGTTACCATTCTTCACAATGCTCTTTTGAACAAAAATTTTAAAAAATAAACGTCGTTTGAAATATTTGTTCAAAAAATATGGCATTTTGTTTTCCCACTGTGTGTAAGAAGTAGAATGTTTTCAGAAAGAGTTAAGTAAAACAAATCTTTTTGAAGCATTTCATTTTCATGAAAAAAAAAATTTGGGTAAGGTGAGTAGACAATTTTCACTATATTTTTTTACAGATGCCTGTATTCTGCTAGAAGATATGCTTGTAGTATTTTTAAAAGAGTTTTGAGCAATTTTTTCGAAATAAATATATAAAATATGTGTATTATTTTTTTCTTTCATTTTCCTTTTATCTGTTTACTGCAAAAAGAATATATATATATATATATATATATATATATATATTTTTAAAAATAATGCAAAAAATCAGAATTTTAAGGGCTAAATTACATTTTGCAGCCTATTTCCTGAATCAACGTTTAATTACTTTATACTTTTTCTAAGATAGAACAACGATAAAAAATGTACTCTGAATTTATAACGTACTAAAAAATAAATATTTCACACAAAACTTGATCTATTGTTTATTAACATCACATTTTTAGCAAAAGATCTATTGAAGAATGTCCTCATAGTTTTGAATTACTCTGAAGTGACAAGAACGTCACTTCAGCTGAGATCCGCCTGTGCAAATATCCACGACAATGTAAGAAATTTGATCCTTGACAAATTTAACAAACATCCGGGTATTAAGTGGAACAATTTATTTATAAATAAGGAGAAAATAAAATAAAGAAACGAGAGAAATTTATTTTTAAAACACAGAAACTAATATCCACAGATTAACTTTTCCCGTAGGGCTCTAGACAAGTGTGTGAATATTAACGTCGGAGTGTTCATCTTGACGAGGGCGTTTTGACTCGCAATTTTGAACCATGGCCAAATGACGAGGATGGCACCTGATCCCGCACACACACACACATTCCCGTCTCCTAACTAACACACCACACCAACAGGAGGAAATTAGAGCCTTGACGTATTTAAAATTCATCTTCTTTCTCTGCATGTAGGGTCTTCCACGGTGCTAGGCTCGAACTCATTGAACACCGGCCAAGATCCGATACCTTGACCACATTTCTACTGCGGACATTATATAAAAAATATATGTATTAAAAATTATACTTTGAACACAAGCAGTAAAAAATCAATCATCAGCTATTAAATTTATTGCATTCATTGTTTGTGAGTCATAAAGATATATGTTTTTACTTAGATTGTGCTGTCGAAACGTTAAAATGGTTTCGAAACAAAAAAAAATATAATTTTTCAATCCAAACGGAGTTACACTTTTTTTACACGAAAAACCGTCCTCGAGTAGCTAACATTTTAACGTTAATATACTCTCACTTATTCAAATGTGTGTAAAATATTCCCTCATTCACTCACTATTCACTGATGCTTAAAGTTAAAATATAAATATTTAAATATGCACAACATATACATAAAATATCCAAAATATAGTTGAAAAAAATTTCGAAATTTATATAAAAATAAGGAAAGATATAAAGAAAACCTTAGAAAAACGTTTTAAAACGAGATAAAAAACAACCTTTCTTATACATGTGAACTATTATGCACAGATTAACTTTTTCATTACAGCTAAAGAAAAAAGTAAATGTGGTTTTTTTAAAACTTTGTTTTGTGGTTACAAGCTGTAAAAAATCATCACTCATTAACAATTTAATACATTTAATTGTAAACACCTTTCTCCCGGCTCCAAGAATCGCTTACAGAGATTTTTGTGTATATCAGGTCTAAATAAATTCTAAATAATAATGCTCAGCTCACTGACTTTCTGAAAACTAAATGGCTTATTGAATTAAAGTGGATATTGAAAACTAAATTAACACTGAACAAATAAAAAAATTGTATTGAATATAATATGCCATGCTGCATTGTTTCGTTAAAGCGCTGGAATGAATAAATTGTTGCAGAAACTAAAAAAATGAACACAAACCATTAAATCTGATCGAAATTTAAATTTATTATTCCACTTGTACAATTTATTTTTATAAGAGAAACTGAAAAAATTCAAAACGAATTCAATATCAATGTACAAATATGAGCATATGCTAAATAAATAAATAATAATCGTTAGGTTTGGTCCATAATCCTCTATCAGTGTTTACCACATACCACCGTGAGGAAGTGAGAATCCAATTAGATTATCTTGTATTAGAATAAAACATCTTAAGGCAAAACCCTGAATATGTTATAACTCCATTCTTAGTTCATTACTTTACTGCCAACAACCTAATTTTAAAAAAAATCTTCATTTTGCATACTGATATTTTTAATAAAAAACATCACAGGAGAATGTCAAACATAGTTAAACAAATTAGTTTAATTTAATATACTTAGTTTTCCATCCAATTTAGTTTGTTAAAAGTTTTACACTTGATACTCTGAAGACTGGTTAAATTTGCTTAAAAAAATAAACAACTTGAAAATTAATTATTATTGATTTTTGATTTGATCAAATTGAAGTTGCTTTTAGGAGACTTTTAAATTAAACAAAATTAAAAACTTAAGTAAGGTTGCGTCAACTAATTCAACAAGCCCAAAATGATGTAGCAAAATCAAAAAGCATTATCAATTACTGTCATTGTTTTCGCCAAATGAGTGAAACTAATTCTCTAGCATACTCCTTTCGTGGATACACGGATTTACAAATATTTAGAATTAAATACCTTATTTGGTTAAAAAAACAAGTAAACTTGAAGTAAACGAAGAATACAATAACACCAACAATATTTATTTGGCTAAGAGGCCAGCCAGGCATTCGAAACCACGGCAAATGAGTCTTCCTTATGCAGTCACCACCTCATAAATTCGTATAAGTAATGTCATTCTGTTCCATTATATTCCTTATTTTGCCGTCCTGCTAAACCGCATAGTCTTCCGGCTACTTACTTATCATACCATACTTTTGAAAAATTCTGTACTGATTTATCTTTCTTCAATCATTGGTGAAAATTTAAATTATTTTTACAAAAATATAAGAGAAGAATAATATAGAAGAATTTACAAATTCTAAGCAATGCTATTATTTTCGAACATGTACTGACAAAAATTTATATTTGAACACATTGCATATAGGTTAACTACTATTAACTGAATATCACAGCATTTGATAACGTTCTTTAATTTGTCGGAACTGGTCTTTGGTATTATTTGTAAACATCAAACTTCATGAAGTATTTCGTTTTGTAAATAAATATTGTACACATCAGTGAAAGCAGATGATTTAAGGCATAAAAAACTGATCTAATTTTTACTTATAATTAATTTATTATATTTATAAGAATTTAACATAAAAAGATTAGATAATTAAATACGTTTTTTTCATTTCCTATTTAACGCATAAAGATACTTTTGCTAGAATAAGATTACAAAGAACTCCAATAGTTTTCTTTTTACTTTTTTATTAAAAGTTTTTAAAATAATTTCTTTCAACAATTTAGATATTGTACTGATAATCCTTTAAATTAATAATGATATATTCACTATTTGTGTAAAGACTAACCTAAATTTTAGGGGAGAAATTTCAAGAAAAATACAAACTCTTTAATAAAAAAAACCTATTTCCAAAATTATTATTCTGCTATATATTTTTAAATGAAACGTGACAATCTCTATATCTAACAGCATAAAAAAGTAGTATTGACAAATAAGCCTTCAAATATGTAGATCACTCTTTTTCTCTCACCTTTCCATTAATTTCAGATACTTAAATATACATTATGTGGAACAAATTTTGTTTTCTGTTTAGGCATATATATATATATATATATATCATAAGCATTTTGCTCAGTATGTATAACAGATAATTTTAAACAATAATTATTAAACTTTTCAAATAAAGACTCAATTGAAATCTGATTAAAACTTTATTCAATTTCATATCACACTGTCACTACAATAACTGAATACAGACTTTAAATATGGAAAATTATACATTTTAGTAAGCAGAAAGTTTAAAAATTTTTTAGTCCGAATGAAAAAAACTAGACTTTAATGCGTTTAAAGAGAAATATCAATATATATTTTTCCTATTAAAAGCATTTAGAAACAGTTAAACATCTAAATATAAATATATACACAGAAGAA
This sequence comes from Trichonephila clavata, assembly GCA_019973975.1. Classification (NCBI taxonomy): domain Eukaryota; kingdom Metazoa; phylum Arthropoda; class Arachnida; order Araneae; family Nephilidae; genus Trichonephila; species Trichonephila clavata. The sequence continues at coordinate 5,535 of BMAO01029411.1, read as the reverse complement.
AAATACAAAAAAATACATACCTATTTCAAATGCAGTTCAAAAATATATAAGATAAAAAAAATTAGCAAAAAATAATTAAAATTATTCTATGAAAAATACGAACGTCTACAAAGGATTTTATGTCATATTTTAAAGATACGGAGTATGTATTTTTCAGTGTCTAGAAAAAGAACTAATTATCACTATATGCAGTATAGATTCGAATTTAACATTTTTAACCGCACAAAAACTAATATAATTACAATAATCTAAAGCACAATAACAAAAATTCAGAGATGTTTAAGTACTTTTACTTAATATGAAGATCCATATGCGTTTGAGGCAAATTTCACAAGCATAAGGATTTTCATTGGTATGAATCCGCAAATGCATTCTTAGGTTACTTGTGTCACAGAAAGGATTGTTGCAAATTTCACAATCTTAAGACTTTTCTTCATTATAAATACGCAAATGTGTTCTTAAATTTCTACAATCAGAGAAAGCCTTGTTGCAAATTTCACAAGCGTAAGACAATTATTCATTAACATTACGCGAATGCATTTTTCAGGTACTTTCATCAGAGTAAGGATTGTAGCAAATTTCACAAGCCTAAGGCTTTTCTTGAGTATGTATCCTACAATTCCTTTTTAAGTTATCCATTTTATAGAAAGCCTTGTTGCAAATTTCACACACATATGGGTTTTTTTCAGTATGAAAACGCAAATGGATTTTGAGATGTTCATTTCGAGTGAAACATTTGTTGCAAATTTCAAAAACATAAGGTTTTTCTTCAGTATGAATACGTAAATGCGTTCTTAAGTCACTCTTTACAGAGAAAGTCTTCTCGCAAATTTCACAAACATAAGGTTTTTCTTCAGTATGAATACGCAAATGGGTTTTAAGATCTCCTTTCCGAGAGAAACATTTATTGCAAATTTCACAAGCGTAAGGTTTTACATTGGGATGAATACGCAAATGTTTCTTTATTTTGATAAAATTTTAGTTGAATATTATGTAATATATCCGATTTAACTTTGTCACTCTGAGTAAAATTCTTGTCACGTATTTTAAAGTGTTGCTTCTGTTTCATATGAAGACCTATTTTTTGTTCGTTCTTCACTACAAATATAACATTTACCCATTTCCTCCATTTTTGAAATAGTTCTAAATTGTCTGGCATAAAACTGCAGTCGTAGCTAAATTTATGTTTTTCTCTCGATAAACTGAAGCAGATTGTGAACACATATCTTTATAGAAAATGTTGTGAAGATTTTCGTTTTTATAGGGCCCCCTACATTTCTAAATGGCTTGCAGATAGCTGTTGACTCATTTCGCTAGAGACTTGTAAAGTTTCAAAAAATATCTATAAATATATCTAAATAAATTCCACGCCAGTAAATTTTAAAAGCAGAATTTTACGGACTGCCTATAGAATCGTAGATGGGAAATGTGAATCTAAAAAAAAACAAATAAAAAATTACCCTGAGGACACTTTAAAGAAAATTTATTCATGCTAAATATTTTACCTCAGAATAATAGAACTAGAATATAAAATGTGCCATCATTCTATCATTATAACTGTAATAAATTGACACTTTTAACTTTTATTGGTATTTAACTTATTTTGACATTTTTGCTAGATTAATGATTTTGTCATAAAAAAAGATTTTGAAACCAATTTTATTAAAAAAATCTCGATTGTCCTTTTAGTATTAACAAAAAGTTACGTTAAAAGCCTGAACTTCTCTTTCGATGAATAAAATGTTTCAGCTCATTTTGAGTAAAACTATTTTAAAAATATGGAATAACATTTCATTTAATCTTTAACGGACCTTAATCATTTAAATCTTATTGGTCCGGTCTATGGTAATGGTCATTGGTTCATAATTTAGTGAGATTTAATTTGAAGATAGTGCCATTTCAATTTTTAAATTCATGACTGTAAAGAAAAATGGACATTGTTTTAAATTAGTAGCAATAGTTAAGAAAGGATCAAAATCTAAAATGTTTTCGCCTACACTTTTTCACGTTCCTAATGTCCTCGTTGGTGACATTGTCTCTTACTGTGCATTCAGTGTAAATTTAATTTATGCTATGTTACGTTTTACGCTGCACATCTTTTTTATAATTTCTGATCTAAAAGCGCATTTTAAATTAATATATCATGGCCACGTTAGTTTAGTGGTCCCGGTCACGAAATCGTTTCCGGCGTATCATGAGTTCGATTCTTAATGCCGCTGAAGACCCGCCGTGCAGACGCCTTGGGGAACCTTATCGATGCTTCAATTAACAGGATTTCAGAAGTTCGGAGAGGGGTTGCTAGAGCTCAGATGTCATCCTTTACACATGACCAAGGTTCAAAATGTCGAGATCCTTTATCAAAAGCTCTCGTGTTGACTTAAAAAGTGACGTTATTAAAACATATTTTAACCTAAATAAAAACATTTCTCATTAATTTTGATGTTTGACACTTAAATTGATATAAGGGAACAGGGAGCGCACAGCTATTGAAAAAAGGCAAATAATTATTTAATTAAGAAATATCTTTCCGTTCAAAGGTCATATAGGGAATTATATTTTAGTTTTATTGTCTATTTCAAAATATTGTAAGTAATGTTACATTTGAATTGGAGATTAAGTCAGATGTGTTTCTTATATAAATAGGTTAAGCTATGGGAATTAGGGTGCCAACTGAAGTGTCATCCTCGTCACTTGCAGCAGCTCAAAATCACGAGATTCATTACCATTGGCTCTCACATATGTTTGAAATGTAGAGAAATAATTTTTGATGGATTTCTGTCTAATTGTGGATTCGAACGCTAACTTATTTATTGGATTGTACCACACATTTTTTTTCTTTAAAAATATAATTGAAAATTAATCAGATAATAAATATTACGAAATGAAATATGTCATTGATGCTTATTTAGTTATGTGGGTTTTCTTACATAAATAGCTACACTTTTATTTAAAAAAGAGAGATTATTTTTTATTTTAAATTATAAATTATGTTTACAGTAACAGAGAGGGAAATTGTTAACGAAAGCGCAACTGGGATTTTGACACATATATTTTCATATATGGATTATATACTATGCATGTGAAAAAAAATTAGAAACTGAATAGTGAATATTTATAGGATTTAATTTTCTTTTTTCGGGGATTAATTATGCAAATTTACTTCTAATTACAATTTTTTCCCTACAGAACAAAATTCAACAACAAAAATATATTTGTTTGTTAACAAATGAAATTATGATGAGAAAATACGAATACATGATAAAGTAGCAAAAACCTTGTTTTGCTATTGAGTTTTATTGGATCTGTGTCAAATGATCGAATTTCATGTCTTCAGGCAAACATCCTTTAACTTTTTTCTATGCAATAAACAACTTAAGTTAGCTCATTCACTTTTCAATAAGTAAAATGAGTAATTTTTTTTGTCTTGATGGCCGTGGTAGCCCAACGGATATGACAACGAATTTATGGCTGGAGTGTCAACTAAATTCAGATAAGCAGCCACTGAAATATCCTGCTGATATACATAACTTTATAGAGCTAAAAGTCTCCCCATTAGCGTGGTGTGGTAATTAGGAAAGAGGATTGACAGATAAGTGTCGTTTTCGTCACTTGACCAAGGCTCGAAATTAAGAGATCCGTCATCCATAGTTCTCGTATTGTCTTGCAATGCCTTGTTAATATAACTCTCAATCCCTGTTCTTTGTTATCGCTTGAATTAGAGAAAAGAAGCAAGATAAATGTTGTAATAAATGATACTAATTAACATAAATATCTTATTGATTTGAAATTAAAAGAACCGTTATTGCACTCTCAATCTTAGTATATGTAGCTGAATCTGAGACACTTAGGTTATTTAATGTTGTACGTGGGTTCTTCTCTCATAATGTGATGCAAGTTATTCAAACAGTGTGAAATGTTGAACATTCTCATTGTCTTTTTATTAAAAACATGCGTGATATTTATGTAGCTTTTTATGAGACGTTAATTTACTCTCATTCACTATTCTTTGTTGTCTCTTGCTTTACCAAAAACAAAAATGTGAAGACATATGGACCAAAAATGATATAAACTGACATAAATATCTTATTGTTTTGAAATTAAAAGAATGTTATTGTTTTTTAATCAGAGTATACGTATCAGAGTCTAGGACATTTACGTCATTTAATGTTGTACCTGGGGTTTTCTTGATGCTAGTTTTCCAAAGAGTATTAATTGTTGGGCATTTATATGCATTTTTTCAGAACCAGTGGGGTGTATTTTCAACATTACCTTTTCGAATGAACTTTTAATTTTTTTTAATTTCCTCTTGGTGAATAATGTATTTTTTCAAAAATAAATTAAGTATTTTTAAATTCTTCATATAATAAAATCTATTTGAAATAATCAATAATTTAAAACAATATTTTTTTTCAAAAATAATGTAAATAAATTAAATAGCATGGTTTTGAATTTTTTATCAGAAATGTTTCAGTTTTTTATTTTTATTTTAAAACCATAGTCAATCGACGGAAACTCCTTGACCCTCGAAATTTTCTCCCCACTGCAGAAGTAGGAGTTAAACCTAGACAAATTTAACTCTCATAGTCTTCTCTAAACCGCAAGTATTTAGTACCTCTAAGATTTATACCTACGATTACAAAATTCCAAGCCAAATTCACTTATATTACTACACGACTATTGCGAATACGTTTTTCTTTATAGAATGACGTTGAATTATTTTTCAGATATGGTTTAGAAACTCCTTGTAATAAAAAAAAAATTATCTGTTTTACAAGAATGGCTTAAATGTTGCCTCTATAATGCAAAGCAAGTAACCGAAAGATAAGGGTACCAAATTCGTTGCCGACGCTTTCGAGTCGTAGTTTCAAGCCTTAGTGCCCCTGATGTACCCCACCTTACCCCAAATTGAGAGCTTGAAGCATATTAAACGTTCAAAGGTGTTTAGTTCTCTCATTTCGGACATTCGTGTACCAATTCAGATATCAACCTGGCCACTTTACTGAGGTTCATATTTACGAGGTCCCACAAAATCGACAAATATTTAACGTATCTTTAGTGCGTGGATGCTTATAAACATCACACTAAAAAGAAACATGAGGGCTATAGGCAAAGGACCTCGTATTTTTGAACATCAGTCAAGATACGAGAACGACATTTGAGCTAGTACAGCTGCTAAATACCACAATACAACACGAGGGGTCGTTTGAGTCTCGAAAGATTTAATTTACCTCGGTGTTCTCTACAAGGCGGGTCTTCAGCAGTATAAGGTTTAAACTCACGGCACGCCAGCTATTAGTCCATGAAAATAACTACTAAGCTTCAGCGGTACAAGGCGTGAACTCATCACCATAACCACTAGGCTTCAGCGGTACGAAGCTTGAACTCATGACACGCCAGCTACGAGTCCATGACAGTAACTACTATGCTTCAGCGGTAATGGCTTGAACTAATGACACGCCAACTACGAGTATGGCAATAACTACTAAGCTTCAGCGGTACAAGGCGTGAACTCATGACCATAACCACTAGGCTTCA
>BMAO01029410.1:44715-134234 GCA_019973975.1 Trichonephila clavata | reverse complement strand
TAAGAGAGGAAAACTGCTTTAAAATGAAACTGAAACCAAAACCTAAGCTCTTCAACTATCTTTAAAACTAATTTGTTATCAGATATGAAATTTGGTGGCAAGCTTCTCAATGATATGGGCTATAAGAAAATGTCAAAAAATTGTTTTTGAAATGTTTAGGATATTGTGAGGCCTTAAAATAGTATGATTTGTACCAATACATTGTGAAGCCCTTAAAGATATGTCATAAAATACTAACATTTAGCACTTTTAGTATTAGTAATTATCACCTAGAAATGTTTGAATTTTTTTTTAATAAATAATTGTCTCCTTGGGAAAAAATGAATCATACTAAAATATGGGATTAATTTTAGAAATTGTTTGAAACATGCTAAATTATTTTCATGAAAATTTTTACATAAAGGAGCATACAAAATTTTTGTTAGCTAGTTTGTTTTAGTAATTACAAAAATTTAACATACATCATTTATCAACATTTAATTTTAATATTATATGGTTATAATACAAGTGAAGCATTTGAAAATTTTATTTTTTTAACTAAAAATTCATTGCAATTTAAAAAATGCATTTTTCATATTCTATTGAAAGACTATTTAGTGACATTGCTTCATTATGTACTCATGAAAAGTATTTTTTTCTAAGATGTATTCCAAAAGAGTATTTTTAGCGCGTTTTTATCGTAGTGCACAAAAGCGCTATTAGGACGCAAACTTCGTCTTCGTTCCATATTTTGTCGTACCTTTTTCTCAGCCAATAAGCAACCAATTGACCTAGGGTTTTTGACATTTGGTCGCATTTGTGCCCTAGATGTGCTGATTCATATTTAAATTTTCCCATAGTTTTCCCGAATTTTCTTACAAATTTTCCTGAATTTCGCTAGTTTGCTCTTTTATAGTGCTGATACAGATTTGTGTCATTATTTCTTTTCAGCTCAATAGAAGTACATTTAGAGGAGTGGTACAGTACTACTTTCTGTTAGTAAAAAGTTCATTAGTTGCATTATTGTAAAATACAACATATGAAAAACACGCTAAAATTACTTGGCCCTGCCAATGGTTGATATCTTGTTTTTGGTCAGTTTCAATCTTTATTTGCATTAATATGGATATATAAAATTGAAACATTGTTACTGTTTATTAATTTTTTAAACAACTGTTCTATGAAAATTCCCAAGGTATAGTAAGATCTTTCAAAATATATGATGAATCTGTAATGAAATAACACATTTGCCAGCTTTGATTGTCTGACTTTACTTAGTAATTATCATTTACAAAGGTTTGAAATTTCTCTTTAGACCGTCTTCAAAGTTTAAAAAAGAAAATACTCTTACATTATTAAGTTAAAGAAAGGAATCATGTTAATACATAATTTTTAGAAATAATGATTAAATTTTATTGGATTATTCTTTATTACAAATTATTTTTTATGAGTTATTGAATTGCATATAAATTGTCTGATAGATGTAAACCAAACAAATATTTCCTTACAATTTAAAAAAATAAAAGAATTATTAACATTAAAAACTTTGATGTCCTAAAAATAATACTGAAATGAATTTTCAAGAACAGCAAAAAGGAAACTTTATATGAGTATTAGGAAATAACAGTTAAATTCCCAGGCTTTTTCGAAATTACAAGAAGTTTCTATGTAAAAAAAAATATAATCAATGTCCCAAATTCGGTACGTGAAGCTGAACAGTGGGACGTTAATATTCACACACTCACCCCAAATTCGGTAAGAAATAAATACCTTTGCTTACAAAGAACGGATGAGGAGCAATGAAAATGTATTTAAAAACAATCCTTAGAAATGCCACAACACTAGAATTCACTTAAATCCCAGGAGGTCTTCACAGCACTCAGACACAACTAACAGTGTCTAGAAACACAAAATAAGCAATATATTCAGGTAACGGTTATACATTTACGTGGAATCTCTATTATCCAATGATCATGATAAGTTGATTAGCAGTCTTTCGTCCTATTCAACAGCCGAAGTATTAACTAATCACTCTTGCTGACTTTTCAGTAGTCAAAACAATTTTTTGTTTCGGTGAGCCACTCCCTATTTACAGTCTGCACGAATTTTTCTCCAAAAAACTCGCTTACATGATGATTTTTGATATTAGTGCATTTCTCCAAATTCCAGGAGCAATTTATTCAAAACAGCGTTGCATAATTTTTTAATCACAATGTGACTGGCACTAATAAAAATAATTACTGTACCTAAAAGTATACAAAAATTCGAAGCCAAATGATAGAAGTATAAACTATACTTAAATCTAAAACTATACATTAAAACAACACTGGTGTCCAAAAGTTAAGCATAAATCGTAAAATGCGAAAATGGAGTAAATATTCGTAAAATTATTCCAAATTTCTGGCGGATATTAATTGGGTGAAGAAGTAACATTGGGTTTATGCAAAACTTTTCAGACGACTACGTCCTGCGCGAAACACCAGCGCATGTCGGAACGCGGAGAAACCGATTCACGCAGCATACGCAGTTCAGACAAGTTTCGTGCAACTGCTGTGCGAAGAAACTTTGTTAACCATCAAACAAGGTGAATGATGGCACAAAGACGCCAATTGGACATGTTTACGAAAGGAAGAATCGTTGGAATGCTGGAATCCTCACGATCACAAACCAAAGTGTCTCGAATTCTGAATGTAGACCAGTCTGTGATCTCAAGACTGTGGCAGAAGTTTCAAAGAACGGGAAATGTTACCCGACAAGTATCAGGTCGACCAAGAGTCATAACCCCTCGCCAAGACCGATATCTGGTAATAAGTGCGCGACATCAGAGGGGAAGTACTGCCAGAGCACTGGGTTCGGCACTCACAGTCGCCACAGGAATACGAATTTCGAGACAAACTGTTTACAGGAGGCTCAATTAGGCCTGCCTGTATGCCAGAAGACCAGCAGTTTGCATTCCCCTCACGTCTGCGCATAAACGCGCTCGTTTGAACTGGAGTTTGAAACATCAACATTGGAGTGTGGGAGAGTGGGCCAATGTGATGTTCAGTGACAAGTCCCGGTTTAGTCTGAGTAGTGATTCTCGGTGGGTAACGATATGGAGAGAACGTGGAACACGTTTTGTACCAAGAAACATAACGGCAAGACATCATTTTCCATCAATGGTAATGGTATGGGCAGGCATCATGATGGACGGTCGCACAGACCTCTATTTCTTTGACACAGGGTCTGTGACTGCTCAAAGATACAGAGACGAAGTTCTTGAGCCTTATGTTCGCTTGTTTCGAGATGCTGTAGGTCCTGACTTCATATTCATGGATGATAATGCGCTATGTCACCGAGTTGTGCTGATTGATGACTTCCTTGAAACGGAAAACATCCAGCACATGTCGTGGCCTGTGAATTCCCCTGATTTAAATCCTATCGAGCATGTATGGGATATGCTAGGGAGACAAATTGCATCCCTATCGCACCCACCAAGCTCCGTTACAGAACTGAAGAGACCTCTCCAAGAAGCTTGGAACCGTTTGAGCCCACAACTCATTCATCATATCATAGCAAGTATGGTAAATCGCTGTGCAGCGTTCCTGGGTGTCAGAAGTGACCACGCGCCTTTTTAAACTGTAGCATCAGTATTTTATTTAATGTTTTCTTTCTTTTTTTCTTTAAAGTGTGAATCCTTGCTATGCTTAGTTTTCTTTCAAACTGGATAATAAAATTAATAGTTATCATTCTTTTGATTGGCTTCCTTATTTTATGACCATTTTACACTCGTATATCACGTTTTCCGCCATTCTGATATACAATTCCTTCTTTATTCACATAATTTTCAATTATGCTTAACTTTTGGACACCAGTGTATATATATATTTGGTCACAATACAAAAACTAAAACAGTAGAAATTATATTAAAACTATTTAAAGTACTAAAGAATTTAAAGAATATAAAGTAATTATGTTTGCAAATTTGAAAGTTAGCAGGCAAACACAAGTGCCATTCCAACTATACTATTTATTTACTTGATCACATGTTGTAAATCACGTGATAATAGCCACGATTGCAAGCCGTCTAGTGATAAATCAACCCCATAAGAGCTCAATGTGGGTAGTAAACCCAGTGAGGATGTTTATCAAAACAAACAAAAGTTATTGATAGGCTTAACTGTAACTTTCCTTCTTCAGAAGCCGCTGTTTTTCTTTATTTGTTAGAATGAGATCTGGAACACATTTCTTTTGAATCGAATGTTATTTAAATATAATTAATTTTATTATCTTGTATAATTTTAAATTAAATGGGTGTAAAGCAAGATCGAGAAACTTCTGAGATGTCAAAAGATAACTTCGCATATCCTATTACTGAAGACGAAGCGGCTTTATATGATCGCCAAATACTATTATGGGGTTTGCAGTGTCAAAGACGGTGAGCTTAAACTCTGATCTTAAATGATGTAAAAATTTCTAAATATTTAATTTATTTTTAATTTCTCCATCAAAACTTCGAATTAAAGTAAGACTTCAAATTTATTAATATAATTCCGTGTAACTTATTTAGTTCTTTTAATACTGTTTTCCATTTTTTTTTTTTTGTTTTTTGTAAAAAGTCTTTTCAGTTTATCTCATTTCCTCAAAAGGAAAATAAGAAAGAAAGACATACATTTGACTGCTTATTTATTTATTTGCCAAGTTCATTGATTCAAAGTTAAATCATGTCAAATATGGGCATATGTTAAAGCTTTTTAGAAAATGAGTTTCTTTACGTATTACGAATGGTTATTCTTACGATGAAATTCTTCTCGTGTTTGACATTTTGCTTAGAAATTACATTTCAAAATTATTTAGATTTTTATGAATCAATAAAAGTTATTGTAATTGTAAAGAATTTTTTTTTAAAAAAAGTATTCTAAGTAGAATGCCTATTAATATGTGAGGAATGACAGGATTTGTTCCACACAAATCATGCCATTATCTACCAAAATCTGACGGATTGCTTTTTTACCAAAGAAAACTTACCAAATAATAACTTTTTGTAATTTGATGTGGCATGATTCACATTGTTCAAATTTAGCTGCAGTGATGCTAATACCTAAGTACCAAATTTTATTTAATGCAATGGAATTATGAATAAAAATAAATGTTTTTAAGTAAATTAAGCACAATCACAATTTCATGTATGTAAAGAAAATGTAATAAATTACTTTCTTTCAGCTTAAATAATCATATTTACTATTGATAAAAGTTTATTATTCATTTCAACATTTTTTTCATTTGAAAAGTTTTTCTTTGTACTTTTTTATAATTATTTTTGATAATTTTTGCCTTCTAATATTATTGCAGTTTGATAGATTCCAGAATTCTTATAATTGGCTTAAACGGTCTTGGAGCTGAAGTTGTCAAAAATCTCACTTTAAGTGGAGTGAAATACATCACAATAATGGATGAGACACCTGTAAGTATCTTAATTTAAAAAATTCCTGTTATGTCTACAAATAAGTAATTTTTCTATAATATTTATTTAATTTCTTATAGTTTAAAATATGTATTATAATTGATGATGTGTAAAAAATAAATGATTCAGTAGAAAAATATACATAATGGAAATCTGTGTAGCAAATCCAACTATCTTAGAACAGGGCCAGCTCTACCAGATTTGCTCCCCCGGATAAAATTGGTACAATGCCGCCCCTCTCTCCAAAGCAAATAGTTATAATTAAAAAAGATAAATTGTTCAGATAGATTCACACCTTTAAAGCTCAAATAATTCTTGTGAACAAATAGGAAGCACAACAATATATATATATATTATTTTAAGTCTTAAAGAATAGAAAATAATTTAAAATTAAGGACATAATTACTCGTTATTTAAAACGAGTGAAATGTAAGCAAAGGAATTGCCCATTCCAGCAAGCCAATTTCTTCACAAAAAAAAAGAGTCTACTGATAGTGGGATATCACAAGTGCTTATTTTAATTTAAAGAAACTACACTCCAGACTAAAATAAAATATCTCCTGTGGCTCTCGTATCTACCAAACCTCTTATTATCCTTGTCACCTTTTGGATAGCTGAACACCGGAAATTGTATAAGGGGAAAAGAATGTTTATTGTGACCCCACACCGGGATTTGAGAAAGTTACTAGTGAATAAAATCAAATTTCACGATGTAACATAACAATACTCCCGCCTCGAACCCTTCGACTTAAAAGAAAACTGACAAACACACAAATAATAAAATAAGGAAATAAGATGCATTAAATGAAATACAAAATTCACAACCAATAATATTTCAGAAAAAGTATCAAATTTTTTGTTACAAAAAATACATACACATATTTTTCAAATTCGATCCAAATGCTTCCCTTAAAATTTGCTGCCTCGTGTAGGGTCTGGCTTTTCCGGCCCTAGAGCCACCCTTGCTAAGAAGTTTAAAATCCTCCACAAAACAGTTATGGTTTTTCTAACAGTGGCAATGGCTGTGATAGAAATTTTGTGAATTCTCGTCAGGATCTGTACAAATTTTGGTCTTTTTGTCTTTATAAAATTCTTTAAAAAATTTCAATCCTTTTCCTTCAAAAATTTGTACTTTTGCCTTTATAGTTTGTTGAGTTTAGTTTTCTACCCCTTCTTTTATGTTAGTATGGGATAGTATTGCTGGTTAATTAGCTTTTGTTTGTTATGTAGTTTTTTACGGTTTGTTAACTCTCTCACTGCACATCCCATAATTTCCATGGGCATCGTAAATGTCGCAAAATTTACGCAACTTGCAATTTCCGTGGGTATGCATTTATTCTGACTATTCAGCTGTGCAACCCGTTCTATTCCTGTTTATGTTTTCATTTATGTTTTTATGTTCGTAGTTTTATGATCGAAATCTATGTTTAAAATAAAACCTCTTTTACCAATTTTTTTGTATATTTTAACTCTTAAATGTAGATTTAATATGTTAATTTGAAATACCTAATAAAATCATATGCAATTTTTGAAACTACTTTGATGAAATAACTATGCAGCAAGAGGGTTAATACTTTTTAAAAGTTTTATTGTTGTTGCTACACAAGAAAATATTCTTTTTTGTTGGAATTTTTATTGTAAATTGAAATACATTATAAAATATAAAAAATCGTCTGTATTTGAAAATTCATTGTTTATTGTTTATATTGTTCCTGTTGCTGAAAAAATATTTCTTTTAATAAAATATTTGTGAAATATTTTACTGCTCTATAAATTGACTTTCAAGCTACCCTCCCAAGTCCTTTGGTGTTGGTTCTGTAGTTCTAAGCTAGGGGTACTCAACCTTTTTTCCCGCCCGGCCACATCACATGATAGGTATTTCAAGCAGACCACACAATTACAGGTATTTCACGCTGACCGCAACATGAGGGTAATGTTTATTGGTAGAATTTTCTGCTAAATTTTAAGTACATTGTTGTGCAATAATTGAATTTCTTAATGCAATGGGCCATGACAGGCCACTTAGAAAAGGCTCGTGGGCCACATGCGGTTTGTGGCCGCAAGTTGAGTGTCACTGATCTAAGCTCTTGTTGGGTGACACAACTGCATCTGAAGATCTGACAGTGATGATCCCCTTATTCTGAGAAGTGCTGATTGCTCCCAAAAGCAGTACTGGAGCAGGTAGAGATGATTGTAGTCTGAAGTGGTGATAATGTTGAGCTATCTATAACAGTATGGAATTTTTATGGCATAAAAATTACGTACATTTAAATTATACAACTTGCATTATAAAAAAAAAGGAATGAAAAGATACATGTTTAAAAAAAGTGACAAAAAATGAATCAGATAATCGTCAGATAAACATGACACAACTCATCCAACACACAAGAAACTGGCCGCTCCCATTAACAACTACATCGTTCGTTCGCCTAACCAACTCTCTGAGTAACAACTTCCGCACTATGGTGATCATTTTGGTGTAGTGGTTAAGTTACTCGGCTTTGGATCCAAAGGTCCTGGATTCTGTCCTACAGGATAAACGTGCTACTTCAGAACAATACATTACTTACATGATATATAATAGGTTGTGGAAAGAACTATCTAAAACAGGGATCAGCAACCTATGACATGTGTGCCTCATGTTTTCCCACTGTACGATTCTCAGTGGCACTCTGCACTACTCTATAAATTTCTCAATATTTGAGTGGATGGAAGTTGATAAATTTGTAATAGACCTTATTTGATTAACAGCTTCAGAATTATGGACATTTAGAGAATAACAAAAAAATCGGAAAGATATCTCCTAATATAAATTTACAGCTATTTTGTAAATTATTGAATGTCATTGCTGGAGAGATTTAACTGTTTGAAGAGAGAAAATTGCATGCATTCTGCTTTCCACTTTGGGGTCTACATATCTAAGTCATGGGAATCTTTCCTCATGGGAAAAATGTTTCGAATCTGCAAAGAAATAGTGTAACAACTGAAAGCTCAGAATCGTATCAAAGTGAAAGTCACACATCGTACGTCTGATTTTGTGATATGAAAGTGTAAAGCAGTGCAAGTACTAGGTTTGCATTAAAATTTTTGTTTAACTATAATGAAGAAGAATACTTATATTTTACATTGCTATTTTTTATTTTAATAACTATGTTTAAAATACATAATATATGTATAATTTTAATTATTTTTATCAAATTGTTTCAAAAATGGCCTACTTTGCAGCATGTTGAATCATATTAGTAGGTTGGTTTGGCATGCCACAGCTAAAAGGCTGCCAACCCCTGATCTAGAACATGATGGATCATTATCTGTGGATTAACCGTTTTGACTGCTTAGTTTTTTTTAACGAAATCACTTCAAAAATTACATAATTTTTAATTAAATTTTTTAAATCTTATATTTGCCAGTTCAAAAATATTATGTATTTTTGTAACAAAATTTTTAAATATTTAAGTCATAAGAACTGATGCTCTGAAATATAAGTTATTGATGTTATGATATATAAAGGCAAAATTCTGAAATTATATTACAATAATATTTCTATCTTTTTTATAAAAAGGAAAATGTAAATTTGTATAAGTTTTGATTTAAGGGGTCTAAGGACTCTTAAATTGAAATTTTTTCAATTATTTGAAAAAAATATATGTTAAAGCCTCAACATTTCTGAGCATTTTGATACCAAATTGTTGTTGATACTGTAAAAAGTTCCGAAGTTATTGAGAAATAACTAGAGAAATTTAAACAACATCCCTATCTCTTTCGTATCTTTAACTTCATTTTTCTCAAAACAACAAATTTTAGCTTGCGCGCAGAAATTCTCAGAAACTATTTATGAGATCAATTTGAAATTTCATACACGTGTTCAAAATATGGCTCTTCATAACTTATACTTCAATTTTCAAAAAAAAAAAATTTAATACATTTTTTTTTATTTGAATTTAAACTTATTTTTTTCTTAAAATTTTAAAATTTTCGTTGTAATTGTATTTAAAAAATATATTTTTTCTCTAAATTTTTTAAAAGTTTGTATAACTTTGAAAGTGAACATTTTTATACCAAGTAAAGTTAATTTTGTAAATTTTGATCAATTTTGTACTTCAGACTTTTGCGCGCTGTAAAATACTAATTTTCAAATTTTTGAAAAATTGTCCAATTTTTATTTCCTTATAAATTTTAAAAAATTTTCTTAAATTCTCCGGAAATTTGAGAACGAATGTAAATATATGTGATCATCATGTGATAAAAATTTCAAATGATTGCTTTGCTTTATTGCTAAGTTACATTGGTTTCAAGAAGGATATTTTTTTCGAGTGCACAGATATATGTTAAGGGTCCTAAGACCCTTAAATGGTTTTTTTTAATCCAATGGGCTGCAGATTGGTATTTTTACCATTGCAGACCCAGTACATCCCCAAGAGCTGGTATGAATCTTTAGTGCGGCGCCTTATAGGCGGATACCAATCGCCGCAGGTAATTTTGATGCCCAGTTTCCTCCACAGAGGGAGGCACCTGAGCTCTGACGATACGAACTTGTACCAGGATTTTAATTTTGCCGAGAGCACCCAAGCCAAACAGACACTCTAGGGATCTTTTACATGCAGTATAGTCATACAACATGGACGCTGTCAATTTTCTGCTTCACGAAAATCCACCGACTTGGGCCGGGGTCGAACCTGCAACCTTGGGTGCAGAAGGCCAGTGACAAACCAACAACGCCACCCAGCCAGCCGATGATGATTTAATTGTATATTTACTCAAATTACATTAGCAGTTATACATGATGTGGTATTCTTCAAAACACATGGTTCAAATGAAGTTAAATGTGCCATTTTTTAAAATTGCTAAATTCTTTATTATATTGCAAGAACTTAAATGGAATATGCTTACTTGTGTTTTTGAAGAAATGATTTGTTCATTTTTCGCGTTTATTGAAATGCTTAAATTGAGCTACTATGATGTAATGTATTTTGATTGCATTTTCCTTTTTGTTTCATTGCAACTCCCCCCCCCCCATCAACACTCAATTCACTTTTAAGATTTTTTACTTCTTGCATAGTGACATATCATAGCAAATATTGTTGTGCTATGATATATTAGAGATTATGTATATAGTGTGGGAATTTGATATTTTATTATGTTAATAAATTCGTTTTTCTACTCATCTGTTCTCTAGTCATGGCTATTTCCAGATAGCATTTCATATATCAATCCCTTTAGGCCTTTTACTTTTTCTCCTTGGGACAAAAATAACCAACATAGGAAATGACTCATGTTGTGGTGCTTTGGTGAGCAAAGATGAATTAACTGCAAGTTTAAAATTTAAAATTGGGGGGATTTTCACCCATTATGTAATTGTAGGCTGATTTCAGCATGTGGATAAACTATCGACTCATTATTGAAGCCTGGGACTAGTCATAGTGATACACTGTTTTTAGCTGCCTTTTGCATCTTTTTACATTTTTTCTGTTGGTGAATAAAAAGCACTATTATTTCTTCATTTGCCATACCCCCCACACCTTCCTTTCTTCAGACAAGCGAATTTGTAAATATTGATTGATAATTAAAAAAAATGAGGAAATAATTTTTTATTGATCCTTTTTAGTATATAATCTAGAGTTAATCAAATTTATTTATGTATAAGAACCAGTAGTTGATGTAGTAATTAAGAAAATAGCTTATAATAATGTGTGTTTATTTACATGTTAATATTTACTTCAAAAACTCTAATTTTATATGTTTTTATCCAAATCATAATCAGGAATACCCTATTTGGGAACACAAGTCTCATTTCATTATGCATTAAAAAATTAAAACCTTGAATTTTCGACAGATTTATTCAGAATTTTTTGTAAAAATATATCTTAATAGCTTACATGTGTCTTATTGAGGGATTGAAACTTTTTGCTTAAAACTACTTGTGTAATTTCTAAAAATAACCAATATTTCCCTTCACTTGAACACAAGATTATAATATTCCTATTATATTTTCCCCTGATTTCCCTTATTTTGAATATAGAAAAGAATAAAAGAATGAGCTGTGGAGAGGATGCAAAATGTCTCTTTTCTCATGGTAAAAATTACCTAAACAAATGATGATTTGATTTATATCCAGAATTTTCAATTGCCAGTACTACAATATTTAAATTTACAAAGGGAATACATCTTTACATTACATATATATTACTCATAGCATTGTTTACTATAAATTTTTTTAGCTATGAAATGAATGAAAAAGAATGTTCTGTATATTATATGTTGTATTTGTAATGTATTAAATATTTGATAAAAATGTATTTAAACAGCTTAGATTTGTACCATTTGCTGTAATTTTGTTTTTGCTACTTATTTTTAAATTAAAAACTCTGCTCTCTCTCTCTCTCACACATAACACATAAATACAATTAATTGTTTTTTTAGTTAAAAACTTAAGAGCAGAATTAATTTATTACCTACATTTTTGATCTTATTTTAATATATTTTATAGGTACCTATATCGTATTCCTGTTCGCAGTTCTTTATTTCTGGATGTAAGGTTAATCAAGGAGTATGTATTTTTTAATTGACTATTTCAGATTTTTTTAATATACAACACCTGGCACAGAATGTTGTTTTATTTATGTTATTGGGGACTTTTCATGTGATTCTAATGAAAATCATTTATAAGTCTTTAAATTAAGATTATTTACACATTTCTCTCTGTTAGGGGGGGGGGGTGAGAAAACTGTACCAAATACATGAATAATTGCTACTTTCAAACTATATTTAAGATTTGTAATCTTTTTTTTTAAAGGAAGAATAGTGATTTAAGTATTATTAATTTGTAATTAGGTGTGTATTAATAAATTTATGTTTAAAAAGAGAGTATTTCTAATATGATTGTATTTGTTTAGTTTCCCCTCTTAAGTTAGTTTTAAAAAAGTGTTTAAATTATTTTGGCAAAGCTTAAAATAGTTGTAAGAACAAAGTTTAACATTGGAAACCATTAATATTCGTTTTGTATATTTTAATTTGTTTTTATTTATAAAAAATACTGCTTTTGTGTGTGCGGTAAAGTCTTAATTTTATTTTTGAAATATAAAGTAAGCTTACTTTTATCTTGGTTTTCAATTTTGCGGTTTTTATTTCATTTCATATTACCAAAGTTGTATGTTATAGGCTTCTTTTTGGATAATTTTAGTGTCTTACACACCTTTTTATTTATGTCTGTTTTAATCATGAATTGTAGATTTATATTAACACTTTTTATAGATCACATGTGGACATTTTCTTTCTGTGTATAGAGTAAATTATTTTTTTTTTACATATAAAGAAAATTCATGTCTTTCAAAAGTTTCATTCATTATTTTAGGCAACTGTGGCTTATCATTAATGTAAAATAAATAGTATCAATTTTTTGTGTTTATCTTTTTATGATTGTGTTATATTTAATAATACAATTATATAATTTAAATTTGAAATTAATTTTTAAAAATTTTAGAGGTTTATGCATTTTAAAAGTAATTATTTTAATACCTAGCTCAAGTATCTCTGTTCCCACCATCAAACAATTATAACTCTTGGTGTTTGTTTTCTGAACAATTCATATACTGAACATCTAAACTGGATTTTTATTTAACCTTTACAGAATTTTTGTGTCATGTTTTTGGAACACTGTTAGGAAATAATTCAGCAATATACATACATAAAAGTTGTTTTTATTGTATATAGTTTATAATTTAGATATTTAAAAATTGAATCTTTATTCAATCGCAGATATACTAGGGTATATATAAACTAATTTACTATTTAATGGGAGAAAAAGAAGAAAAAAAATGAGATTTTGCTTCACACATCTTTAAATGTTGTGATTCAAGAATAAAGCAGTAATTCATAAAGGTTAAACATTTTATACTTCTTGAAACTATTTTAATCAATTTGATTTTCCTGTCATAGATTATTTAATGTGTTGTGTTACATTCCGTATAAAAAAATGCTATTTAAGAACTAAATTGATTTTTCAGAAATATTTTTTTTAACTAGGAAATTTGATCAGAATAATTTGAGTTGTTTTCTAAAAATATCTGACTGTAATTCGTTTTTTTGTAAAAAAAAAGGACACTAAGAAAATGTGGTTTGGTGCAATGTAATTAGGCAATACAACTTGACCTTTTCCTGCGTGCCAAAGCTCTTAGATGCTGTCTGACAAGTATTTATGCAAGTGAATGCCATCATATATATATTTTTTATTTATGATAGAAAAACTTACATAATATTGTATAACACCTGGCAATTCTCAAGTTGAAACAATTTAAAACATGCTTCAGTCGTTATAATGAAAGCATTCCCTAGACTGAAACAATAAAGGGGTGGGTCTGTAGAGATTTTTAGTCTTGTTTTCCATGACTGTAGTGGCATGGTTTATTGCTAGCATACACCGCATATTACAACTATTATTAAGGAATTCTAACTTAACTTTTGTGATGGTGTTCAATACAAATAATTGGACCTATGGGCAATAGGCAGTTGGACCTTTGAGCTACTTCATTACCACTTATTCTTCACGTTTGATACAAAGCTTTTGCACCAAATACAGTATGCTTTTGGTTTAATAGGCTTTCTATTCTCCCAATATGGTTCCATTGGATATCTGACTTTTTCACAAGCTGAAAAGGCTCCTGATAAGAACCAGGTTTTAGTTCAGGAGAGACTTGTTGAATGTGACAAAGCAATTGCACATATTATCAAAAGAAACATTCTGTCCTGCATCCAATGGTGTCATAATTATTATTTTTGTTTGAGGAAGCCTGAGGGAACTTCCTTCCTTCCTTCCTCAGTGGCTCGACAGCCCAGGGTGGGCCTTGGCCTTCTCAAGAATTCTTTTTCAAGCTAGTCTTCTTCCTGCCAATGTTCTCCAATACTTAGTTCTTAAAACTAGAAGATCTTTTTCTAGGCCATCAAACCATCTAAGATTAGGCCTGCCCTTTCTTCTCGTGCCAATTGGTTGGGTGTTGAAGACTTTTTTAGTGGTGTGGTCTTCGTCCATTCTGACAACGAGACCTGCCCATTTAATTCATTGTATTTTGATGAAGTGAATGATGTCAGATTCTTAAAATGATTGATAGAGCTCGAAATTTGATCTGCTTCACCACGTTCCTTTTTCCTAATTTCCTCCAAAAATAAATCGTAAGTTCTTCCTTTCATAGATGCTTATCATGTTTTCTTCGGCTCGAGGCATAAACCAAGTTACACGTGCATAAGTTAATACTGATCTTAAAAGATTTTTATACAATAGAACCTTTGTTTTTCTTTTGATTAAATTTGATTTCATATATTTTCGTATTCCATTAAGCCTCCTGTTAGCCACAGTAACTCTCTTTTGGATTTTAGTTGTACAGTCATTTCTATTGTTAATTTCTGAACCTAAATAAGTGAAACTGTCAACAACTTAAAAATTATGCTTTTCAATTTTAAAGTGTGAATTGTTAAAACAAGATTTAGTGCTAGGCATGTACTTGGTCTTGTTCTCATTGATTCTTAGGCCCATTCTGAGGGCCTCTTTATCTAAAGACAAGAAGCCTTGTCTTAGTGCGGTGGGTGTTCAGGCAACGATATCAATGTCATCAGCAAAAGCCAATAACTGTACTGATTTGTTTAAGATAATTCCTCTGGTATTGATATTGGAATCTCTTACAACTTTTTCCAATGCTAGATTAAATAAGAGACATGCTAGTGCATCTCCCTGTCAAACGCCATTTTTTATTTCCAATGGGTCCAAAAGATCATTCTGTACCTTGACCATCATCTTTGTTTCACTTAATGTCAGGCTTATTAGCCTTAATAACTTTTCAGGGATTTTAAACTCTTCCATGGTTGCAATAAAAGCCTTTCTGTTGATGCTATCATAAGTGGTTTTAAAATCAATAAAGAGGTGATGCTTATCAATTCCAAATTCCTTTGTTTTCTCCAAAATCTGACGGATGTTGAATATCTGCTCTGTAGTAGATCTTCCCTTCCGAAATACATTTTGTTAGTCTCCTACTGTAATTTCCACTTATGCAGAAAGTCTGTTGATTGGAATATTTGAGAATACCTTATAACTTGTACAGAGAAGACTTTTTCCTCTATAATTAGAACACTCCTTCTTCCTATAATTAGAAAAATCTCCTTTCTTGTGTATTACTCAAGTTCTTCTCAATTTCCATTCCTTAGGTATTACAACCTGTTCCCAAATTGCTTAAACCAATTCATAAACTTTCTTAAAGGTTTTCTTTCCTCCATTTTTTAGTAGCTCAGATGGGATGATGTCAGGGCCGGGTGCCTGATTGTCTTTAAGTTTATTTATGTCTTCAATGACTTTCTCCAGGCCTGAGGGAACTACTTTTTAATAATTCTTAGTTTCTTGTATTTGGATGTGATTATTTTTTTACTTTTTTAAGTTATGAATAAAAGTTATTCATTTTTAACACACTTTTATAAGTTTCACTTGCATGTAACGGAATCTTGGAACTCGATTTTTACCAACTTTAAAAGGTCAGATTAATTTGAAATTTTGCACACTTGTCAAGGACCGCTGACAATACAATAATTCCATAATTTTGTTCCATTGTCCTGATTAGGATCCTCAGGAATAAGGATTTCTAGATTTGGCGACTAATTCCATATACCATTTCCAGAATGATATTTAATATTTCTTCTTAACAAACTTTTATTAGTTTGACCTGTATCTAAAGAGAGGGAATCTTTGAAATATAACGATACGGACTCAAACAGAAAAAATAAATACCTTTCAGACTCGTTAATTAATATCCATTGAAGAGCAAGTTTAATTCCAGCAGCCGGCTCCTAATATCAAACTCAAGGATAAATTCAACAATAAATTAATGATAGTTTAAAAAACTAAAAAAATACGCTTTTATTGTAGAACGAACTAAAAAAATGAAAAATAAATCATAGTTTAAAAAAACTAAAAAACACGCTTTTATAGTGAATCAAAGTAAAAAGTAAAAAAATAATTCTTAATATAAGAATAAAATGATTAAAGAAAAAATTAATCTCATTAGGGTAAAAGCGTGGGGTGCTTTGTACTACATTTTTACACTAACTCAGCATTTCGGAATAGAACTAGTAAGAAATTATAATAATTGATATAGAGCACCTCACGCTTTGACCCCAATGACATTAATTTTCTCATTAATCCTTTTATTCTTATATTAAGAATTATTTTTTCACTTTTTAGCTGGATTCACTATAAAAGCGTGTTTTTTAGTTTTTTAAAACTATAATTTATTTAAAAAAATATCCTCTAACTTCAATTGTTATTATAAAAATATGTATTTATCATACATTTTTGTGGAATTTTTACGTTTCATTATTTGATTTGGTTTGCCAATTTAAAATATTTTGTATCAACTGAATTATTCTTTATTTATAAGTAATAAAGTAGTTTTTAAGAGTATCTTGTAGTCTTGCTTAATTATTTATAAAGGTTTTGCTGATTTTTGTTAAGTAATCTTAATTTTGGAATATTTTAAACATAATTTTCCAGTTATTCATATAATTTACATTAAGAATTTCTTTTGGCATTAATTTAAATAGTATCACTATATTTATAATAAAAAATTCTATATTAAAATAAAATACAACTGTGTGAAGGAACTACGATTCTCTCTCATTTTCTTGTGTAAATAATAAAAGGTTATTTATTTTCTTTTAATTAATTTTGTATTAAAATATACTAAGATCATTTCTTGCTTCTGCATAAAAAATTGTTTCTAAGTGTATTTAGGATAATTTGTAAGATATAATGTTTTTATTTGAGGATTTTTAATTATATATCTGTGGTAGCACCAGTTTATATTTATTTTTCTTTTAAAACTATTTTCTGTTAAACAAAATTTACAGTTGTGGAACATACATTATGTATAACGTTAATTTGATTGATCTTTCCAACATGCTTTCTTTTAAGAACAGAAACTTTACATTGCATGGGAAATTAATGGTACTTATGTCAATCAAGGTCTGTGCTCTATACTCTTCTTTCCAAGCACTACAGCTGGTTATTGGCCAAGGCTGTCTCAGCCAGCTTACACCATCTTGATCTATTCAATGATATATAGTCTATAAAGAAGAAATATTACTATTCATGCATAAACTCAATAACTTTATTTATATGTTCTTATTTTTTGCAACAACAACAACGGTTAAAATTTGTTTCTTACCTTCTAATGAGGAGAACATTGTGGAGTATTTTCAAAGTTACCATTTCATTCCATCAAAGAATTGTTACTGGGTCAAACATATCTTTTTCTTTAAAATCAGATAAGCTGCCTGAATAATGTAGTTGCCAGATATTTCATTTATTTAAGATTTAATTCTTTTTTATTGAAATAATGGAATTTCAATAAATAATGTAATTTATATTTACTTTTTTACGCAAATAAAAACCATGGTGCAAATTCTTCAAAATCTTTGCCAATTTATTGGTTGTTGGCCTAATATGTAAGTGCCAAATTAGCTTGTCATAAAAGGGAAGTCCTTCTATAGGAATATTATATTCTAAGTATTATGTAAGTGCTAACAAATTTTGGTGCTTGTTCCTAGTTAATACTTGTACTTTTTCAAAAAAATAAAATATTGATTTTTTTTTTTATCATAGCGTGCAAAGGCATCAAAAGCAGCCATCCAAGAACTCAATCCAAACGTTGAAATTCAAATTGATTCTGAACATATAATCACAAAAACAGAAAGTTTCTATGCACAATTTCATGCTGTGTTTGCAACAGATTGCCCCCTCAGTGTTTTGGTCAGAGTTAATAAAATGTGTCATTCTAAAAATGTTCCCTTTTATTGTGGAGATACATGGGGATTTTATGGATATGGTTTCCTTGATCTTCTAAAACATAGTTATTCTAGGTAAGTTATCTTTGAAATTATTAAAATTTATGAATTACTTAATTTCTAAGTATTGTAGTTGGTACCTTCTCTGAATTCCCTAAGACTTAAATAACCTCTTTGCAGAGGAAGTTATTCCCATCTGTTGCAATATGTATATCTTAGCTTCTATAATTTTATCAAATGGTATGAATTGTTTGACAGTAAAAATATTTTGTGAGTTTTATTCTTTTATGTTAATAATGTTTATATTTATTTCTATTGGTTACTGCAACTTATTGTACTGCAAAGTTTTTGCTAGTAAAATGAAAGAAATTTTTTTCCTCTTAATTATTCAGATTCCCGTGAAATATCAGCTATTGTTTCATTACTTTGTAAATTTGCAGAAATATATTTGGCTATCTTTTTAGTTGATAGATCCTGTTCATGAATGATGAAAGGTATATTATTATTATTTTTAAGGGGACATGGTACGATTTAAGCAAAAAATTTTAATTTAAGGATTTTCAAACTTTTTTTGATTGTCTCCTATGTGTATATACTATGTAAAACAGATTTTGTTCTCAAAATTTCATAAGAAACTAGGCATTTAATTTTTTAAGGATAAAACTCTAAATTTGTGGAGTGATTTTAAAATGCTACTCCTCCTACAAAAGTTTACGTACACGCATGAAATTGAATTTACAATCACCTCAAACTATGCATAACAAAAGTTGTTATGGGTTTTGTGATAACATGATAGGTACTCATACAATACTTCTTTTTATGAATGCGTATTGAAAATTTAAAAAAAAAATATACAAATTCTGAGTTGAATTATTTTTAAAAAAAATAAGTATTGCTTTGATTCAAAAATGCATACCAACTTTTGTTACATGTACTATTAGCAATAGGTAAAAAAAAAATTCAAAGCATTTGGCACAATAGAAAAAAAGCCTTAGCATTTTAAATGAAGACAAACTAGTTATTTTATCTTTCCGAGATAAGTAAGTTTAAAGTTTTGATTTGTCATAGGGATGTGAATAAAAACGAACGCAAAAGCTATCATAATTCTGTGGGTTTTTTTAGTTTACAGCTTTCAAATTTTGTCAGGTTATAGAAAAGTATATAAAGAATAATTTGAGCTAAAAAAAAAATTTAATTTAATTTTTTGACCAATTTTTGTCAATTGAATCGTACTGTGTCCTCTTAAGAATCATGATATTTATGAGGAGAAAAATCTTCTGTGGTTAGTGTTTACATTTTTACACTTGGTAGATACCCATTGTTAAGTCATGTTTTACACTTGGAATATATAAGTTGTGTGTGTAAAAGGTTACATTAGTTAACAGCTGTTTCTTTGATCAGTAAAATGGCTGTTAAATATTTATTGAATTTAGCTTAAGATTTTTGTGAATCAATGCTTATTTAAGGATGTGTATGGTATATGTATGCATGAATGGACTATTGTGTGTGTGTATATATTTTTTAAAAACTACCAAACTATTCTAATGCAAATAAATGCTGAAATAGAGATAGAGTGTTGATAAAGCTCTAAAAAACCATGCTGTAGAGTAGAGTTGTCTTCAAAATTTTTCAACTCACGGACCCCCTAGAACTAGAAAGTGTTTTCATAGAATCCCATACAGTACACATACTTTGAAGAATATATCTCAAAATAATATTTAAAAGTAGATCAACATGTTATAGTCACTTTGTGAAAAGTCAATAAAAGAAGTATTGCATTTCTTATTAAAAAATCCTAATATAATTTTTCAGATATAATTTACTTAGTAACAATATTAATTTGTGATTCAAGTGTCACCTACCCATGCATTCTATTTAGTAACTGGGATATATCCTAGTATTTTTTTACACAAACTGTTGAAGTCTAGGCCTATTGAGATTAAATACATTCACATTACATGTTCTGAGTTTAATTTGTTTTTAGACTTTGTTTTTGAAGCCACTTATGTTGAGAAATATATTTAATTCAAACACAATGTTCTGAATGCCTTTAAAATGTTTATAGCTGTGTGAGAAATCCCATATATTTTGCATGAGAACGAATTTGCAACCTAAAATTTAGGAGCTGTTCTTGCTTAAATTTAAATTTTAATATCAACTCTCTGTTGATATGCTGTTCTTTTTCGTTCATTATGGGTGTAGTTTTCTACAAAAGTAAAAAAGTGTATTTTCCATTAGGAAACTGTTTAGTTTTGAAGACATTGTGCTAACTAATGAGTATAAAATAATAGACCACTACAGTAGAGTTATGATAAAACAAAAATTAAATATGTGAAATTTTAATCAGCAATTTTTTATTATAAAATTACTTTTGCTTTGTTTTTTCTATCAAGGGATATGTATCATGTATCATGTTATATGTATCAGAAACTGATTCAACAAACCATTTTTTTTTATCCAGGCAATGTTTTGTCTCGTGGTTTTCAAAAGGAAATGCATTATATTTTGTCTAGAGTTTTAATTTTGTGTTGTTTGTTTACTTTAATGTAAATAATTTTTTATTAATTTTTAAAAGGCAAAACAGTTTAAAATTAATAAAAACTCATTTTTTTTTAAAATTAAAAATTGATGTTTATAAAATTGAGCAAAAACCTAATTTTATTGATTTTTTGTAAAATAATAAATATTTAAAAACCCATTTTTAGTTTTAAATGAAGGGAGAAAAAAAATTGTGTAATGTTTTGTGTAATGTGTATTTGCATCAGTTGTGTTAATTAATTTGACCATGCTCAACCTTTTACGTAAATGAATTCTTATTTATTTTAATTGTTAAATAGGTAATCAGTATTTGTTCTTTAATAATAATATTTTTTCTGTCTTCTGAATTATTCTAACTTGCATTCCTTTGAAAAGTTATTTGTGCCTTTTGAATTTACCAAAAAACCTAGTATGGATCACTACATAAATATTGTTAAATGACATGTTATTCATACTATTTTGAAAAAGTTATTGGTTATCACTTTGTTTTGATGGTAAAATATTTTTTCAACATGTAGTACAATATCAGTATTATAACTCTTTTGCTTCTGCAGAAATTAAAACATTGAAAGGTCCATATAGTAAATAATTGTGTTTTAACAAATAATTCATTTTTGTCCTTTTTCATTTCTTTACATTATATTTTAGTAAAATATTCTGTATTCATAATAATATCTTTTCAGATTATTTTAATTATTTGAGAATTTAGATCTTAATTTTTGGACCATGCCTAGTGAAATATATTTTCTTTTTAAAATTATAAAATTCAAGCAGAATAAATTTGTATGAGATTCATTTATAATTTTAAACAAACTAATAAATGCAACTTATAATTCATTCTTGGTTTTCTATTTGTGCATTCCTTACATTTGTAATGTAAATCCCTTTTAAAGAGTTATTTTTGAATTATTTGGAAATTTGCTGTCATAATATTTGACTTATTGGAAAAGATTTATTTTGGCATTAATTATTGCTTACTCGTGTAAATTCTTTTCTTTTTCTTATTCAAAAATTCAAGTAGCATAATTTTTGGTAAAATTAATCATCTTTGAATAGTTGCTATTTTTTTGTTGCTCATCTGTATTAGTTACTATTCTTCAGTTTTTTCAGTGTTTATTTTTTGTAATATATTTTTCAAATTATTGTTCTAAAGGTCCTATTATGATAATAATTTAAACTTAAATAAATACTATATATTTTTTATATTTCTTGATTACAGAATCCGTCTAGCTAAAGAAGAAAAGGCACTTCTTAATGTAAGTTAACAATTATTGCTATTTTTAAACTTGAAACTTTAAAATGAACTAAAAATTCTGAGTTTTAATCTATAAAAAAGGATAGCATTCATATCATTCAAGGTATGTAAGGTATTTGAGAACAAAAGGATAATTTTGCTAATATTTTTAATGAAAAAATCAACTGTATAAACAGACTTGTTGCACATGTTTGTTGATCTATATTGTTCAGTTATTGTTCAGAAAAATCACCTTCAGTTTTAATAATGACTTCAATGTGATTTCAGATTGCATGATTCTTATTCTTGTTGACCATAATATTCACAGTGGCAGCTTTCAACAACTCTTTGGTATTGTGAGTTATTTATTGGTTCAGTGATGTCCTGAATATGATTGTCCTGGAGGGAGAGAAGACTAAAATCTCTAGAGAGCTAGAAGGCCACATGTTTCAAGTTCAATTATCAGAAAAACTCTCAATGAGCTCTGCCTGGCTCACATAAGTTGTATGAGAGGAAGCAGAGCCTTGCTGGTGCATTGAGTTCATGTTTTTAAATTTAAATGGTTCACATAATATGCATTTTTTCAGTGCAAGAAATTTCTTAACTTTTCAATTTATTG
Organism: Trichonephila clavata; assembly: GCA_019973975.1. Taxonomy (NCBI): domain Eukaryota; kingdom Metazoa; phylum Arthropoda; class Arachnida; order Araneae; family Nephilidae; genus Trichonephila; species Trichonephila clavata. The sequence goes on along the minus strand of BMAO01029410.1, from coordinate 111,602 downwards.
GAGTATTTTCTTAGTTATATTTCTATGTGGCAATGATTTTTTAAAAGTTAAATGTTTGTTTTAATAATGGTTTAAATGTATAGTCTGATTAAGTGTTAAAATCTACAGCTTTTTGAGTAATCTGAATTTTTTTTGTTGCATTCTTATTGAATTTATTGTTTGAAATTTTCTTTTAATGGATTGCTAAAATCTACATCTTTCCTTCTCTTTGCGAAAAAAACATACCCTTTTCCCACTTTTCATCCCAATGTTGCAAAAGCTTTTTTGTGGTGTAAAACTTTTTTTCCCCCTCAAGGATAAGATTTTTTCCAAATTTCTGTTTTCGATTAATAATTTACAAAGCTAATCTAGTTTTATTCGCAAGAAAAAACAGAAAATGTATGAATCTCACATAAAATAATTAATTCAGTAATGGACAGTAAAAAAAATACAGCTTTCAATTTTTTTTTTTTAAAAAGTATTAATTTATATTTATTTTAGTTAAATAATGAATCAAAAAATTCTTTTGGTTATCTATTGAATTTTTTATTATTTTTAAATTCATATGTAAACAAACATATCTATCTATGGGAGGCTTTCTTCTCATGAACCACTGAGCGCAAAAATGCACTCGAGGCACCAAAAGATGGGAAATAATCTGAGGAATCCATTTTGACCATTTAAATTTCAAAATTTTAATGAGTTAAAAAGATATTAAAATGTTAAAAAGCACAATTCGTTTGCATTGTTGCTACAATGCAGGCCCAATTTGGCTGAAAACCAGTTTTTGATGCCAACTTATGTCTTAGTTATAGCATTAACATTTTTACAACAATCTAGAATCGTTTTTTTAAAATGTTTTTAATTAATATATTTCTAACTAATTATAATACCTTACTTTAAATCATCAAAATGGATTCCTTGGATCATTTCCTGTCTTTTGGCACCTACAACGCGTTTCTGCTTAAAGTGGTTCGTGCAAAGATAGCCTCACATTGATAGATAGATACATTTGTTAACCTTCATATTTTAATAGTGTAGGTAATTGCATATTAAGTTTTCAGAATTAAATGCTAAATCGGTTCAAAAATGGCCAATTTAAATATTCATGACTTAAGTTCTTACACTCTTTCATTTTAATCCATTAAAATATTTTATTTTTTAAATATTCTTTTTCTACATAGTTTTATTCAATTTTTACTCTTTCTATTTGTTTATTCCTTGGAAAGTTTTTTTTTCTCTTGGAAATCCCATCTCCAATTATTTGTTTTATTTTGCTGCATAAAATTTCAAGCATCTCTGATTTACTTGGAAATATATTAATTCATTTTTTGATGTTATATAACCTGTTTTAAAGTATTTGGAGTAATAAAAAAATATCAAGATTATTATTTAATTTAATTTTTTGAAGATTTATCTTAATTTTCAAGAGTACTGCAGGGTATCTTCATGCAATTTTAAAGTTGTTCAGTTTGTATTTCATCTAAAAAAAAAGTTTTGAATAAATATATAGAATTATTAAAAAAAAATTTTATGTGGATTATTTCCCAATCATGATATGCTCAAAACTTACTCCATTTGACCACTGATTTTAACATTTAATCATGCTTCTAATTGCTTCCAAATGTCCAAGTAGTATTCCTTTTATCCAATGTAACAATCCTTTTTCAGCCGTATTAACAACTTGTAGAAAATATTGCATTAAACTGGCTTACCAATAAATCTCGCATTAAATAAATTAGAAAATAAATCCTCCATATTAAAAAGATGCATGAAAACAATTTTCTATTTTTGATTGGTTAATTGTGTATGCTTTCATAGAGATAAGATTTTCAAATTTAAACATCAACTGGAAATAGTTTGGGCCAAATTGTGTTTCAAGCAATAGAATCATTTGAACAAGTAATTATAAAATAAAATCACTATTTTGACCTATATAATAGGTGAAGATGACCCCATGGAAGTTTAAAAAATAGTATTCCAGAGATCTATGGGTTAAAATGGTGGATAACAATTTTTCTCTAATGCAGTTTTATTTAATTTTTAAGGATTGTAATTATTAGATAATAATATCTGCTTTAATATGTATAGATATATTAGTTTGTGTAAGAAGGTATGATCCACACATCTATTGCAAAATGCTATACTATAAAAAAAATTAGAAGTATAAATTTGTTAACATACTTTTTTTCCTTCTAGTTTCATATTGTAAGTTAAATTTTTTTGTATGTGTTGTATAACAGAATCTATGAAGAAAATATTAAAGGTGTCAACATTGAGAAAAGTTTGAGAATCTCTGGTTGAGATTAATTAGCTTTAGTGATGTCTTATGTGATTATTTTATTAATCTAACTTTAAATGTGATTCCAAATCCAGAAGGTAGTAATGATGTTGAAGAAAAACGAGCCCTTTTTACTGCAAAATAAATTCAAAATTTTTAATTTTGCCAAAAGAAGTGTTTATAAATTACATTGTCAGCTACGAAGCTGTATGACTGAAATACATAAATTCTAATTAAATTAATGGAATCAGCACTGCAAATGAAAGTGAATTTGAACTAGCTTGCTAACAGAGTGCAGATCATTATCAGATAGCAAAATATAAAAATATTTGTATTACTTTTCCAAGACATTAAAATAAGTTTAAGTTTGCATATAAGTTTAATTTTAGCTTTTACATGCTCCCCCCCCCCCCCCCGTACTTTTAAAGAAATTTATTGAGCTACTTATTTTGTTAGTTTCTACAAAACTTTTTACTTGGTTTTTAGGTTATTTTTAACTTTTTGTTTTGTATCATATTTTTTTTATTTGCATTTTTTTGTAGAATGTATCCTCTTAGTGTAAATTAAACCTTGCAGTATTTATTACTATTTAATATTTAAAAATATACTATTTTATGCTCTAGATTACTTTAGACTATTGCCCGTTGGGTCCAGCTTTAGGAGTAAAAATTGGTGCTGGTTCAAACAGAAACATTAATAAAGTATTTGTACTCATGAATGGTAAGTGGATTTCTAAAAAATACACTAACTGCAATAACAAATAAGTAACTGTGTAATAAATTTAAGTGTTTTTGTATTTTTTAAAATCTTGTTTTTTTAAATATTTTTTATGAAATTTTTGTATATTATATCCAATTTTAAAAGGATGTCAAAATATGTATGTTGTTTCATACTTTCTTTAGCAAGTTTTTGTACTTTTTTAAAGTAGGAGCTTTATATTTATTTTAAAAAAAAACAAACTTAATACTGAAAAAGTTATGTAAAATTTTTACATAGTGTTGTAAAGGCGATTTTTTAAATGATACAATAGTTTTACTCTTAAAAAATAAACAAAAGTAATTTTATATGCTGCTTTTGTTAATTTTAGCTTAAACAACTTATTTTAATTTACTACTAAAAATATTGTATTTGTGTAAGAAAAAATTGAAGTCTGTGTGTTTAAATGCTGGTTAAGAATCATGTACATCTGTTGAAAAACTTAAAATTTTTACCTTTTTCTGAGGTTGTGGTAACATGTTTTCAAAACTATATTCTCAAATGTTAAAAAGTATTTTTTTTAAAGAAAATAAATGAATTTTGAGCAGGAAATAAATCTCAATTGTTTTGAATGTAGTAAAATTTTGTAATACATATTGTAAATAGCTATTTTAAACAGCTTAAATTTTTTTAATCATTTTAATTTTTTCTTAAAAACTTCAATTTAATAAAAATTAAAACGCATTTTTTCAATATTAAATATTTATTACTTAGTTACAAAATTGTTAAATAATTACCTCATACTTAAGTAAAATACATCTATTTGTTTTGTATTTTATTAAATTACTACTTTAACTTATCTTTCGAGTTCTCAAATCCGGATTCACATGACCTTGTTTATTCTTCCACTTTTAATATGTATTTCAATATCATGTTTATGCAAATTTTTACTATCTCATTTACTGTTTCTGTAGTGACATAGCATATTTTTTTTATTCGAAGTAATTAGAAAAATACCTTGGCATGCATTTTCTTTTGTTTAACAAACTAAATGTTTATTTTTAACAAATCTGCATTTTATTATGAACTTAGCAATAAAAAAATTCCTGAATCATCACTTAGAAATTTTAGAAATAATCTGATAGTTGTGGTAAGCTTCATATCTGCTTCCTACTGAAAAGGAAGTATTTCATTTTGTTATTTCAAAGTCTCACTCAGTTTTTTAATGCAGAACTTGATGTAGATTTTTAACTCAGAATCCCATGTCTTATCATGTTGCTTGGTTTTTTTATTAAATATACTAACAAGAACAAACAGCACTTTTAAGCACAGCTCTATCATTTAGAGAGATTAAATATATTTAATCATATATGTTACATCATTATATCAAATATATTACATACCATATCATATATATTAAAAATATTATTATTACAAATCTTATATATTAATCATTATATCATATATTACATGCCATGTGACTAAATATTAATTTCTTGTGTTTGAATGTCACTATTAAAATAAAAAAGGGGTTGGGGCTAGTTTTTTTTAATTGCTTAACCTGTTTAAATTTAGCTATATATCACTAGCTTTCATGTAGTAAAATAATTATTTATAAAAATAACTTTTTTGCAAGATCATTAAACTAAATATTTTTAAAGGATGGTGTAATGATGGAAGGGAAAGGGGAAAAAATTTCAAAACATCTAAAATTTTTTGTGACAAATTTTATATATCCTTTGGTAATATGTAGATAAATAATTCATCTTTCATATATATTCTTGTGGATAAAAATTAATGTGTTGGGAAAATCTGTAATTATGTCACAATACTTGCTAGACATTTTATGAAATTGCTACCTTTTGTTTCAAGTATTTAAGGCTTGATAACTTGTGTTTATTTCGATGTTTTACAGTGATGAATAACTTCAGAGAAATGAATAATCGTTGCCTCAATCCTGAGAATAGAGAAACAGAGATTGAAGAACTTAAAAGTGTACGAAATTTTACCTTGCTGAATTTAGGATGTCTGGAAAATAAAGTCAGCGATGAAATGCTAGGGTATGTGTTTCCAGCTTTAAGAATATATTACATAATATCATGTGCATGAAATCAATTCTTTGTGTACGGGAATATCAACTTACTAAATTTATTCTATGAACAAAATTTGCATGTTTTTGATGTGTAACATCTTTACTCTCGGTTGCTGGATATTTGTTGGAGTGATTTCGTGAAAAGGGACGGAAATGCATAACAGGAAGTCGGGGGAAGCTCGCACTGTTTGATTCGACCAATTCAGCACCTTGGGGGTGTCTCTTCGCTAGCCTCGTCTCGGGGTTCAACTGTAGTAGCAATTAAGACGCCTGCCTACCGCACATACCAGCAAGTCTTATTAAACTTCATCCAGAATAAACTTGTGATTCTTACGGTCAATTCTCAAAGTTGTGTGTGAAATCTGAGGATATATTTATAATATGTGTAAACCATATATAAATTAATAATTATATTTCCTGTTAAGCATCTGACAAAGCTCATCATTCTTAAAAAAAAATAGGAGTAAGTAATATGGAATTATTTGAATAAATATTTAAGTGCTTATCATTTTCATACTTTGAGGTTAATTCCTGTCACTGTCAATATAATATTTTTAATTGTGATTAAAAAAGATTTCTCGATTAAAAAAACTAACTAATTAAGTAAACGGGTATTTTTGATTTTCTCTAATATTTCTAATTTTTAAGCATGTGCTTGACGGTGTCTCTTTGCTACCCTCGTCTGGGTGTCCAACTGTAGTAGCAATTAAGACGCTCGCCTACCACACATACCAGCAGGTCATTTTGGTGGTCACATACATTTCTCCGAATCAAACAGTTAAAAAAATTAAAGATTTCCTGCATTTTGTACTTTTACCGTATACTGAAGGTGGTTCTTCTCTTTTTAAAATAAAACTATCACTCGTTTTCCATGATTTTGAGTGGTGATTTTAACGTTAACTTCAGTTTGCCAGAAGCTGAGCCGCTCATAGCTTTTCTGAAAGATGAACTCAAGCTCAAAATGAACACTAATCGAAATGTTTCGACAACTAACAGTGGTACTGTTATTGATGCTGTTTTTCAACAATTTTTAAATACTTTGAAATCACAAGTTTATGTGTCATACTTTAGTTTTCGTAAATCTATTGTCTCCGCTCTTCCCCAAATTGAACAATAATAAATATTTTTGATAAAAAACTGCATTACTCCTTGTGTTAATTAAATAAAATTTTCATTAAAGATATATATATTCGATAGAAAATTATTTCCAGTCATAACCGATTCATTTCTTTCAGGATTAAAATCACTATTGCATATTTACCATGATAACAAGTCAGATGTTACACATCATATGCGACTACTGTAAGACTCGTTTCTTTTTTTTTTTCTTCTGTTTTATTGCTAGAATATATTTTTTATTTAAAAAAACTTTTTTGTGTAGCAAGTGCAGTTTTTTCTTCTTTTCGTTAATTGTCTTTTTAGTGCAAAGATCTTTTTTTTCAGATTTTATTTAAAGTCTATCTTGTTTAAATAATTCTAAAACACATACAAGTAGTTTTAATTATGCATAGTTTTTGTTATATGGACTGTGTTGTACTTTCATAAAACTGATTCGTTTCTAATATCTTCGTTTAATGTTTAGTAAAAGTTTAGTGAATAAAGATTTTGCATGATATACATAATATAAAAGTGATTAATGATTTTATAATTAGAAAACACTGTTTTTTAAATACAGAGACGTGCTTTAAACATACAGATCCATACACACATGTACTGTACATCTGCATGTACAATTATGAAAGATAAAAAGAAAAAGTTAGATAATAATGTAATAATGCATGCATATAATGAATTTTCATGTTTCATGCAGGATTTTTTTAACTCATTTGATTGGTGAAATGTGTTTGGAAAACATAAATCTGTCTTTTTAACCTGATAGTGTTGGAATTAAACTTGGTTGTAATCCGAGTAGACCTAGTATTTATGTTGGTGTTTTTAAAGCACTCATCATCAAAAATACAATATCATTGAATTCTTCATTGTATTTCTGTAAAAATAATTTGTTAACTTATTTATTGACCTTTTTTTTAAAATTTTAATTTTTAGCTGTGCTTTTGGAGAACTCAGTCCAGTTTGTGCAGCTGTTGGGGGAGTAATAGCCAATGAAATTATAAAAGTATGTTTTAAATTATTTATAAGAAGTTTTTAACATATTTGGTTAAATTCTAAGATATTTTGTCTTAATCAGCAAATTTTTATTGTGTGCTTTCATGAGGTTGATCTCTTAGGAAGTAAAAGCCATTAATCAATTATTTTATTGTATAGCATTGATAAAATTAACATGGAGTATTAAAAATTTGGCCTAGTTTTTCAAAATTTTTGTCTCAATCCTTATATTTGATTCATTTTTGTTTGATCTGTAGCTGGGGTTAATTACTGGAGCACTTGGCCCGTCTGGGCCTAAACTCTTGTTTGGCAAACTGTTATATGTAAAACCCTAGATGTATGTAAAAAAGTTCACCACCACCACCAAAAATTTTTACATTGCTGAGTCCTTTTTTTAACATGCAATCATAAAATAGACTTTTATATAGAAAGCTAATACCATCATCACATCTGGCAAGACAGCCCCTCATGAGTCAGTGCTTTTCCTTTGAAGTTTCTTCCACACAGTGACTTCTCATTCACCTTCCTTCTTCAAGTTTCCTCATTTGTAATCTTATAAAACAAATATAACAGCAACTAATTTTCCAGTGAAGGAAAAAAACTGTCTTTCTCAAATATTGTTGTAAAAGTGAACTTAGGCTGATTGACTTTATAGTCTTGAGAGAGGAATTATACTGTCCTTTTCTGTCCATTTAAATACACTGCTACATATCAAGAAATGCATTTTTAAGAAAATTTGAAAGTGAGTCACTTTTAATTGTTTATTAAAATACCCCCCCCCCCTACTATTAAAAAAAGAATTTTAACTATTTTCTCAATTATTTTCTTTCAGAGTAAAGGTAACTCGTGTATGTATTTTGCAATTCCAGAGGAAATAATGGATGATTTTCATTAAACTGATTTTTAGATTCAGTTGACCTCTCTACAATATAGCTAGTTTAAACTTTATTTCAATTGAGAGTTTAATTTTATTTGAATTATTTGAAAAGTGATATAAGCTTTCAACTTAACAAAAAAATCTATAAACAATAAATAAATCTTTGCTAATAAACACTATGGTTTGAGAATACAAATACAGGATGTTTGTTTGATCAAAAGTACATCAGATGATTCAGATTTCTATCAAGTACATTAAGGTTGGAGCTTAAAACCCATTGATTGATACAAATGGTAAATTTAAATTATAAATAGATGTGTTTTAGAATGTAATGATTTTATTTTAGTTTATAACTTCTAATTGCATTATTGTATCAAGATTTTCAAATAATCTACTAAAGGTTTGAAAGAAATTAAAGGTGATAACCATGAAATGTTAAATGTTTTTTTGGAAAAATGGAGTGCTAATATCTTGAATACAATTTTCCTACTTTCTAGCAATTTCTTAGAATGATAAATAAAGCAATTTTTCCCCTTTTGTAAGAGACGGAACACCTTGATCTACATTCCCAGAGATATTGGTCTTTTTCTATTCATCTACCTAATTGGTAGAAATCAATTAATTAATCATACATTCTTCATTAACGTATTGTTTCTCTGTGGAGCTGATGCACTGCATTGTTCACATCTTTGTGATATTTAATTGAATGCTTAAAATGCTGTATCAGAAAATAATTAATTCTGTTTATTTTGAATTATTTTAGTTTAGATTTTCTTAGTTGGAATTTTGGTACTTTGTGTTGGATAAAATAAAATGTTCAATATTTAAAAAATAATAGCATTTTAATAATTAAGTATAATTAGAAAATTACATATGTAACATTGTATTTTTTAAATGATAGGTAAATTTGATTATGTAGATAGATATTTTGGATGCATAATATTTTTCCTAGGGTCTATGTCATTGACCTTTATCATACATTAAAATAACAGAAGTATTAATAATTATCTATATAAATATCCTACTTTGCATTAAATTCTAAATTGTTTATGAGAAGTTATTTTTCAGGAGGCTGTTCCTGTCATTTAATAATTGTGTTAAAATAAGAATTATCAGTAAAAAGTAATCAATTTTTTAAAACTAAAACTGCCATTTTATTAATTAAATTAGGAAAATGTATTATACAAATTATTCTGATGAAGTAGTTTATTTCCTTTATAGATAAATAAAATTAATTTATGAAATTCACTTAATAAGTATTTGGCTGTTTCAGTTCTTGTGTTTCAAAAGAATTCTTCAACTTAAGAACAATATTTTTCATCCCTGTGTTTGACGGAATGTAGGAATAAATTTACCTTATTAAATACAAATGGAAGGGGGAGGGGGGCATATATCAATAGTATGAGAAAATATCTAGTTATCAAACAAAAATACTTTTTACAAATATTTCTCTTAGTTAGAGCAACTCCTTTATTGTGCAATTGATTTATTTCAATAAAATTAGACAGTATTGAAAATGAATTCTTGCATGTGTCAAAACAACATATATGACACTTATATTAGTTCTATGTGTATTATAAAGAATTATATATTTTGATTTAAAATCTTATCTTTTTTTCAATAGGGTATTACAGGCAAAAATGACCCCATTCACAATTTTTTTCTCTTTGATGGTGAAACTTGTACTGGTGCAGTGGAAACAATAATTGCTTGAGAGGAGATTAGTTTGTACTTAGAAACTGCAATTCATCATTTATGGTAATATTGAATTATGAAAATAATAAAAACATTTCATTCATATTGTAATATGAATTGATCTTAATTTTTTTAAAACCCTAAATATTTATGGTTGTGAATAGAGAGCTTTTTAAAAAAGAAAATTTTTATGTAATTGTAAACTTAAGTTTTATTACAAGCAAATGCATAAAACTTCTGTAAATATTTATGATAATGTTTTAAATGTTGAAAATTAAAATATACTTGTTCTGTAAAACCATGTATTTAAATATCTCAGATTTTCAAAGCAGTTTAATGTAAAGACAATGCAGTAAATGCAAAGACAATACTAATTAAAAATGAATAGGAAAAAGTACCTTTTATTTCCTTTTCTGATACATAAATTTATTAATTAAAAATTGCCATTTTAATCTGCACAGCAGATGAAAGAAATATAAATTCAGGAAAAGAGAAAAATATAGTTTTCTCTCTTGCTTAACAAATAACTTGTGCATTTGCAAAATAATTTGTTGTACATAAGTGCTATTAAACTTCACTACACTTATAAAACTAAGCTAAGAAACTGTCTATTTTAATCAAACTGATTGCATTTTAAATGATCGAAAATTTTCGATGCATTTTCAGCATATTCCAAATTAATGTTCAAGACACACATATTTGTCAGTAATGTAAAATCTACTTAAGCACTTGAAAATAAAATCAGAAATTCAAAGCATTCACACATAACCAAAAATTGAATTTCTTATAAAATTTACTACAGCATAGCACATGGCATAGTTAATTATGGCACATTAAAAATTTAATGGCAAAGTTTGGAGAAAATGATCAATGATATAATTTGAATTGTCAAACCTCTTGAAAAAGTTTGATTTCTAAAATAGATTTTTAGTTATTTGTGGAATGACTATGTTACAAAGTTCTTTCAAAACTAATTAAAATGTGCTCTCAGAACTGCTAACAATTGTAATTAGCATCTGCAATGTAATATTAATCATATCATCAATAATATCTTTTGGAATATCACAGATATTTAACAGCTGACAAAATATTTTAAAATTCATGATTTATGCTCAGTTATTTTTCTTAGACTGAGTGATTCTATTATATATTTCTGAAAATACATATATTCACATCAAATATATTAGTTATACAGATATATCAAATGTATTATCAGATTGTAAAATGTTTAAATTTCCAGAAAATTTAAGCTAATCATTATTCTTAGCATACATCATATCATTGTAAATATTTATTTACATATATCATTATAGTTGTTGTTAAAAAAACTTTTCATGTTTACCCATTTCTTTTTTACACAATAGATAGAAATTCCTAGAAAAAAGAATCTTTCCTACAATATTCCTCATATTTCTAAAATTTTTCCAAAATATTCATCAGTTACATGTACGTTTAAGATTAGCTCTTCAAATTTTGTCATCAATTCTAAGCCGCACCCACAATTCTCTACAGGTTTTTTAGAAAAGATTTTTAAAAAATGTGCAAAAGATTCATTAATATCTGATACTTAGGAATTTTTTTTAAAGAAAAACTTATTTTAAGGGAAAATAATTAGATGTTAATAATTAATTTATATATTTTCCCAACATTAAAAACTTTCAAATGCATACATGAACCTATAATTACTTGAACCGTCAGTATCATGTTTTCAAAAGGATTCGTCACCCCCATTGTCACAGCTGACATTAGAATTGGTGTTGGCATCGCCATTTTCCCACACAATGTTGTCTTGCGTGCCATCTAATGCATTTGTTATGCAATTTTTTTTTTAAAAAAAATGAAAAATAGAAGATTTTAAAAGAACTATTAAAGATTGTTGTGAAGATTTACAAGCAAAAATTATATCATTTTGTTTACGCCATCGACATATATTTGTTTCATTCGGATCAAAATCTGTTTTAATTTTTTTCTCCCGTATAAAATTGACTCCCTTTCAGACTTGCATCCTAGTGAACATATTTTGATCCTATTAATGACATCTTTGATGTTTAGGTGATTAAAAGAAAGTGTATAAAAAAATTCCTAAATAGGAGTTGACAAAGTTGCTTAGGATAGACTGAATAATGGAAATAAACTAGAGAATAGGTTAAGTCATCGATTCAAGTGGTTCGGAATGAACGGTTACATTTTTCCCTTTGAAAGGGAAGAAAACTCAATTTCCCCTTTACAACAAATGTTTTGGCTTCGATTCTAAGCTGTGCCCGATTTTCAGTAGCATTAAAACAGGAAAATTAGTGTGGCTTAGATTTGAGTAAATATGGTAAATACAAAATATTGAGAATGTACTTTTGAACATCGTTTCAAACCTTGATGTAAAAAGCTTTGAAACGATGTTCAATAGTTTGTTACAACTTATATCAGCTATTTTCATTAGAGTTAGAACAGAACAACAGAAGAATTTGAAAGATATTCTTGATGTGTTTTATTGTTAATTATGTAAAATATTATTTAGATTATATGATTCTAAAAACTAAATAATGCGTTAAAGTATCCGACTGTTTTCGGAAACGGGATTATTCAAAAGCCTACAAACAAATATTTTTTTAATATTTAGTGTCACTTAGATAAGGATATAAGTATAAAATTATTTTAAGAATATTATTACAAAAAAATTTCTAAATGCGATATTTTGCAAAAAATGAACATAAAATTATTTATTTTCAAAACATTCTCCTTTTATGAAAAATGCTTCTATAATAATAATCTTTTGCATATATATAGCTAAGACTTCTCCAGAGAGCCTGAACTAGGATTGTTGAAAAATTCACATTTTTTTTCAGAGTTACTACCAATTGAAATAATAATCGGTGTTGTTTTCCTAAAATGTTTTCATTTTGATGTTTTAAAATACGGATAAATCCACTTCTAAGATATGTATTTCAAAAATCCTATTTCAGGCTCTGTACAGAGATCTGAGCTATATATGGGCAAAATATTAGTATTATAGAAGTTATTTTTCTTAAAAAGAGAAGATTTTGAAAATAAATAATTCTATGTTCATTTTTTGCCAAAATAACAGTCGACTCGATAAATAATTCGAAGTCAACTTTGAACTATCAAGAGGGTAGGAAAAAATTCCCAAAATACATGAAGAGAAACACATTTAAATTTGAAACTATGTAATAAAACAACAATTGTACATATGTATAAAATTATTTCAAAGTATTTTATTAAAAAGTACTTATTATGCAGTATAAATATTATGCAGAAGTTATAAGTCATGTATTAAAAGAATACATTCATGTAATAAAAACAACTATTAAAAGAATACATACTGTACATAATTAATTTTTTTGACAAAAAAATCTGGGTTTTTTTCTCTGTGCTTTATGTCATTTAATTTAACTTAGTGAGTAGAATTTTCTAGAATAAAGCTTGAAAAATATCTGCATAAATATGATTTTGAAGGAAAAAGTTGCGTAGTTTGTTTAGTGACACTTTAGCTTCTGTCACAGTTATCAGAGTCAATCAACTCCGAAGGTCATCAAAGGGGCAACGTTACAGGGGAGACAGCAGAGGCAATACAACACAAAACATGAAAGCTCCAACCTGTTTGCTACATGACTCTACATGATAGTGAGCGTTTGAATTATCGAGTGTTTTATTAGATCACTACAAATTATTGCGTGTTATATTTTGTGGTCAGCCACAGATTTTACTTCGAAATATTGAGTGTATCAAAACGTATTGTTTTAATTCGAAATATCAAGAGTTTTTCTAGGGGCTGAACATGTACTTCGAATTAGCGAAATGTTCTTATTATCGAAGGTTTAAATTAGCGAGAGTCAAATGTATCGCATTCAAATAATTTTTACTGTAATAATATTTTCTTAAAGCAATTTCACACATGTATTCTACTGTAAGTGGCACTAAATATTAAAAAAAATATTCGTTTGTATGCTTTTGCAAAACCACGGCTCCGAACGTTGTCGGATACCTTAAATTGAAATAAATTGTAAAATATATTATAATTATTTATAAAAAATTGTTTTACAATTAATATAATAAAAATAATATATATCTTATATTATATATTATTAATTTAATTATTTTATAATTATAAAATAGTTAATGTCTTTTAAATAAATTTATTTAATTGTAAAAAAAAATACGGTTGCGAACCGATTATAATATATTTTTTAAAATACAAAAAAATTATGTAAAATATCAATTAATATTTAGTTAAACCTTTTTTTAAATAAACTTATATAATTGTAAAAATCAAAGGAATTTATAAAAGTTAAAGCAAGAAACAGATCACGCAACTCAAACGAAGGCCGAATGCTTGGTAACGAACTATTTTACCAACCATGCCAACCGACGGATCGCTGGAAATAGTTACAACTTTATTGTATGAAAGCTAAGCATGAATCTTGAAGGCTATTTTCTCCGAATAAACTGGCCATTCGGCAGAATTACATTGAGGGTTGAACACCCTAAAGGAGTACTACTATTACATAAAGTCTCATCACTAAATGAATTTCCTTAGTCATGCCCTCTCCTTTGTCAAAAATAATAGATGCTGCTCCTCATTTTATGTACGGAATACCACGTCCCTCAGCATATTTAGTGTAGCATAATTACAATAAAAAATTTTAAACATTTAAAGAGCCAAAGCTGCTATCTCTTAATAATCAACAAAACATTTAAATAGCTTGTACGTTGAATATAATATCTAACTTGTGCATCATTTTTTAACGATCATTTTTTATTTCAGAACAAGTCGACCCAAGAGCAACAAAAATGTATGTTCTTTAATAAAAAATTTTCATCCGATTTCTCAGAGGCCTCTCCTACATTTCCTCGAAGCTCTTCAATTTTCTTCCCACTCGATGACCTAGAATGTGATTGATTTTCTGATGACGGAACTGATACCAAACAGACAGTCATTCATTTTATTATCAATGAGTAATTTTATGAAACGGATTTTGGGAAAAATCAAAACCGATCGCCAGATTTGATGCTCACGACAGAACATGATCGGCGATCAACAGTAAAACTGCACAATTGACTGCTACGCTGGAAGTCCTGTAATTGAGGAAACTTATGAATAGGAATAAATGAAAAAAGAATAATAACTTTCTCATTCCATTCAGTTCTAGAACACTTAAGGAAAATTAATTACCGAACTGGATCATCAAAGGGTATTGTATAAAAGTATACTGTAGGTTTTTCTATTGATTTTATGTGTGATTTACCTAGATTAAATCATTTTATAAGTGATCAGACAAATTTACAAAATTTTGGTATGTGATAAAACTGAATTAGCTCGGTAAATCCATCAGAGCAGTTGGACAACACCATAAGTTGATTGGATACAACCACATTTTTGAGGCAAACTTTATGAAGATTTATTTACAAGAAACATAAATTTTTCAAGTATTGCTCTAACATTAATTTGCATTCATTTAAATACTTAATGACCTAAAAAAATTCTAGTTACCAATTTTTAAGTTATAAATTAACAGAGATGCTTATAAGTTTTAAGTTATTGATAAACAAAATGTATTTCATTGAGGCAGTGCTTCTCAAACTTTCAACATTTATAACCCAGTTTTCAATCATAATTTTCCTCGCGCTTCCCTTAATACAATAACAATGTATTGAATTAAAAAATGTACTGTGACGCTCTTAAGCTACACACACACAACAGGATTTTAAATATAAACCGTGCAAATTGTTAAGATAAGTATTAAATTTTTTTTATGACAAGCCCATGGAAGTCACTAGTTATTGCTAAACTTGTTCTTAACTTGGTTTTAATAAATTAATTATCGTAAATACATTAAGCAGTACAGATACATTTATAAATATATTATGTTATTGTAAATGTGTATTTTATTTTTTATTATGCCAGATTGTGTTTTGTTTTGCTCCCGCCCGCCACAAAGGGTTATCATGCCCCGGGGGGGGGCACAGTTTGAGAAACGCTGCGTTAAGAAATTTCTTATTATTAAAAGATATATTAGGCTATGTTAAATGATTATTTGAGAGAATTAAAGTAATTTCACTATTTTTGAATTAAAACTGCAAGTTTGTATTTTTGGAGTTTTAAAAGCAATTAAGATTCAAAAGATAATAAAGATTTAATCCGTTACTTAAAAACTATTATTTCTAATAATAGGAATATCAAATAGAATAGCATTACCAAAAATGAATCTGGAAAGTTGTAGAATTTAGAATGACTTTTGATAAATCAGTTACGTTGATTACAAAAATAATATCTTTTTTCTATTTGTTGTTAAAAATATCGTACGTAAGCTTTTTTCACAAATATATGTGCTTATTTAGTTGTATGGCTTCAGACATGATGTAATAATATCTAGTAGTATTGATATTTATTACTAATTTTTAAAAAAACAATATATTAGAAAACAGAAAATGTTGCTTCCAATTAGAATTGGTCTTCTAATTCAATGTTTCCCTGACATTTTCATTAAAAGCATTTATAGTGATATTTTTTTTTTTTGTTAAATTTTTTGTATTATTGTATAGTTAGTATGATTTTATCAATGTGTTCTCAATGATTTCAAAAATATATGTTTTACTATTCTGAAAAGAGTTTTTGAGCAAAGATTACAAGAACAATTTTTTTCCCCTTCATAATCACAAGCATCTCTAACATTTTTTGCCGCCCCTCTTGCCAAAGCAAAAAATATTTACAATTTTAAAAGATATATTGATCACATAGATACACACCTATGAAACTTAAATAATTCTTGCAAAATAAAAGGAAGCATAACAATATATATGCATAACATAATAAATCTTAAAAATATAAAATAATTCTAAACTAAGCGCATAATTACCGTTTATTATTTCAAATGAGTAAAATGTAAGAGAAGAAATAGCCCATTTTAACGAGTCAATTTCTTTGAAAAAGAGTCTACTGATGGTGGGGATCACAAGCGTTTATTTTAACTTATAGTAACTACATTCAAGACTAAAATAAAACATCTCCTGTGGCTCTCTATGTACTAAAAACTCTTATAACCCTTGTTCCCTTTTGGATAGCGGACATCATATGGGTGAAAGGAATGTCCGTTGTGACCCCCATTCTAGGATGGTAGAAAGTTACTAGTGAAAGATATGTAAACATATCAAATTTCATGGTTTAACATATACTACCACCTCGAACCCATCAAGTTTCAGTGTAAAAGAAACCTGACATTAAACATACAGATAAATAAGATACGTTAATTGAATTACCAAATTCCCACCCAATAATACTTCAGAAAATATATCAAATTTTCCAAATTTGATCCAAATTCCACCCAGTGCAGTTTGTCTGGCCCTAGAGCCACTCCTGTCACAAGTCTTTAAGAGAAAAATAAATATATATTATTTTTAAAATCAGTGCAACAAATTTTTTGCTTAAAAATATTATTTGCGATGAATTACAAATAAAACAACTAGAGTTTTGTACAAGAGAAAAGAATTATAATTAATAAGTTATAATTCTTCCATTAAGTGTTATAAATTTATTTTTGGGCGGGGGAGTTTTAAATCTCATGCAGAATCTTTTTACAGAGAAGACTAACAGGATAAAATTTAAAGGTACCTTTATTACAAAAGGTTCAGAAAAAAAAATTTTATCCACCAATGTTTCATTACATGAATTCTTCATTTGAATTTTCAAAACTATTAAAATATTTTTAATTACTTTATTACCATCAATTCCATACTGTTTATTCTTTTTCTTAAATATTTGTTACATTGCTTTTACAATATAATTTCATGTAATTGCTTTGAATTTTAATTGCTCAGATTTTTAAATACTTATTATATTATGCTTTTACCCACTCAACTTTATTTTTTGTTTTATTTCTTTATTTATAGTACTTTATTATTTATTTTTGCTTCACTTTATTACTGTCATTTGCATGTTGCTCAGCTTTTTCCACTTTAGTAATTTGTTGTATTAATTTTGCTATAGAGTCTTATGTAGTTTAATTGTTTTAAATTTTTATAGATTTTTATTTACCGTAAAAATTTCTGCATATAACGCACACTTTTAGCACCAAAAATACAATTGAAATTAGCAGGTGTGCGTATATGCAGGGTATAAAATTGATAGCTTTGAAAATACAAAAAAAGAGACGAGTATAAAAAGAAATTAGACTTCTACACACATCGAACTACTGTTTACATAAAATAAATGACATACCTTATGAATTTAAAGAGTTTTAGTTCTAGAAGTATGCTATTTTTTCAAAATCTGTCCTGAATGGGCTGACCCATCCATCAGTATACGAGAGCTAAAAGGAAGATTAGCCATAGTCAAAACAAACACAATTTATTTACAAGTCTCAACAACCTAACAAACCTGAACAACCCGAGTTAGGGAAAAGAACCTTATATTGGAGCAAAAGCGAAGAAGACGATATAATTACTATTTAATTATTCCAAGTAATCAAAGATACGTTCTAAGTTAATCTACACTAATCCAATTGAAATATCTAATTGACAAATCATCAATCTTAAATATTAAGCAAATAATCTATGGAACACTCTCACCTAGCTTTCTATCACTTTACGTTTATCACTAACTGCTATCATTTAGCTCCTAACATCTCTCCTCATACCTGAAAATTAATGTTTAAATTTTAACCTTGATTTGCATAAGTCACGTCTTCTTCTTCGGGAGAAAGTTTTCAATAGAATAATATTTAAAGAAACAGTTTTTCCCTAAGAGGATTAGTAGGATGTATGCAAATAGATCCGATACAAAGCCTAGAATAAATGACTTCAAAACATAAGAAAATTGTATAATTACATTTCAGATTTCTTCATAAAAGAGAGGTGTGCGTTATACGACGAATATTCCTTGAAGTTCAAAAATGCTGCTTGAAAGTATAGATGCGCGTTTTACGCTGGACTTTACGGGACTTATTATGTTTTGCTTTTTTCCATAATACTTTATTTCTTGTTTTATATTGTTTTTGTTCATTGTACTTCATTATTTAGTTTTGTTTATTGTCTATTTATTTTATTTATATAATCTACTGTATTTCATTTTTACTCCACTCACTATTTATTTTATTTTTTATATTTATTAATTATTTTATTCTTTATTTTTAAACACAGGTTATAATTTTTTCCCCTAAACAAATTGTATAAATCTCCTAGAAGGAATGATTGTGTTGAAAAACATGAAACTATATCAAGAAATTTAAAACCTTGATTACAGATTAATATAACCTCCATGCAGTAACGTCTTAAGGCATGGGCCCAGGGCCTTGGCCACATTGGGGCCCTCGTCTTCTTCTCTACTCGGCCTTAATCAGATAATGATTCGAATAACTTCAATGTTAACTGTTTTTTCCAGCGGTATTCTCCGAAAATCTGGGAATTTCAAACGATATGTGATGACCTTGATCCATGTATAGGCCTAGACCTACCACCATGCACCATCATTACTCATTCAGTCAAAAAGTGACAGTCGGTCGAGCAGGTTTGTGCGGTTGTAAGTCATGCACATTTTTACATTTATTTGGATTATTGCTTGTATAAGTATTTGACAGTGTATTCTTTAACTGTCTACTTTTAAGGGTCATAGGGCCCCAGGGCCTCAAGAAGTCTTAAGACATCTCTGCCTCTATGACTCGTGCTTTCAAGCCAAACCCTAAATTTTTTATCTAGTGATTTCAATAAGTTTATAAATTTACACTTTGAAATTTAAAATAGTTAATTACTTTTAAATTTTTAAATGATTTTATTTAACATGATAGGTTAATTTAACGTATAGTGATTCAAATAATATATCTCAAAAATTTTTAGAAGGCTTCGAAAGATAGAGATTTCATTTTTAAAGGTTCATCTTCCTCTATTTTCTTACAGTTATATATACGGAACTCTCTAGAGTTTTTAATAATAAACTCGGTAAGCATTTTCATAACCTTTTTAAACAGAGAACGCCATAAAACTTTTGTAACACACAATGTGAGGAATGTACATTTAATTCAGAGGAAAAGAAGATATTAAAGGTTTACTGTACATTTAATCAAACAATCATTTGTTTGAAATCATATTGTCAGTATTTGCTTACATTATGTTTTTTCATAAATCTTTGCATCTATTTCCCCATAAAGGATGTAAAATTTGTCTCGTATACGAAAATAAACATTAAAAAATCATTAGTTTTTGCCGTATGTGTATATGAATGAATCAAACATTCAATCACCCATTTAATACTAATGTATAATTGATGAATTATCTTTGTGAACTGAGAATACTATTTTTGTTTGTAAATAATTGCTTGTTCTTTGAAACGTCAAGATTCTAAAAACAATTGCTATGAAAGGTCTAGTGATATATTTTGCCTAGTTTGTTATTTATTTTTATATGTACTTTATTTATATATTTTCTATACTTTGGAAGAAAATATTAAAAAATGTGTTAATTCGGAACAAGAATCTTGTCATTAGTAACAAATAAGAATTTACGTACTTTTGATGGTATAGTGATCTCGTCATAATGTGTTCATTTTGTTAATAGAAAATTTTAGAATTTTTATGCCTTGTACAGTATTTTTACTCTTTGTCTAGTCACTTATACTCATTGAAAGAAATAAAATTTGATGCAGACAACTGTGTGCAGTGTGTATTTAATATTATAATCTCTGTAAATATGCTTTATGTACAGTGTACGAGTAAATGCTTTATAATGCGGCACTAAAGAATTCATCTAGATTGAAAAATCGAATTTCAACCAATGTATAGAGATTTGTATGACAATTTATTAAAACATTTGAAATCCTAGCTTTCTCAATATTCGTTGAATTTTAACACCCTTTTATAAGCTTAACTTTTATGTAACGGAATCTTTGAACTCAATTTTTACCCCCTTTAAAAGGTCATATTAATTCGAAATTTCGCTCACTGGTCTAGGACCGATGACAATATAATAACTTAATAATTTTGTTCCATAGTCCTTATCAGGATTAACGATTTCCCATTTTCAGATCCCATCCCACATCTGGCGACTAATAACTATAAATATAAAAGGGTGCTTTTTAGATTTTTCGAACTATAATTTATTACATTACTATTTAAAAAAATAAATTGCAATTATTTAATTATAATAATCAATTCTGGTCTTTATATATAAAATATACGTGTCATAGTGTTTGTCCGCGATGGACTCCGAAACTACTCAACGGATCATAATATAATTTTGCATACTGCGTGTCATTTCATCCAACTTAAAACATAGGATGGTTTTTATTTCAATTAATCCCGCCATAATTTTTTTATTGCCGGAAATGTGAAGAATATGGAAAAAACGTTGCCAGATTCCCGTAAGGGAATAATCGCAAAATGTGGCATTGCTCTTGTGTCTGTGGAAGCAGATATTGCAAACCAAAAGGCACGAAAATTATGTGCCTGGCGTATTTCAGGGTGTGAAATCCGATTTTCGAGTCAGTTTCCAAAAAATAACCGTAACTTTGCCGGATAAAGCCGGCCGACCGTATTTTAGACACACCATAACAGGGGCTTACATTAAGAGCCTTGAATCGTGAAAACTTGGACCCTGGCGTACTTCAAAATGGATAATCCGAATCTGATATCCAGTCTGAGAAATAACTGTAACTTTGCCGGATAATTCAGGATGACTATTTATTACGCAAACCGTGGCAAGAGCTTACCCTTAATGTCTTGGTGCGGGAAAAGTGCGTTTCTGTTGTAATTCGGGATGGTGAACGAGAGTTTGAAATCGAATTTTAGAAATTCCTGTAACTTTGCCAGATAATGCCGTCGACCCTAATGCCCCTTCCAGGGACTGAACTTCCCGGCTCAGGGGAATAAAAGTAATTTCCAGTTGTATCTAGGGGCGGGTAACGATAATTTGAAATTATATTTCAGAAACTCCACTAATCTTGCCGGATATTGTCTGAATAAGGAGAAAAGGCAAATGATTCGAGTCCCACGTCCGGATTTTCATTATCTCTAGCGATAGAAGAACTTGCTCGCGCTGGAGCATCAAAAGTCAGCTCCGTGTGCATTTCGGAGTGTGAAATGAGAATCTGAAATTGAATTTTAGGAATTTCGATAACTTTGCCGAATAATGCCAGTTGACTGTATTTTAGACACACTGTAAGAGGGACTTGCCTTAAAAGCCTTGGATCATGAAAACTTCGTCCCTGGTGTATTTCAAAACGGATAATCCGAATCTGAGAAACAACAGTAACTTTGCCGGATAATTCAGGATGACCGTCTTTTACGCAAACCGGGGCAGTAGCTCACCCTTAAAGTCTTGGCGCGGGAAAAGTGTATTCCTGGTGTAATTTGAGATGGTTTAAGCGAGTCTGAAATCGAAATATAGAAAGTCCTGTATTTTTGCCAGATAATGCCGGGGGATCGGAATATTTTCGGACAGCAGTACCAACCTATCTTGCCGACGTAAAGTGAGTGAGCGAGTGAATATTAACGTCGTACTTTTCAGCTATACACGAGGGCTTTTGGCGACTGACCGCTTAATTTTGAACCATGGTCAAGTGACGCGGACGACACCTGAGATGGCACCCAATCTCCTAACTACCACACCAACGGGAGGACGTTTGAGCTCTCGACAGATTTAACGTGTATTGCTCCCCTACACAGCTGGTTTTCAGTGGTGCTTGGCCCGAACTCATGACACTCTAGCCATGATCCGATGCCTTGACCACTTGGCTACCGCGGCTACTTATCGACGTAGAGACGCAAAAAGTGTATCTTGATTGTATTTCGGAACTGCCGATCCGAATATTCTCAATTCAATATAATATCATATCTACGTCAAAGAATGCCAGACGAAAGTATTTTGCGCGAACTGTGGAAAAGGCTTGCTTTAAAATTCTTGAGGAGAGAAAAATACTTTCCTGGTGTTTTTCTGGACGGGAAACAATAATAATAGGAAATGGGATTTTAGAAACTCCCTTAACTTTGCCGGATAATGCCGACCGACCGTAATGAACTTACAGGAGCAGGGGCGTCGAAAGTGGGCACCGAGTACTTCTCGGGGTGGGAACGAGAATCTGGATACGGATTTCAAAAGCTTCTGTAAATTTTCTGGATATTGCTGGAATGAGGTCAAATGGCTTTGTGTTCGAGTTCCATCTCCGGATTTTTATTCCCTGTAGCAACTAAACTTTCAGGTACAGTCGTGCGAAAATATGATTACAATAGGAAATTGCATCTTCGGGCATTGTTGTCACTGTGTTAGATGTTGAAAAAACTGCACATTCCGCATCAGCTGCCATTGGACATTCATAAAATACAAGATGCAATGTGTACCATTGAAAAAAGAGTGGATTGGCTACAGTATTGCAAATGAATTCAGTCATGATCAGGGATAATTGTACCATGAACCATAAACATTCACTCTAAGTATTACATATAGCTTTGCAAGATTTAAATGGCAACGAGAGAATATTCGGTGTTGCTGTTGTATTACTGTCTGGTGATTTCCGACAGGCATTAACAGCCATTACGCGCTCTACTTTTGCTCATGAGATTAACGCCTGTTTAAAGCAATCGTTTTTATGGCGAAACGTGGAAACCATTCGACTGACCATAAACACGCCAGTACCTTTGTAAGATGATCAATCTGAGCAAATATTTCCTAACCAATTACTGAATGTCGGAAACGGTGTAAAGTAGAACTTCATCCCAATACATAATGAATGAAATAACCAGACGATTTCTGTAATGTTCTTTAGGCAAAAATGAACTGATTGAGAGTGTCTTTCCGGGGAAATATTGTATAATTATCTTGATAATTATTGCCTCTGTAATCCTGTTACTTAATCAGAAAAAATGTTGTTATTGTGGTGAAATAAACTTTCAGACACAGGGATGTTGCCAGTTGATCCAACGTTTTTTAAACCAATCGACACTATTTTGATGAAAACAAAACCGTTAGTTTTCCAACCGAGTTTTTGAATTCTCTAGATATATCAGGAATGTCACCACATAATCTTCGGCTGGTTCCCTGGTTATTATCTGAGTAACTTAAATTCACCTAGATAATGCAACGATGCTCGTTTGATCATCAAAAAATTATACCGGGAACTTCTTGAAGCAAACATTTTGACTGTAAAGTTTGAATGAAAATTCGGTTCTTCTACTACGGAATTTGTTGCCACGTATTCCACTGATACCGTCAGAATTTCTAATACCATTCAAAAGGCTTCAATTCCGATTCGCGTTTGGCTTTCGCGATGACCATAAATGAATCTGAAACCGAACAATAATCATTTGATACTTGGACTTAGAAACTCCATGTTTCTCGAATGGGCAACTAGATGTTACATGCTCACTTGTGCGGAAACCGTTGAATCTGTTTGAGTTAGCAAAATACGGGTTACCGAAAAATATTGTGTACCGATTAGCGATTAGTTGTATAAAATTATTATTTGTTATACTTTAAAATGATAAAAATAACGTTATTCACCACATTTATAAAATTAAATCTTTATTTGTTGTTACTTAACGACTTCGTTAGTAATTCATGCATTATACTACACTCAAGTAGGAGAAGAATGAAATGCAAAATTAAAATAATTTGCTGTTTTTATACTTTATTTCAACCCTCCAAAATTATAAACGAAGATTAATTTGACTGCATTGAATAGCTAGAATAATATTGAACTAACGTACTAAAACAAAGCCACAGCAGCGCGTGGCCGGGTCAGCTAGTATTTAATAAAGTTAAGTGTTAAACTTTAGATTAATATTCTTTTAAATTCCATTTTTGTAAAAATTCAATTTTCCTTATCATAACAAAACTGAAACTGTTACAGTGCGCGTGTGTGTCGTTTCAAAAGAAATAAGAACTTTTAATAAAATAGAAGTATAAGCCAATCTGCAAAGCAATCGTTAAAAAGTATTTCAGACAATTAAATTTCAATAACAAGAAAAAAATGAAAGGGAATCGACTAGATCAAAGGTTACCGCTGTTTTACACTTACAAGGGACTGGGATAAGCATATCCCACAGATCAAAGGTTAAAGACTATTTTGTTCTTAAGAATAGCTGCTGTCTGAAGACAGCCATGTGAGAGGAAGCGAAATTTTCTAATATTGCCTTCCCTCTGTCGAAGAATTCATACATAGCAGCACTTTCAAACAAACAACAGAAGAAAAAACCTACTTAAGTTAATCTTATAACAACTCAAAAACAACAGCACAGCAAAATAACGTCACTTGACGTCAAAAATGATACCCTTTCGGTATACATTCTAGAATCAGTCCCTGGAAATATTTCGCTGTAGCTCATAACTCTGCAGAGCTCTAATCTCCTACCGTTGGATTTTGATAAACTAATCGAATGCCCAGTGATAAAATGAATTATTTAATGGAAAAGAAAAATTTTATTTAATAAGAAAAAATAAATATTCTAAAATCGAAATAAAGGGAATTACAAATGAAACGCTATTACCTTGCAATTTTTTAAAAAGTATTTAACAAATCTACTTAATGATAATAAGTGCTTGACACATTATATAGAAAGTCTGCTAAAACAACAAACATTTTATAAAATTGGTAGTGGGAGCTACACAATAGAATTAGAAAGTTTTTACCTTTAACTAATTCAAAGAAAAAAAAGTGTGTGTGCTTATGACCACACGATAGAAGTGAAAACTTAAAAGTTTGTAATGTTATTTCAGGCATTAGTTCGGTGAACAAAAAACAAAAGGATATTAGTATTGCCATATAAGATTATTTATTCATATGTTTGTACTCATAAAGTAAAATTTTTGCAAAATATACAATCATATTTCTGAATTAATTGTATTCTAAGAAGGAAACAATACGTTTATGGTAGCTGAAATAGGTTGTAAATACATTAGAGATTCAAAATTACTTAAATATCTAGAGAAAAAAAAATCCATCAAGCATTGTTCCATACTTTGTCGTGCTTTCACTTGGATCATTTGACATAGTTAAATTTAATTTTGATTTTAAAAAATAAACTAATGCTTTGATTTGTTTTTTGAAAAA
Organism: Trichonephila clavata; assembly: GCA_019973975.1. Classification (NCBI taxonomy): domain Eukaryota; kingdom Metazoa; phylum Arthropoda; class Arachnida; order Araneae; family Nephilidae; genus Trichonephila; species Trichonephila clavata. The sequence goes on along the minus strand of BMAO01029410.1, from coordinate 85,834 downwards.
AAAAATCCCCACTTAAAATCATAGGTAATTTGTTCAGAGAGCCGATCCGGCTTCATGTAGACAATTAAATTTTTGTGAATTCGATAATTTTCTCTATACTTTGATTTAGTGAAACATAACTGGCAACCATAAGAATTATTTGTCCACTTTCTGTTCTACATTTCGCTGCATAAATTTCTCCGATACATGACTGATTAAACCCAAATGATTCTGTACTATTCGATGCTATATCCATTCTCTATATAGTATAAAAAAATGAATTATAAGAAAGTACATGCACATTGAATAAAATACGAATCGATAATTGAATATTTAAATAAATAAAAAGAGAAATATAAAAAGCAAACATTAATTTTATTGGCCTTAAATTTCTTCATTTTTCAATTGTCCTTCGCCGTTAAAATTTCTTCACTGCGCTATTTTGAATAATTATTTAAGCATATATTCCCGAATGTAATGAATATTTTTTTTGAAACATGAAAATGCAGGTGTATTACAGTATACAGAAGATGAATGAAACGAATGCAGGACAATGTAAATGTCATTCATGTAATTCCAAATATGCTTCTTTCACGCCTGTAAAGCAAGATAATTGGCAATCAACTTTAAGATATTTTGACTCGAATCTTTTCGGAATTAACAAATAAAAAATAAAATGTTGCGTTGTAATGATTTTCATAATAATATCTGTGGGCATTTTTAAACCTAATCTATCCAGAAGACTCAAATATTTGTCCCTTCAAAATTTTCTGAATCGAAATTGATTTTTTTGATCTACAACAAATATATATTTGCAATCGGATTATTCGAATTTTATATTATGCGCACAATAACTAGCTATGTGCATTAAAAAACTTGATACTCTTCTACATAAATATCTTCTAATTTATTTTTAAATTCCCTAGGGATTGTCTTTTTCGAAATTTGTATCAACTGTTCATCTTCTGGGAAACAAAAAACTAACTATATAAGCACACAAGAAGGAAGGCTGCGGGTATTATTCAAAACCCAGGGGACACACCTCACCTTTTGTAACATTATTTCTTATTAGGGGAGTGTAAGTCGCTGACTATTGAATCTTGACCGACCCTGTCCAATCACGACTTCCGACGAAAGACGAAAAAAGCCACATGAGCGTTATATTCCCGGGCATGACGCTTCATTCAAGTTCACTCTTCTGCAAAACGCACTTAAAGAAGTTATCACTTCAAAAATTGGGTATCAATTTCTTAATTCATTTAATAAAAAATATGGGAGAAGATTAAGGATTCTAGAAAACAAGCAAGCTTAAACCTATTTTCCTTTCCTAAGTCAGTAATAGCATTAGAAAACATAATAGTCTTCCATTTTGGTCAATTGATTTTTTCTTCACTTGTGGCTTCTTGCTCTTGGTTCTGTATTTCAGAATTTATGCTTCCTGTAATTTAGTTTTCTCTCTATCCTAATAATTTTTTTATAACTATATTTATAAAAAGTTTATAAGAACATTTCATAATACTAATACATGCATATATTTTTGTGTTTGTGTGTTTCTCTCTTTCTTGTCATATTAAGTAAGATAGATTTTTATTTCTAAGCCACACTTTATGTTGGCGATCCTTGAACATAAAGTGGAGACAATTTAAAAAATTTCTAGCAAGTACCATTGCCGTAGACAAGACGTTCAACATGCCTGTAGAATGATAAATCAAGCAATTGATTATATGAGCATATTGTTATTAATATACATAATTTACTATATAAAATATTACATATATTATATGAAATAATCAAAACTCAGGACAAAATTAAATAAGAAATGAAATTTATAAAAATTCTGTAACTTTTTGGCTCACGGAACTCTTAAAATTATATGATGTTTTCAGAGAACCCCTTTAGAGACAGACTCGTAGAACAGAACATCTTAAAACGAAATTTAAGGTACATCAACACGCTCTTAGTACTTTAAGCAAAGACGATAAAAAAGGTATTGTATTTGTCATATTCAAAAATTTCAATGAAATTGTAATATGACTTTCTCACACTTAAATAATATTAAGGTATCTCTGACTATACTTACGACTACTTAAAAAAAAAAAAAAAATGGAGATACGGGTTGGTTTTTTTTAGATTTGTTTAGTACATTTTGAGAAAAATATGCTAAAATTCAGAATAGAAAAAGAAATTATTATTACTAAAATGGGTAAAAATTAACAAAAAATATCATAAACGCGGCGTATTCTGTACCAAAAGTTTATGAACAGATTTTCAATTTTTCATTTCTGATGTGTTGCTATGTTATTCATTTTTGAAATGACCTTCAGGATAAGAAATATTTTAATTTTTACAAAAATGTAGCACTTTATCTTAGTTACTATATGAAATTACTTTTAAAAAAAACAGTGATTATATTCACATAAGGAACTGTAAATTTTGTAATAAAAAGGGTGATTAATAAATCTGAAGGTTAAAACACTTCTACTATTATACAGAACATACACAAAAAGTTTCAGCTAATTATTTTCGAATCTTTTAAGCAATCGCTGGCCCCATTTGAGTATTTTCCAAAAAACACACAGTAAAACGCGTTTAAAGTATGACATCTTGCTTAAAGTAATGACATCTGCTTTTACTAAAACACTTGTAGTTTTTGTTCTAGAGAACGGAAAACAATGAAGTTGGTATTTTTATTGGTAACTAATAAAATGGCCTATAAAATAAATTTTAAAAAATAAGTCAATTTTTGGCAAAATTCACAATTTTAGAGTAGCCTAATTTATGATCTCGAATACCTTAATTTATGATCTAAGTATCACTTACCCATGCATTATATTTATGTGATATGGGATATGTGCAAGCATTTCTGTTACATAAACTGTGGAAGTCTAGGTCTATTGAGACTTTCTGCAATCGCATTTCATATTCTGCGTTTAATTTGTTTTTTATTATTTGTTTCCGCAGCTACTTATGTTGAGTAAGAAATATTGTTCACTTTAAATATATCGTTCTGAATGGCATTAAAAAGTTCACAATTGTATGGGAAATACTGTGTGTTTTGCATAAATTTGCAACCTGATATTCAGGAGCTGATATTGCTGAAATTTACATCTTCATGTGGAATCTGTCGATGTGCCTCCCCTTTCTTCCACTCTAGATGTTTTTTTCCACAAATGAAAAAAGTGTATTTTCCATTAGAAAAATATTTAGTTATGCAAAACATTGTACTAAAGAGTATAAAATTATTTCGTGCAACCCCGGGTAGTAAAGAATGGAATATGCACATTCTAGTAGGTCGTACACATAAAGAAGAAAAAATGCTTTAATATTCTTTTTTTTTTTCAATTAAAAAAAATTTAAAAGTATTAAAAAATAAAGTTATTATGTAAATAAAATTTTCAGCTTTAATGACTGGGATGAGCTTTATATTCTTGTGGTCTTACAAACTTCATAGAGAAGTGAATACATGTTGAGATATACGTTTATAATTTTCCTTTTCACTTTTTATTATGAATCATGGAGCTTCAGGGTTCCTTGGACACACATTTTTGAGACCATTGATTCGCATCGGATGGTAAGAAGCTAAAACATTTCATTCCGAGCAACAATCAATAAGCAATATTTATATTCAATTTACGAGCAGATGAACGTACATGTATTAATTACATATCACAGTTAAACGGAGTTGAGAATTATCTCTAATGTTTAATGACAGAAAAACATTCAAAATTGCTTAATTGAATTTTCATTAAAATTCGTGAGTTTTGGTATGGATGTAAAAGAATTCTTTATGGACAAACTCTATCTATGAGTTCATATTTTTCGTTTGTATGATAACAGAGAAAAAAATCTTTTTTATTGGTAAAATAAAATATCAAACACTTATATCCTCAATCATCGCTTTTTCTTTCTTTTACATTTCGTGGAAATAGGTAACGTATTTGACGGAAAAAACAAACTTTCTAAAAATATGCCCACAAAAAGGGAACATTTTATTAATATAGGCAGATAATATTAGCAACTGAAAATGCAAATAATATTTGAAAATTTATTAAAAAAACCTATCGATGGAAAACAAGGGCATCATATTCGTACTTGGTTAATTAAAATTTTTTAAAATAATACATTGAGACGATTCTTGGCTTTAAATATGAAAATGATATTTACTAAATTTGTGTCCTCAGCGAACGAAGTCCAAAAAAGCTCCGAATCAGAAAATATAATGCCTAACATAGACAGCAGATGGAGCCCATTGCCAACTTGAGTCCATTTGAGCAGCCTATAGAACTTGAAACATATCATAACCATGAATTCATTAGTACATATGTCAATTTCGTAGATACTATTTTCATAAATAATTCTCGTATTGACTCATTTCCAGTTGCAAATATCTCAATTATGCTAAAATTGTATGAGGATATTGCAAACATTACCGAAACGAAGCAAATGTGTCCAATCATCCTATCCCGATTTTCTGGCTTTTACCAGTCAAAACAACATAATGATATCCCGGAATCTGTGGCGGAATCTAAATAAGCCAGTAACAGCCTCCGGACAGGAGTGATCACTTTTGCCTAGTGGTAAGTTACGCGCTTACGAATCGGAAGGTACCGAGTGTCCGTCGTGAACTGCCCAATCAGATCCAAGTGTTGGAGTTGTCGCGGAGTGCATTTGTCTTACTTCTGCTTAAATGCATATCACCAGATTCCTGTAAGGGAAGAGGACATTCCAAAAACTGCTCGGCTGAAAAAAAAATCTTCTGACATGTCATGGCGCCATCTACGTGCAAGAGACAGCAAAGTCGTCAAAACTCACTTGGCGCAGCAAAGTCGTCAGACTCACTTGACGCAATAGTAGCAACTCCCACGCTAGCCATAACAACAAATATCTCGTTCGTTCGCCTATCCACCGACTCACTGGTGGGGGAGTACTGTGGCGGACTCTAAATAAGCCAGTAACAGCATCCGGACATTAGTGATCACTTTTGTCTAGTGGTAAGTTACGCGCTTACGAATCGGAAGTTACCGAGTTCAAACCTCCGATAAATCCTACCATCATTAATCGCTGGACTAAGAGACAATTTAACATACTATACTCATCAAGTGGGAACTTCCCAAAGTCTGCTTTTAATTATTTCACGATAAGAAATTCTGAACTTTAGAAGAAATATAGAACTTTATATATATATATATATATAGGCGATCTCTTTTTTTTTAATGGCAATTACAAAAAACAAAAAAAAAAATACATCAGCCACAAAGGAAACGATATTTTTTGAAAAAATTATATTATCAATGAATTCTGAATTTTTTTTTTCTAAGAAAAAATAAGAATGGAATAAAAAAAATTTATCACATCAATCTAAGATTCTCATAGCTTTTTGCTACCCTTTAATGACAATAGATGGCGCCAGGACTGTATCCTATTATCGATTACTTGGGATGAATTATTGAAATTTTCAAAGGAGAAAAGAAATTAGGAGTTGTTAGTTCGAAGTTTTCCTAATTAATTTTATTCCAGGGAGTGAAATTAAAAAAAATGGAATGGATATAATCTGATTTATAAAAAAAAATGGAATACGTTCATTATAATAAGACTTTGTTCTTCGAGATCAGTTTTAATCTCTTCGGTTTGTGAAAACCGAGGCATCGAATTTAATGGGGTGTTCAGTGATTGGTTTGATTAAGCATAGCATCGTTTCTCAAACTGTAGGACCTTTGGGAGGCGTGATAACCCTACATGGGAGACAGAGAATATCGAAGGTTGAAAATAAAAAGTTATTTTTAAAAAATTATTAATTATTAAAAAAATGCAAAAGAAAAAAATTATAATACATTCTGCAAATTAAAAAATAAAATCCACATTTACAATGATATAATATACTAAAAAATGTTTCAATCTGTAAAATGTATTTGAAAATTAATTTAACAATAGTATGTTAAGAACAAACTATAATAATTAGGAATGAGTCCATCAGCTTATACATTACATATTTTGTTATGATATACATTATATATTTTACTATTATATGCAAAATTTAATATTTATATTAATAATATATACGGTTTTTTTTATTATTATTATTAAAGTTGCATAGCAGCTCTTTAGCACCAAAGTATATTATTGAATTCAATACATTGTTATTGTATGAAGGGGGCGCTATGAAAATTATGTTTGAAAACTGGGTCACAATAGTTGAAATTTTGAGAAGCACTGACTTATAGAGTATTCAAACTCTTTTTCATTTTGCGGGTGATCAATTTTTCTGTATTTTTCTTCATTATTTGTATAAAGTTTAATAAAATCGCAGAATAGAGGAGAGGAAGAGTAAAGGAGCTTATTTTTATATCACTAAAACACTTCCCCATCTATACACACAAAATACTTCTTCTACATGTTCTTGTAGATGGCGCTTTTGCACGTAAAATTAACTATCCGTTTCACCAACCACTAAATCTGTTTACCTAGTTCTATGTTGTAAATATAATAATTCTCAGGTATATCTATCTACACGCTGTTCATTTCCGAAATCACCTTTTCCACAGATAGTGCCTGAACAAGATGCATATGCATACTACAAAACAAAGAAATAAATCTGAAAAATAAATATAATAATAATTTGTCTCACAAGAGCATAGTATTGAAAAAATATTTATGTGCACTATAATCACCGGAATTCTTCCTTCCCCCCATTTTTTTAGGCTTCTAACGAATTACATAAAAAATGCTGTGTCCAAGTTAATTCTTAAAAAAAAAAAATTTTGATTATATTTCATTTTAAGCGCTCACTGCGCCTCTAGCGTTTAAATGAAATGAATGAGGGCGCTTCAGGAAATCCTGTTTTTCAAAGAAATGGATTTACAATTCCAAGTTAAGAAAGTTACTCACATTTGAAACCAAGAATTCCAAAGATTATAAGAGGTCTGTTGAAATATTTTTCTACAAGAAATTAAACGCGATTAATTTTCACAGAAATGAAAAATGAAATTCGAAATGATATCTATGTATCTACACATCCGTATACATAAAAGAAGCTCAGGAAAAAGAGAGACACACACACATTCATCACACGCGCTCTATGACCGTAATATATTTAGTGGCTCACTTTTTAAAAAAAAAAAAAAAGGAAACAAGAACACACAGCGCCATCTGGCATTGGGATGAGAATGTGGCATGAATCGTGGCTTTAATATATACATATATGCTTATTTTTATACGCATATTAATAGATTCAAATGAAAAGACATGTTCATATTTCTAATACATAGGAATAATAAAGTAAAATAATGTTTCCCTGTTCATACAGTGCTAATAAAGGCTGCCCAAATTGGCATTTTTATGAACACTTGATTTTAGTAAATTGTGTTTTAAGCTTTTATCTGGTTTTTTGTTACGTGATATATCCTCATGTGGATAAATTATTGCAAAGTCACCCCCAGAGAAGTTGTGTCCATTTTTCTTCGTGCGCGCGCTTTGCATAGTTTTGTGCAAGATATTTTTAGTTTGTCAAAATCGAGTTAAAGCTGAAAGTTATGATTATTATGTAGCCGAAGTAACACTGATTTCGTATTGAAAATATCCTGGATATTCTCAGAATATATATGTGTATGAATTCCCTTTAATGAGCATGAAGATCGTATATAAAAAAATTTCTCATTTATAATGTTGGATAGAATTTATTTTGTTACGGTCGTTCAAAAAGAGGATAAATTAAAAAAAAAACACTGCAAGTTTGGTTTTTGAAAAAAAAAAAATTAACTGTAGGAGAGACGGCTAAATATATGAAAATGTGCTTTGGGAGAAAAAAGTGATTTCGACGTTTTTTAGGAATGGAGTGAAAAATTATGCATTTTAAAATACTGTGTATTTTGTGCGACTTGAAAGGGCTCGATTGAAAAACTTTAATTGTAATTGAATGCCCTTTCATATGTTGGAAATAGCACTTTAAAATATCTCTTTTCCTCATCTTGATTATGAGAGAAATCTCTATGGTGTTTTGAAAAAAAAAAATGAAATACTTGAAGAATATGCAAACCAGGAAATAATTGATAGAAATTTAAAATTTGTTTTTAACAAAAAAGACTGTGTCCGACTATCTTGGATGGGCTGCCGACCGCCGTCCATTCACAGGCGCTATCCCACTACTGCACGCTGCGGGAGCTTTTGCCTGCTCCGTTTCCGACCTGGGCCGGTTCGCTCCTCCTTAGACGACCTGGTGATCCCGAGTTCCCTCGAGTGCACCATATCGACACCGTGCTTAGCGCGGACGCCTGATCAACATAGAGCAACGGAGGACAGAACTCCCAACCTCACGCCGTCCAACAGCCTAGACCTCCAAAGCAGCTGGATTACAAGACCACGCCACCGGTCCCGGTCGTTCAGGGAGGTTTAGTAAGGGTATATAAACTTGATGCAGCGACCTATATTCACACCATATTGTTGGGTGACACAATTTAATCGTTTCCACGCTACAGAATTTTTTTTTCTGTCCATTTTCAAGGATTTTAGGCTCGTAATTTCTTTTCTCTTTTGAAATTTTCAATATTTCATCCCAGGTAATCAATAGCAGGATGCAGTCCTGGCGCCATCTATTGATATTAAAGGGTAGCAAAGTGTTATGATAATCTTAAATTAATGTGATAATTTTTTATTCCATTCTTATTTTTTCAAATAAAAATACCAGAATTAGTTGATAATACAACTTTTACAAGAAATATCGTTTCATTTACGGCTCATGTATTTCTTTTCTTTTCTCTTCTTTTTTTGTAATTGTCATAAATAAAGATATGGTTTCACATTTTAAAATATTCTATATATCTGTGACTCAAAATCCTGAGGTCCATCGCCAAAAGCCTTCGTGTATAGCTGAACAGTGCGACGTTAATATTCACTCACACATTTGCGCTATCTCTAGTTTCGAAACATGAAAACATGAATTGATTGATTGTTTGTTTATGAACGTCATTCTTTTCGAGGCAACACAAGGGCTGCTGATGACAAACCTCAGGATTTTGAGTCACAGAAATAACGAGAACATCACTTGAGATGACATCGCACTCTCCAAACTTCCACATTGCTCCAAAAAGAAAACTTTGAGCCTCGATAGGTTTAACGTGCATCAGCACTTCTATACAGCCGGTTTTTAATACACTAATGCCAGAATGAAGAAGAAAAGTGAACACATTTAAAATATATAGTTCAACAGTTATAATAGTAAAAAAAAAAAAAAAAAAAGCGGATCAAAACCGACTGCGGAGCGAAAAGAACAGATTAACAGTTATGACGTGCAGACAAGTAAAGAAAGAACAGATTAATAAATTAAGTGACAAAAAGAACAGATTGACATATACATTCCATGTAGGAGCAAAAAGAAGAAATTTTTTCTACTAGGGATGAATAATAAGAGTAAGTTTGCGAAAAATCTTTGAAAAAAAGTGTTCAATCCCTTTAAAAAAATAGGCTGTTATTTTATTACACATCTCTCTAATTGCAGCGCATATTACTCACATTTTTTGTTGTATGCTTTAATTTAAAAAGTAAGATACAAGAGAAGAAGGTTGTAGAGAGAATCATGAATTCAAATGCCTGTGAAAAATGAATTCATTAATTACCTTTACATTAAAGCGGTACTTAATAACATAATAATTAATGCATTCAATGATATACTGCATGAATGATAATACATTCCCTGAATTGAAGGTTCTTAGCGCATTATATTCACGAACAAAAATAGGGGTGCGAAAACTACTTTTACAAAATCGGTTTTATTTACCTATTTGTAAATAAGCAAGTAGACTTAGAGCCTGGATAGCTCAGTCGGTAGAACGTTAGGGTGTTAACCTAATGGTCCCGGGGTCGAATCGCTGTTCGGGCGGGTTGTTTTTTACTTCTTGATATCAAAATAAAATTTCAAAACACATTAAGATTAATGGAAAAAATATATATTAGATGCAAAAATTGTCTACATAACTTTAAATTTATATACAAAATACGTACTTTATTTTTCTTATAATTAAACTTTTATTTTCGTTACATAAATTTCATTATCATTGAGGAAGGAAAAAAATGTAATATGCTATATAAGAGGTATGTTATTAAAAATAAAAAAATACATATTATAAAACCACATTTCTTCTGTCTTAAAATTTCTTTTATTTATTTGTTGACTAGTATTATTATTTATTTATTTACTGTTGTTTGTATATGAATTCAGTTACAACACATATTTATATATATAAAAAAAGCGCCGAGTTCTTTAAAAACATACTTAAATAAAAAAAAATTATCAGCCATTTTAAAATTAATATCGAATATGTTTAGCTTCAAGTGAGGTAGCGTGGCCGAGTGGTCTAAGGCGCTGGTTTTAGGCATTCCTTCAGTAAAAATATTTCAAATGATTTTCAGTTAAAATTTTTAGATTCTTTCAAATTCATGTCTTCTAGTTTGGAAAATTTGATAAAAACACTAAAAAAGGATGAATTTAAATATATGAAACATTATTTTGATTCAGAAAAAATAGATTTACTTTTAAGAAAAGGAGTTTTTCCGTATGATTATTTTGATAGTTTTGAAAAGTGTAAAGGTTCTTGTTTACCACCTATTAGCAAATTTTACAATAAACTAAATGAAGAGCCTATAAGTGTAGAGGATTATAATCATGCATGTAAAGTATTTAATGAATTTCATTTAAATAATCTTGGTGAATACTGTGATCTATATGTAAAAACAGATGCCTATTGTTAACAGATCTCTTTGAAAACTTTCGGAAAATATGCATGCAGACTTATAAACTTGACCCCTGTTGGTATTTTACCACCCCAGCTTTATCATGGGATGCTATGTTATTACAACCTAAAGTAGCTATCGAACTGTTCACAGATTATGACATGCTTCTTTTTATAGAAAAGGGTGTAAGAGGAGGTATAAGTCAGTGTTGCAATCGTTATGCTATAACTAACAACAAACATATGCCTAACTTTAATCCAGATGATGAGATAAAATATTTAATGTACCTTGACGCAAATAATTTGTACGGTTACGCGATGAGTAAATATCTACCCTTAAAAGATTTTGTTTGCAGTGATGACAACTTAACTGAATAGGATATTTTCAATTTATCAGATGACTCAGATGTAGGTTACATCTTGGAAGTAGATCTTGAATATCCCTCCGATTTGCATGACAAACATTCAGACTTTCCCCTTGCCCCTGAAAATAAGCCCCCACCTAATTGTAAAGAACCTAGACTTTTAACTACTTTGGAACCCCAAACAAAATATGTTCTCCATTATTCTAATTTAAAGCTATATTTAAAATTAGGGTTAGTCTTGAAAAAAACTCATCGCGTTTTAAAATTTTTTCAATCTCCTTGGCTTAAAAATTACATAGATTATAATACTAAATTAAGAACTAAAGTTGTAAATGACTTTCAGAAGGATTTTTACAAACTAATGAATAACAGCATATCGGAAAACGATGGAAAATGTAAGAAGAAGAGTAGATATACGTTTATGCTCAACAGAAGACAAGGCTCGAAAGTTAATAGCGAAGTCAAATTCTAATCGACACGCAATATTTTCTGAAAATTTAATGGCCGTCCATTTAAAAAAAAAAAAATCAAATTTTTGAAACCAATACAGGTAGGAATGGTAATTTTAGACACATCAAAAGTTCTAATGTATTCTTTTCACTATGAGTACATGAAGCACGGTTATGACTCGAAAGTAAGGCTCATGTATACAGACACCGATTCTTTTATATATGAAATAAAAAATGATGATTTTTATAGTGACATGAAAAATGATATTAACTTATATGATACTTCAGATTATGATAAAAACAACATTTAAAATTTACCTCTTGTTAACAAAAAAGTCATCGGGAAAATGAAGGATGAAAACAAGGGAAATATTATGACAGAATATGTAGGATTAAAATCGAAAATGTATGCCTACAAAACAAACAATAAGATTGAAAAGCGGTTAAAAGGAATTAAAAAACAAACTTTAAAAAATAAAATAACATTTGAGGACTACAAAGCCTGTCTTTTTAATCAAAAATTAAAACATGTTGACATGAACTTAATTATATATACATCCAAATTTCATTCAATACACTCCATAAAGCAAAACAAACTTGCTCTGTCCTATAAAGATGACAAAAGGTTTATTAATGATGATGGCATTACTACGCTTGCCCATGGACATTGGTCATTGATGAATTCAGACCTATTCAATGAGCAGTAAGACATAAAATCCAATGATGACACAATAATGTGATTTTTGTAGTGTAAATAAAAGATTGTAATGTGAAATGGAATGCTGCTTTTGTAAATAAACAACTTACTTTGTATCTTTTTGTGTAATCCTAATACTGAAATCAATTTTACAATTTGTTGTTCTCCTGTAATGTATATATATATATATACGATTGTAATGTAAAAGGCAATACAAGATGTTAATTTCTGAATAAACAATTTACTTTGTATCTTTACTGTGTATGTGTAATCATTATACCGAATTAAAATTTACAATTTGTTATTAAAACAATGTATAATAAATGTTTTTTTATATTTCCATTCAATTAAGAAAAAAATATTTTAACTAAATGGTTATTGCAATGAATAGTTATACAATTTATATTCTTTGGAAAAGGCAAAGAGTTTGTTTTAAACACATAAACATAAATTTTTCCTTACTTTTATACAAAATATATTTAAAATATCACTTATGCTTAACATACTAAGATAATTTTTTTGAAAGATGTATACTGATATTTATCTTTTAAATGAAACTATTTCAACATAAATTAAACTAGAAAGCAGTATGAATAAAATTAACAATATAACCATATTTATAAAAAAAAAACATTTTTTTCCCCTTCAGATTTATAAAAATAAACTTTTTTAAAGCCAACAATGTATCCATCCTCTAAGCATTGAGATAATTTCTGACGTAGAATTCAGTCGCCGTCTTGTAGAATCAAGATCAGACAAGCTAAGACAAGTTCAATCGTAAACCGTTCACACGCTGATTACGAGTATTCTACGTCACATTTTTACTGTGTATGTGTAATCATTATACCGAATTAAAATTTACAAATTATTAAAATAATATAAATGAAATATTTTTTTATTTCATTTTAATTAAGAAAATGTCGCCATCTGCTTCGCCTGCAAAATTAAATTCATGAGATTATAAACCTAAGTTTTCTTCAGGTCTGCATGCCTTCATAGGACAATGGTTAGCGTAACTGAAAAACTATTGTCCTATGGAGACATTTTGTTCTGGGGCTGTGAGTTTGAATCTGGATTTATTATTTTTTTATTTGAGCGTTATTTTTTCAATCATTTTAAAATCTAATAATGAGTGTATAGTTTAACCAATAGGTGGCGCCATGAGCACTTTAAACATTCCTATACAATTTTTTTACACATTTAAAAAACAACTCAACTTAGCAGCAGGAGGAAAAAAACTCAACAGCATTTGAAAAACAACTCAACTCCACGCCTGCGCCTCCACAGGAGGAAAACAACTCAACTCCGCACCTGCGCCTTTACAGCAGAATCGGCTTTTCTTATCTACTTACAGGAAACCACCAGATGGCACGGATAGTACGTCACAATGACAAGAGTGTAAGAGAGGGGTATATAAGGAATGGTGGCAAAGAAGTAAAATTGTTCACAAGCGCTTTAAAAGCCTTTCAGTGCAATAACCGCATAGTTATGGCACAAAGGAAGCATTTGAATGATTTTTTACGTGGTAGAATTATCGGACGACTGGAATGTGGACGTAATCAGCTGGAAGTATCCGAGGAACTTGGAATCACCCAGAGTGTCATCTCCAGGCTTTGGCAACGATTCCAAGATTATGGTAATGTGAGTAGATGTTACAGCACAGGTCGCCCCCGAGTTACAACGCCGAATGAGGACCGGTATTTGGCAGTTACTGCCAAAAAAAAACAGACGGAGCACAGCATCAGACCTGTCACGTCAGCTCCCTTCAGCTACCGGTACGACAGTTTCAAGGCAGACCGTGTACAGACGCTTAGGGCTCATTGGTCTATATGCTTAGGCCTGTCAGATGTGTTCCCCTTACCGCAACTCACTGTCGCCTGCGATTAACCTGGAGTAGAGAGAATGCATTGTGGACACCGCAACAGTGGTCTTGTGTGATGTTTTCCGACGAGTCCAGGTTTAGTTTGCAGTCTGATTCTCGCCGGAATTTCATATGGAGAGTGCCAGGTACCCGTTACCACCAAGAGAACACCATTAAACGACACCGTTACGGTGGTGCAGGATGGCTCGTTTGGGGAGAAATTATTCTTGGTTCCAGAAATGACTTGCATGTTCAGAGTGTAACGATGACAGGCCACATCTATCGGGATGTCATTCTGGAACAATATGTACGTTTGTTTCGGGGCGCCATGAGTGTTGAATTTCTGTTGATGGATGACAACACCCGTCATCACCGTGCAAACATTGTAGACGAATGCCTTCAATCGGAGGATATCACCCGTATGGATTGGCCAACATACTCACCGGACTTGAATCCAATAGAGCACGTGTGGGATATGCTTGGCCGATGAATTACAGCCCGTCAACCCTTCCCACCTGTCTACCGGAACTTCGGAGGGCATTGCTTGATGAGTGGTGTAATATTCCCCAAGATCAGATTGATAATTTGATACTCAGCATGCATAGGCGTTGTAAGGCCTGTATTGCATCGTCCGGGAGACATACTCCGTATTAACCATCATACTAACCATGTTATACTGTTTTTTGTCAATAGGTTCTTTTTTGAAATTGCTCCAGGGAGTAAAAATCGCAATTTTTATTAATTATGTCAAGCATATAGCATCTTTCTTGCTCTTTACCTTTTGTTTATTAAATAGACTTTACAAATAAGTCAAATTTGTTTTGCTTCTGTCTCTTTCTTTGCCTGAACTTCATTATCCTTAATTTATGGACATGAGTGTACTTTTTACAATTATATCATTCTTTTTGAGTTTGAGTCTGTGCTTGAAAATAACTACAAATACGTTTTGTACAAAAAGCTATCCTCTGTTTTTTATTCCACCTTTCTTAAAACTATTTATGTATACTAAATAAAGTTATATTTTATTAATAATTAAAATGAACAAATTAAAATAAAATTCAAAAATTTTTCAGCTAAATTTTTTAGTCTCTTTCAAATTCATATGTTCTAGTTTGGAAAACTTGTTTAAAATACTAAAAAAAAAGAATTTAAATGTATGAAACATTATTTTGATTCAGATAAAAAAAAGGTATTTTTCCTTATGATTATTTTAACAGTTTTGAAAAATGTATATATTTTTGCTTACCACCTATTAGCAAATTTTACATTGAATTAATTAACATTAAATAATATTATACACACAATATGATGCTAGACATCTGGCAATCATAAAAGAGTGAAGAAATCACCTGATGACCCTAGTAATAACTTTTTGATAGTTTTAAATGCAATGGAAAGGAACTCAAAAAAATCAAAAGTAAATTTAGTTCCAATTTTTTTTCGCAAGTTTTATTTAACAAATCAAGAATATATATATACTTCAAAAAAGTAAGTTTTAGGGGTTAAAAATCAAAGAACTCTTCGAACTTCAATTCCAATTTAAAATAGAAAATTTTTTTTAAAAAAAAATCTCATTCTAGTTGCAAGCCATGGAACGAAGAAGAGCAACGCAATACCTTGTTATCCTCTTTTCTACATAAAATACAAATCTTTTAATCCGATTGCAAAGCAGAAATGTAACACATTCACTATCCCATTACATTAAAAAAAATCTTTTCATTCATTTGGATTAACGAAGTTCCCAATGATGAAAGGGATTAGAAAGATTGCGCCACTTTAATGAAAAGCAAATTAAATGACTCTAGAATGAGTATAAATACGAATGAATCCAACAGCAGAACACATTCGAATTCCTAAATTCTTCTGTTCGTCTTCATAAGGAAAGGTGATTCTTTGCTCTTATCAACATGAAGGTGAGTCTTCCAAACGATTTTTACTTCTTAAGTAATTTTGAATTTTTCGAACTTTTAATAATTTATAATTATTTCAATTTTTTCTTTCTCATAGAAGTTCTATAAAGTCTTGAATATTTAGAATATAAATTGAAAATCTAATACAATGTACGGTATCAGATATTTAATAGAACTTTTTGAAGATCTTTTTCGAATGCAGAGCAGTAGCAGAGTTTAAACATCTTTAACTATATTTACTTTAAAACGCTTCAGAATGAATAATTCAAATAAGATAACTTGATATTAAATATTGTTTGAATTGAAAGATTATAAGAACATCTATCTTTAAACATTCTTAGAGAGCATAAAACCTTTTTAAAAAACCTAGCGCTTATATTAACTAAAATTCCAAACACAGTTTTAAAAGAATCGTTTCATAAGATTTGTTTCATTTCCAAAAAATGTTCTTTTTAGTCATACTAAAAAAAATATGTTGAAATTTTATATGTATGTCTTCTTTACACTAAGTTCTTTAATTAAAAAAAATTTAAATTATTTTTGAATATTCAGATTTTATAAAAAAGGATGAACATGATTAAAAAAAAAGAACGTGGAAAGCCACACACACACGCAATAGAAGTGAAAGTTCTTTTGCGACGTTGGCGTAAATGCAGGAACAGATCTGATTATATTATACTGCTGAGATAACTTTAATCAAATAAAATTTGAACTTCATTTATTGTATGAAAATATTTGTATTCAATTTTCTGCATCATTTTTCCAAGAAAGATACAAAAGGTGTGTGGTAACTAAAGTAGGATATAAAAATCCTCGATTGTAGTCAATCAAGAAAATGTGAGAAAACTGCATCAATCGTGGTTCCGTATATTGTTTTTCCTTCCCTAGAATCAGTATCCATTGTCAAATTAAGTGTCCGTTTCAAGAATTCAATGAGTGGCTTTGCTTCTTCTGAAGCAAAACTAGCATTAAAGTCTCCAGTTAAAATAATCGGCTTTTAATCATCATCAGGTCCAATGATAGCAGCAGCCTCTGATATGTACAGCACTAAAACTTTACGGATAAAGATAATAAAAACTGCGGCAGAACTACCTGGTGATATATGGACTTTCGCCTGGAATTGCTGCTAGTTTTCCATTTTTTTTCTTTCACGAAACTCTTTTCCACTTTTCGCATTTGTTCTAGGCTATCTGACTAGAATTAATTTTGATTCAATGGAAATAAAAATTAATAATATAAACTTAATGCATCCCTAACAGAAGTCACTGTGTTTGTTTAGAAGGCGCTATCCGTAGCGATTCTGGCGCAAACGTTAGTGACATATACACAATGCCCCAGACATTCCCGAAACGGGAAGAGCCATATAATGGTATTTTTTGGGTGCGTTTATTCGTTGAAAAAAGCACGTTTATTACATAAAAACTACAAAAATACGCCACGCGAGTTTGTTACGAGAGTAGCAAGGGTACCCACTTAATGTCACCAACACTTAAGCGCCTTTCGTCCATAGCAGCAAGATATACTTTTGATGCACAATTCCCCCTTAGCAGTCGTCCAACTTTTTTACGGATATGACTCAGGTCACGTGGTATTCCTCCCCTTCCCCCGCTCTTTATCTCCTCACTATGGCGACGTTTCGGGGGGATGGGGGAAATCACTACTTCCGTTCGCTTTTTCACTGTTACACAAAACTGGGTAAATTTCCCATTCACTCCCATCCGCAAAGAAGTTTCACTTCAAAAAAGAGTTTTAGACTCACTTGTTGATTCCATTTTGCTTAGATAAAATAAATTTTTCTCTTTAAGCTACAGCTTGCTTGACCATTTGAAAACACTTTTTCGACGCGAATTTCTTGTAAAAATTTTCTCTTTTGTGACAGCCAATCAGAAATCTAGAAGTGAAGAAGAATCACAAAATAATTTTTAGACGAACAACTTCTTTCAATAAATAAAAAAGCAACTGAAGAATACGATGTGTTATTTGCTTGCGTAATCGAGTAGAATTGAAATTGCCTTGGAAGATGCCATTGTCTCCTTGGTACTTGCGTGCTTGATTCTCATTATAAATATACTGAAGATTTTCATTTGAAATATTTACTCGCATAATATCTTGTTATAAATTTTTAGACGTTGGTAAATTAATTAATAACTTGATATTTAACTATGTTAAAAGCTAAACATTTTCCTTTGTACGTATATAAATATTTTATCAAATGAATTAATAGAAAATCCATTAGTTTGGGATCTACTACTATTCTTTGATGCTTACATTAGGATCCCAAATTATTTCAAATAATCAATATAGTGTTCGAATTATTTAAAACGTATTTTGGTTACTTAATTATTTCAAAATGATAACCGTTGACACTGCATACGCAATAATTTCAAAACATAGTCATGAAAAAAAAAAAGCAACAGTCCTTTTAGTGTATTAAAATAACGTAAAATTTAGTTTTCAAGAATTTTTCTTAATAAAAAAATTTTTCAACTTCTCTGAAAATGTTTTCCTAAAATGTATCGTAATTTTTATTTGATAGAATATTTATCCTATTATTTTGAAAATTATATTTCCTATTGAATTGTATATTCTGTTCCCATTGATTACTAACTTTTTTAAAAATCTATATTTAATGTTTTAAAATTTTACAATCTGTAGGGTACGTTGAATACTACAGAAGAATGATTGACACAAGATTTTGTCTTGTCATTTCATTTAAAAAAAGTTTTCAAGTTATTTTTGCTTGAATCATATTTTACTCTGCTTAAATAACTCACACTTTGAGAAACATTGACTTTGCTTATCTGAAAGAAGTATTAAATACAAAAATATATATAATTACAAAATGCGTTCGTTGTTCAGAATTGGAAAATTGAATGGAACCAAAAGAAAAATTGAATGGAATTTTTTTTTGCTAAAAAATCAAGAAACTGATTGCGTTAATAAATCTTACTTATTATTCAATTAAAATGTGACATTACAAGAAATTACGAGTAAATTAATAATAATTTTATTTATTATTTAAGACACATAGCACGGCAAAGAACCTCAAATAAAAATCAATAACTTTCAATTTATTTTTGATCATTAACCAAATGATTCTCTGCAGGTCCTCATCATCGCTTGTGTCCTCTTCGTCGCCGTCCAGGCCAACCCTCAATTCAGAGCTCTGCGAGCCCGTGCCTCTGGACTAGGAGGTGGCTCTTCTCCCCAAGCCACCAGCGGTCTTGTAGCCCCACAACCTGCTGCTGCACCTCAACCCCAATTCCAGCAACCTACTAACTTCGGAAGGCCCCTGCAATACCAGCAGCCCAGCTCCAGCTTCCAGCAGCCTATGTACCAACAATACCAGGCTCAGCCCCAATAAGGTGGCTTCCCTCAGCCTTGAAGATGCCCTTGCCTAAAACTCGAGCCTTAAAAGCAGAGTTGAAGTAGTTAAATGTTCATTGTAGATGAATTCTAATTGCAATAAAGTTATTTAAGTATTTTTAAATGATGAGTTGTTTTATTTTAAGATGCACACAGTGTGATTTGTGTTGCATATTTTAAATTAAACTTCCAGCAAAATGTTTGAGTGAAACATTGAAAGTGTGAGTTGAAGTCTTTTAATGTTCAATTTCAAATTATAGCTGTTTAGTTAAAATCAGTGCCAATTTATCCATTGGGCACCCAGGGGCACGAAAGGGCCCATATAATCTGGACTTAATCAGGTTTTCTGGTAATATATTTAGATCCGCCAGTGTGAAGGAGGCCTATAGATCTTCTGCGTCCAGGGCCCGAAATAAGCTTAAACCGGCACTGGTTAAAATATATGATACAATTACCTCCTAGTTTATATGGGATAGATAAAAACAGTTAAAATCAAGTTAAAAGGTTTTAAAAGATACTAACATTAAACTAAAACTTTTCATACAGAATATCCTAGCACTTCAAAAAGAAAATTAAAACACAATGCTTGAATTTTCGTTTCATTAGGCATAAGTATTTCTAATTTTCCTTTAAAAAAAGTTTCGTTGAATTCTTAGTTTTTATACATGCATTTTCATTTGAATATCAAATTTTAGATTCCAGTACCATCCAAAGCAAACATTTGCAGAAAAGAATAATTTTCATGATTTCAAGTCTTCAAATAATCAAGAAATCTTTACACCTTTAAAATGGTACATGAATTATTTCATGGATTTTAAGTCTTTTTTATTGCTAAAAAATTTTTTAAAGCGTTAAAAATTAAGAAATAAAACATAATTCATGAAAAATATCTTGAAAAAGTCATAGAAATAAAAAGTATATATACTGTTTCAATAATTTATATTTTATCAGTCTGTTGTAACGTTTATAAAGAAATATAGCATTATAAATCAAATTATAGTTAATCAATTCAATAATTAAATTTGGCTTCTGGATACTGACGAGATATCGTCTTCTAAGAAATTCCTGAAATCTTACAAAAAAAAATAAGCATGCTCACAGACAAAGAAAAAAATGGTTGTACTAGTGTTTATTAACGAAATATGTTACGAAATTCACAAAAATCTATATTTTTATGAAGGCTATTAAAGCTACAAACTTTAACTTTAACCTTACTTCTCAAACAACATATATAATTAAATGTTTTATTCCTTTAAATTCAAAATTATTTCCAAAAAATGTTTTGAAAGTTTTATTGAAATCTGGATATTATTTGTATGTTATCATTATTTACACAATAACTAAACTTTCTTAGTAAATAAATACTTCGAAAGACAGAACTTTTTTAATAATTTTACGAAAAAGAATATTTTTCATTCTTAAAATTCATATTTTAACAATTAGAAAAATTGTTCCTTAATCGTTTTTTTATTCCACTTAGAGCTAACTTCATATTCTATTTATTAAATATTATTATTTCTATTTTTTCTAACTACCTTTCTAATGAATAATTTCATATCGAAATCAGTTTCCACCAATCGAAATTAATGATCTATCATCGTGTGAAAAGTAATAAACCACAATGAAAAAAACACACAAAAAACTTCTTTAAATATAAAAATGAAACTTTTATTCACCCAAAATAGCTCTTAATATTAACAAAGCAACAATAAAAGCGTTTTGAAAGCAAAACAGAATACAATCGACATTAATTAAGGTATATGATATTTTTTTTTTTTTGCGCCTTTTGAAATAAACTTACAATTAATACAATGTTCTGTAATAAGCTATCCTGTACAGCTTCTATAAAATATCGAAAACGAAACATTCCAAATTTTAAATAGCATACACGTTTAACAAAAGAACCGAGTTAGAGCCATTAACTATGTTAGAAAACATTACACATAAAGTCAAAGGATAAGATATACATTCATGCAAAATTTAATGGCAAAATCGGTAAACAAACAACTTATTTTAGAACGCCATGTTCCCATAGTGTAAGGCAGTAAATTAAATCCTTGCGAAGAATATTTATTTCAAAACAGAAAAAGTATTGAGAGTCAAAACACTACGCAAAAACAAAAAGCAAATTTTATTCCATCGTTAGTTTTATCTCTTACTACATCTAAGTCTTTCCTATCTTTGTACCAGCTAACACATCTTTTTACTTAAATATCTATAGATATAAATGAATAATTTAATACGTAAACAAACTTATATTCTTTTCGTTGAAATTAAGTAACTGAACCAGTAGTTAAAAACTATTTTTAAAAATGTGATACACAATTAAGTGGTATATATCATTTGTTTTTGTATTATACTAAAGTTTTCGATCTGAAACTTTTAGTGAAGGTCTTAAACTCATAGTAGATCATAAAGAAGGAGAAAATCACTAAATTATTCTTTACAGATTGTGTCTGTAGACGTATCTAACGAAAGGTGTCTGCAAATGCTGTCGAACTGCGGCTCCCCCTTTGTATAGAGGGTCACGGGCGTATGCCACGGCATGATTTATGGGCACGAGTCCGCCATTGTAGACCATGGCTGGCAGAACGGGCAGATTCTTCATTCCTGAAAAAAAAATTGAAGTTAAACAATAACCTATTTACACTTTTTGAATAGTTAAAATCAACAAGCAAGTTTATTAAATGTTTGATTTCTTATACTTCAAGAGACTACAAATTTAATCAACAAATTTGGCAGTAAAAAGTAATTTATATAATACATCATGTGACAAAGGAAGGATTTTTTTAAAATTGAATTTTCAGAACAGAGAGGAAGGTGGAGGAGAGAGGCGGAGGAGAGAGATGAGGTAAGAGAGAGGGGGTGAAAATGAGAGGGAGAGGAAAAGAGAGAAGGGGGAAAGAGAGAGATGGAGACAGAGATGTAGATGAGAGATGGAGGTAGAGGAGAAATGTGGAGAGAGGGAGTGGAAGAGAGAGGGAGTGGATGAGAGAGGGAGGTTTAAGAGGAGAGTAGGACAGAGAGGTGTATGAGGAAAGTAGGAGAGATAGGTATATGGAGGAGAGTAGGAGAGAGAGATGTATGTATGAGGAGAGAGAGTTGTATGAGAGGAGAGAGAATTGTATGAGAGGAGAGAGTTGTATGAGAGGAGAGAGTTGTATGAGGAAGAGGTGGAAGAGAGAAAGTACTTAAGAGGCAATGTAAGGAGAGAGGGAGAGTTTAGGAAGGGCCAGGTAGAAAAAATCGATTTTAGTATCGGATTGCAATTAAGCTATGAAATACTTTTAATACTTCCAATTTCCCACCCTCTGTTCAAATGAATCCTGATTAGTTTTATTATTTTAGGCGAATGACACACACACACACACATTGAATTTATCAGAAAGCATACGTTTTTATTCAAGAACTTTTAAAACTATTCTTCATATTTTTAGAAAGTTAACATTTAAAAAGGCATAATAAAAAACACATATTGGGAAATTATTATCGAGCAAAAATCTCAGTATACTATAAGCTCTTGGACATTACTAAATATAGATCCTAATATTTAATATCAGTTCTGAAATAAATAAAATTACGATTCAATTATAGTCTGGACTTTATCATAAAACATCAGATACGAAATATTCCTAATGCCCTCGTCAAATATGGTTTTTCCCCATTTAAAACGAACAGGGCCACAAACGTTGACCTCGTTTTAACACGAAAAAAAACCCCAAAATATAATCGATATTATATTCGATGGAAGATGGACCTCAATGTATTGTCCGCGGCTACAGTTGAAGGTTGAACAATTAAAGTGCAACATACAGTATTAATTTACCATCAATTTTGTAACTTGATCGGTTGAATTTACTTCATAAAAAGTAGATTGTTGATTTTGCTCCCTTACTCACTATTTTATTTTCAAGATAAGGGTTTTCATCCATATTTTGATATTACGAATTCTTTGATTACATACGGAATAACAGCCTTTGTTACTTCATATTCCGCATAGTCATATCAATCAATAAATCAAATAGATTGCTTATAACTTTTTTAATTCTCAAGTTGAAGATATTTATTAATCACAAAGGATATATAAGTATCTTAACTAACATTTTACTTTTAAAACAAATAAAACTTAAAAATTAAATAATTTTAGCATTATATAATCCATTCTAAAATTCGAATTTAGATTATGATACGTTACGTCCGTGAAAGCAATTTTGTTTGATATCGAGGCGTGATGATAATACAGTCAAAGTCAAAAAGACTTCTTCATTTAACTTAAGTCAGAATTTTTTTAAAGAAATGGAAACAGATTTTTTTTTTCCTTAGGAGGAAAAGAATTAAAATCCGAAACACTAAATATACTAATTGTGAACAATATTGCGTATTTGGTTTTACTATATTTTAGTTGGATATGGATTTTTTCATTATGCCTAAAACTGTACTAGAATGTTAAGTTCAAGAAAGAATCTGCACAATTGGATCAGTTTCAGGTGTTGATAATCTCTATACCCTAATCAATTTATTTTAGTACCATCAATTTATTTTAAGTATCTTAAGCATTCTACTTTTTTATGTATCTGAGTTTAAATTATCGAAAAGAAAGAATTTTTTTTAAGGTCAACCTTAAATTTTTAATAATTAAAACCTTACCAGAAACTACAACTGATGCAGAATGTACGGCAGTGCTTCGAGGTAGGACAATGGGTTGCTTTCTGTTGTCGAAGGCTGACAATTGCAAAGCTCCTTTAGATACAGAATGAATTTGGACTGATGGCTGGTCGACACGAATTTGGCTTTGTTGATTGGCGATTTCTTGAAACTGCCTTTGGTTGTTGAGGTGTTGATCAGCCACACCAACAGGTTGAGCATTGTACTGATTTCTCATTTGTTTTTCAATTGATGACTGTTGATTTTCACCGTAGAACTGTCCCTGGAATGAAGGTTGTTGTCTGTCGTTGTAGAGTTGTTGTTGGATTGGTGAGTGTTGTTTTTCGTTGTAAATCTGTTGTCCTCCTGTTGGAATCTGTCTCTCGCTGTTGGACTGAGGTGACATTGGCGATTGTCTGTCATTGCCAAAGTGTTCCCTGCTGAGGAACTGCTGGCGCTCTTCGTTGTAGAATTGTTGATCGTTAGATGATATTTGGTCGTCGCTGTAGAAAGGATGTTGGCCAGGTGTCTGCTGCTTTTCGTTGAAAAATTGCTGTTGGTTAATTGGGTTCTGCCTGCCGCTGTAGAACTCTTGTTGAGAAGAGATCTCGTTGAATTGATCTTTTACTGAAGATTTGGTGACAGATGTGGGAGTTGATGGCCCTCCAAGTCTTTGAGAGTGGAACAAATTTGGATCTCGGTTGAAATCTTGGGCTATAGGAGAACCCGTTGCAAGAAGATCTTGGGAATGAAAAGGTAGAGGGTGAGTTTGGGACTGTTTGTTTTCCGCAATGCTTGGTCCACTGGAACTTTTCAAGACACTCGGATGAGTTGTCTGATTTTGAAAAAAATTCAAAGATTATTAATCATATGTTCTAAATTAATATATGTATATATATATATCTATATTAAATTTGAAACACTGATGAGAGAGAAATAAACACGTTTTTAACAGCACCAATACTGCATTTTTTTCATTAACGTGTTAATGTGAGTTAATTTTTCTAAATTTCAAGGGCAATATGCTAATTGATAATCAATGACTTTGACGAAATATATTCACCTACCCGAAAATCTCCCCCAGTATTTCCATCATGTCTCACCATTGCTGCTTGAATCACAGCAATCAAACCGAGAAGAATAGCCTGTAGATCCAAAAAAAAAAGAATCTTATTGCAGAAGTGTTTTTTAAACTCATTATTTATAGTCAGTGAATATTTCCTATATGCTTGATGTAAAATAATATTCTGAAATCAACTTTAAAATACATAAGCTTAAAAATAAAGTTACAGATTCAAGCGTATAGTAGAGCTTCAATTGTCTCTGAATAGACTAATAAAATTTTAATTCCCCTATTTCTAAACTCAGGCATTAGCTATATTAATTGAAAACCACTTTCTTGAAAAATGAATTTAAAACTTTCAAAACGTTTTAATGGAGAATCTTAAGAAAAATTTTTATCGAATTTTTCAATTGTTATACACGAAGGATTTAAGTGAAGTTTTGTTTTGGTCCAATTTGGAATACCATGATTTTGGAGCAACAAAAATAGTTGTAATGATAAAAAAACAAAAAGAATCCGTCAGAATTTTACGTTAATATTTGGTATTTTTAAAAATAAAATTATCTTGTATGTAGAAAATAAAAGAATCTGTATAAATATTCTTTTTATATAATTGTAACTTTAATAATTATTTAACGTTTAACTAACTGGGAAAACTTCAAAGTGGAAAATGGCGTTCTGAAGCTATGAAAGTCTAAAATTCCACAAAATTTCACTTTTAAGGTACAATACTTAAAACAGAAAATAAATTATTTTTCTTCACGAAACTACTCTTAATAATTCTAATAAATATTTATAAAGATAAATTGTTAATTTCCTTAATATAACAAATAATCTATTTCTAAACTTCTAAAGTATTCACAAATAACTTTTGCTCTGAATGAAAAAAGTTGATTTTTTATTAATAAACAAAAACTTAAAAGACACTTTAAAATTTTTTTAAATTTATTAAATTTTGTTAATTAATTTTAACACCAAGTCTTAGGATATTCATTCTTTTAAAATGTTTAGAGGAATAAAAACTACAATTCACTTACTAAAGAAATCTTCATGGTGGAAGGGGTTGGAACGCCCTACGATGAGTGATTGCTTAGGTGATGCCACGGGCTTTTTATATGCCTCTGAAATGTGTTACGAAACAGATCAAACATTATCGCTCGAAAATCGAAATTCAGATCAAATAATTTACGCCTCATCTCTTCTTTTGTCCAAAGACGAAGCTCAGTTCATCTTAGAACCACGTTTTTCTAATAAAAAACCTTGAACTATCCAAAAAAACGAGTCCACGCATCGAAGAAAATGAGTCTCGACTCTTCTTCACGTTGAAATTTGATGCGAAAAATATGAATTCTATACTGTGTAAAAGGAGATACAAGAACCGATCTTCCTAGCGAAAGCTATAGAATATCTGCTTTTTTTTATTTGATTGAAATTTATATTACGTATCGAGCACCAATTCCGAAGTAAATCTATTCTCTTATTTGAATTTCTAAAATCGGTTCTAAAAAATTTTCGAAATTATTTATTTAATGAACTATAATTAAATAAAACAATTGAATAAAAATTTATTTTCTCAGATAATTTTTTATAAAATAAAATTATTAATGGAAGTAACATTTTATTTTTCTAAACACTCCTTTTAAATATTTTTAGTACAAAATAATTTTCTTAATAAAATTTTTTTTTATGTACCATGTTTTTATAACCATTTTTCTGCATTGTCATCCACTTCTGAGCTACGGTCCGAATTCCATGTCTCTAGTTCATCGGGAAGTTTGTTTAAAATCAATTACAAAATCCCACCCGGACAGACAAGAAAGCGAGTTAATAAAAACATGGTAAAAAAAAGCTTCAACTCATAACAACATAGGCAGTTTAATTTAGTTGCAACGCGCTTTAATGTGTTGAAATTTCATTTTTTAAAACGGTTCAAATTGATAATAATACACAGTGAAAGATATAGAAATTATTTATTGACTAATTTCGAACAGTTATCGAAAATGGCCTGTAATATCGTTGAGCACAAAAAGGCGTGCGTGCGGCACAGTCAAACGTAAAAATTACCTTTTTAAACATTGGTACTTACAGGTTTGACATTAATCGACATTTAAATTTCTCATATTTAAAGGGTAGTTTCTATTTCCAGTATGTAAATTACTTAGAAATGTTTCTTTAAATAATGATTACAAGAGGCTTTTTTCTAGCTTAATATTTCCATTTTTATTCGAATCTAAGCTGCCACAAATTCTCCAAAACTGTTTGCGGAAAATGAAAAATAGTGTAAAATGGTTCATCAAATTCCAATTTTTCAAAATTAAAATAAATTTAAAGTCAGAACTAATAAGAAGTGAATAATGAGTAATTTAACCAACATTATAAACTTTTAAACATGAACCTTTAGTTGCTCTAATTGCTCCATCCAATGAATTTTTTTTCACCTTCGATTCTAAGCTGCACCCTATTTTTAACAACCTCTTATAAGTTTCACTTGCATGTAACGGAATCTTGGAACTCGATTTTTACCAACTTTAAAAAGTCAGATTAAATCGAAATTTTGCCCACTTGTCAAGGACCGATGACAATACAATAATTTCGTAATTTTGTTCCATTGTCCTCTCTCTGATCAGGACATCTGGAATAATGATATCCTGATTTGGCGATTAATTTCATGTACCACTTCCAGATTTGGCAATTTATTGTATATACCATTTCCAGATTTGGCGGCTAATTCCATATGTCATTTCCAGATTTGGCGACTAATTCCAGTTTTAGCGACTCAAAGATTAAGGTGCAACCCCAAAAAAGAATACACTTGCGGTTAAAAGAAATAAAACAAACAAAAAAAGTGTTCTCTCTCTTTATGTGAGAAAGGGGCTTTGTACTACATTTGTGCACTAGCTTTTGGAATAGAACTAGTAAGAAATTATAACAGTTAATATAAAGCATCCCCACGCTTTTACCCCAGTGACATTAATTTTCTCGTTAATCATTTTTTTCTTATATTAAGAATTATTTGTTACTTTTTAGTTAGCTTCACTATAAAAGCGTGTTTTTTAGTTTTTTTAAAACTATAATTTTTAGTAGCATTAACAGCGGGAAAAAAAGTGCGGCTTAGGTTCGAATAATACAGTAATATTTTTTTTTCTTTATCGCAAAGCAGAAAACATTAGCTCTTTGGACCAGTTTTAAGTGTGATTGAACTTTAGTATGCCTATCACAGTAACATCAATAGAAAAAGAAAAACTTTAACCCTGGTTTTCTAATCATGCTTCTACCCACAATAGTTATTGTACTTTGTCTTAAATTAAACACTACTTAGACTTGAAAAAAGACACAATGCCTTTTTTCCCCTCCAAGGTCACTTGAAGCCTTCAAAATTGAGAATCGAATAATCATCAGTATATAGTGCAGGTGTACTCAACCTTTTTTTCTGCAGGCAGCATACATATCAGCTATTGCACGCGGGCCGCATAGGTTTGCTTTTTTTAAATATTATTTTTTTAAATATATTTTTATTCTTTCGCTAACACTAAATTAAAAGCATTTATATATAGAAATACTCTTCCACAATATTTGCATCAGTAAACGGTTTCATATGATTACCAATAATATAACAAACTTCTTAGGATGTCTTTGTTACTACTGTGACATTAACACTGACAAAACACTTTGTTGCTGCTACAAAGAATATTCAATAAAACCGATTTATATCACCTCTTGAAAGAGGAAAGGTGTCATTGGACGATTCATGTTTTTTGGTATTTTTTTTAACTACAGCACTTTCGTGACAAATCAAACAAGTACTGATCCATGTTTGTTTTTCACTACAAAATAGTCAACCTCCAAATCGTTCGAATATTTTTCACTTGCAAGGTATGAAAAATTGTTCAAAGTTAGTTCCATCCATAAAACTGTCGCTAGTCCACTAATGTCTTTTATCATTAACCGCAACCGTTACAAATAGAAAAAGAATATCAATTCGCAGTCGTACGACATCGACAGCCAAAAAGCAAAATTGATGTATTTGATTTCTTGTCAAAGAATTTCCCACTAAATTTTTAATACATTGTCTTTAAAAGAATTTCTCAGAGCAATGAGTCATGATCGGGCCACTTACAAAGGCTCGTTGGGCCGCAAGTTGAGTATCCCTGTGTGTGGTATAGTATGAAAGATTTACTGAACCAATACAAATATAGAATTTTTAATTTGACATCACGAAGTATACTTCGATTTTAAATTTAAAAACACACTCAATAAAAGTAATACCTGCAATTTTTCTTACCAAAAAATATACTCATATTTATTTTTAAAATGAAATTATTTCAACATAAATTAAACTAACAAGCAATATAAATAAAATTAACTTAATTTAACCATATAAAAACCCCATTTTATTCAGATTTATAAAAACAAAATTTTTAAAACCAAATCCTGTGGGAAACTTATTTAAAATATTTATACAGTATTTTTTCCCCCTCACTTTTGTATGAAATGCATTTAAAATATCATTTATGCTTAAACATTCTTAGATAGTTTGTTTTAAATAAAATGTACTCATATTTATTTTTAAAATGAAAGTATTTCACAACATTAATTAAGCTAACAAACAATATAAATAAAATTATAACTCAAATTAACCATATAAAAATAACATTTCATTCAAATTTATAGAAACAAAATTTTTAGAGCAGAACCCTGTGTCAAACTTATAAAATATTCATGCAATATCTTTTGAATAAATCACAACTCGACCGCCCTGCTCATTGAAAACCGAAACTAAAGCAGGAAAAAAGTAACTCCACTCACCATCAGGATGAAAACAACTCAACGCAGCAGTAGGAAAAAAACAACTTAACACAGCAGTAGAAAGAAAACAACTCAACTCAACAGCAGAAAAAATTCAACTCAGCGACAGGAAGAAAACAACTCCTTCACCGCCTTTTGCTGCAGAATCGGCCTTTATTACCTACTTACATGCTAAAAAAGATAATAAACGGGCATTAGATGTTAGTTATCGTATTTGTTACTATATCGCCAAATGTGGTTATAGTCATCAAATAGGAGAAAAAATTTTTCACCTTGTATATAATTGATGCCGTTGTCCTTATGATTGACCAATAATGTATCCAAAAAATTAATTGTATTCTTATTTCAAACTGTACGATATCGAGAAGAATTCAAGATATATCCGAAAATATGGAGGCAACAGTGATAGAGATAATAAAAAAAAAGCCAATTTTTCTCAATTCAGGTAGTTGAGACCACAGACTAAACAAACAATGATGTATTGCTTGTTGTTGCTAGGTGCATTAAAGACAATGAATCTGATGAGAATCTTTTATTTTGTCATTTTCTTTCCCCACGTACAATGGGTGAAGAAATATTTAAAGCTATGGATGATTATTTTATATTGAAAAGTGTTCGTTGATCAAGCTGTTGTGGATTGTGTACTGATGGTGCCAAGTCAATGTCAGGTTTATATATTGGTCTTCGCGGACGCGTCTTAAATGTTTCTCCTAATGCATTTGGAGCCACTGCTGCATCCATGGGTAAAATCTAGTAACATAGCGCATTCCAGAAGAATTGAAACTCGTTCTCAACGATGCGGTAAAGATTGATAATTTTATAAAAAAAAGCTCCAAAAACTCAAGAATTTTTAAAGTTATGTGAGAATACTTGATGCGTCTTCATACTTTGCTATTCTTTCATACAGAAGTGGGTGGCTGTCTCGTAGTAAGGTGCTAATCCGCTTATTCAAGACAAGAAATATAAGCTAACTTAGACAAGAAGCACAGTTTTTTTTTAAGACAATTCTTTTGATCTTTATTCGAAATTGTGTGTTTTTAATTGGCTTTAGTGCTTAAATATTAACCAGTTTTTTTTTTTTTTTTTGCAAATAAATAATTTAAACTTGACACTTCAGAGCAGCTCGATAACGATCTGTAGAGTTAGTGGTAAAATTAAAAGTATGATTATGAAATTAGATTTTTGGAAACAGTGTATCGAAAACAATCAATCGAAAGTATTCGAAACTCTTCAGACTTTTTTTTGTTTGAAAATACAATTAGTTTGTCTCAAAGTATACGAGAAAATATAATAGCACATTTAATTAGATTAAAATTGCCTTTCATGGAATATTTTCCGAAGCACAAAAATACAAATGATAATTAGATTTCAAACCCCTTCTATGAAGAAAATTTAGAAAAAGTGCATCATATTATCAGTAAAATATAAAGAAAATTTAATAGAATTATCTTGTGACAGAACTTTACAAGTAAAATTCAAGCGACGCAATCTAATTAATTTTTAGTTAAACATTGATAAAAAATATGAACAACTTTTTGAGAAAGCTCTTAAGCTATTATTATCGTTCATTGATACGGAATTAGTAAAAACAGGTTTTTCTTGATACATTTTTTAAAAAAAAATAAGTATCGGAGCAGATTGAACGCAGCTGTAGACTTAATTCTATACCACGCTTTTTTTTTTTTAACAAAATTTCAAAAAAAAAAAATGGGTTTTTTGAAACAAGTACAAGGATCACATTAAATTCATTTTATAAAAATATTTGAATTTGATACGAAAATAAATTAAATAATTTTTTTTATAATTCTGTGTTTTTATTAAAACCATTTATTAGTAAACGAAATATGACAAAATAGATAAAAATGAAACTTTTAACAAACACATACATATATAGATGTTACAGTAAGTTTATATTCCAACATATGACGTTTAGGCGTATTTTTTAAAATGTAATTAGTCTCATCTTGTTATGTGAATACATGGTAACTTTATGCTAAAAAAGGTATCATGCAAATAAATAAACGCACTCTCAATTACAAATTTCACGAGATACAATAATTTCTGAAAAGTGGTACAATTTAGCATGATGTACAACCAAGTGGTAAGTGAGCCAAAAAAGATAACGAAACGCTGGTATAGATTATTATTTCCTATGTAGCTTTGAAAATATGTATCTGGCAACGCGAACTTTGATACAGTTTCTTACAGTTTTAGCATTAATTAGTTCAGTTGTAAGTTTGATGAAGATTTTAGTTAGATTTTCGCCACACTCTAAAGTAACAAGTGAGAAAAAATTGCCGACATACCTCGTAACTATGAAACTCGATTCAGTAAGAACAACTCTTAAGCTGGCACTCTATCTCCACCTCCAGCCCACCTCCACGCCAATGTGAGGGAACTTTGAACCTCGACAGATTTAACATACTCGGCGAGTTTTCATTAGCACTAAGACTCGAACTCACGACTCGACAACACCGATTTCAAAACAGCTCCAAGTCTGTAGTAGACGATAGAGATTACATTTATATTTCGTTCTTTTAATGTTAATGTATTTTTGATTATCGATGGGAAAGTGTTAATATCATCAAATTCACAAGAAATAGAGTGCGCTGGATTAGTGCTGCGTCGAGTGGGTCCGACGACTTTTCTTGTTCTTCTTGCGGGTAGATGGCGCCATGACACATCAGAAGGTTTTGCGTTTTTCTTTTCACCCAAGGTCACCAAAGTGCTAGATTCGAACTCGGTACCTCCTGATCCGTAGCCCAGTAACATGACCGCTAGACAGAAGTGATCACCCATGTCCAGAGAGACTGTTACTGGCTTATTTAGATACCGCCACAAGAGGTTAAAGCTCGAAAGGACTAGGTAGAGAGAGAAACTCTCCAAACAGATATTTCGTTTTGTTTCAATCGTGTTTGATTATACATAAGATTACTATAAAGGCGATGCGAAGGTTGATAATTTTACACCATACACACACATTAAAACCATTTCATTGTAGTAAGTGACTTGCACTGTATAGTGACTTACATTTCGAATCCGTATCTGTTCTCATGAATTTCGAATTCCCCATGTGAGTGCAGTGAGATTATATTAATTTTGATTAAAGCTTAAACACCAGAAAATAAAATTAACGAAGAATTTTTAACTAAATTTTTCCGATTTTTTTAGATTGTAAAAAAGGCTGAATATATTAAAGAATACATATGTTTACAATTATGGTGTCATAAACATGTTAAGCAGGTCAAAGTATATTTCAGTTTGCAAAGAAACTGCGAAACTCCTAGTATTCTTTGGGAAATTAATCTCCAAATATCTTCTAAGCGTTTGTCAGGGGTGGTTCTAGTGCCGGACAAACCGGACCCATGTCCGGGGCGGCATTTGGACCAAATTTTAAAAATGCTTTTTTTTTGTTATGGAAAATTTGGAAGAAGTTAAAGTACACTATCTAGGGAAAATATTCAGAACGAGATAATTTCTCTTTTATATGAGAATATTAAATTATACATTGTTCATAAAATTAAACAAGCTAAATATTATTCGATAATTTTAGATTGCGCCCCTGATGCCAGCAAGATCGAACAAATGCCATTTATGGTAAGGTATACATGTATTGAGAAATCTAATTCTAACGAAGTTATCGTTAAAACTAATGCGAGTTTTTTTTTTTTTTTTTTCCTTCCAGTTGTGAAAGATTAACTGGAAGAGAACTTTCAAATTTAATAATTGAGAAAATTAAAAAAAAAAATTAGGGCTAAATTTGCTAGATATGTGGGGGCAGGCCTGCAATAACGGAGTGAATATGAAAGGCGAGAAACCAGGAGCTCAATTTAAAATAAGAACGTTAAATCCGCGAACAATCTATGTGTCATGTAGTAGCCACTAAAATTTGGTCGTTAATGACATGGCAAAAGTATCCTTAGAAGTCTGTACTTTTTTTAATATAGTTCAAAAAATTTGTTTTTTTTCATCAACTTTTCGTTGGGTTATGTTATTAAAATGTATAAAGGGCATAAAACTTTAAAGCTATTTAGTGTAAATAGCTGAGAAAGCTAAATAGAGGCTATTAAACTTTTATCAATTGGGAGGTTTTATGATGCTTAGTTTTTATAATAATGCTGATATTGACAACTCTATAAGAGATGAGGTCTCTGGATTATTAAATTCTACTTAACAATTCAAGTTCCTATGGCCATCATTATTTGAAGTAACATCTTTAATTGCATTAAAATCCGATAAGCAAGCTAGTGCAAACAAAATATTACGATCTACCATCTACTATGGAACTCTCAAGAAATTGTAAAGATTTTTCTAAGGATGTGACTTTGGATAAAATGCACTGTGATGCAAAAGAGCTGGCCGTCGAGATTGATATCTCTGCTAACTTTGCGGTGACGCAGCAATGTCACAGAGTTCGACAGAAAAACGTGAGTTTTAATTATGAAGCACAAAATGATCCGATGCAATATCCTAAATTAAAATTCAAGATAGAGTTTTATTTTTTTACATTGGACGAGGCAGTTAAGGCCATGGAATGCGGATTTAATTTAATGAGTACTGACAGTAATTGTTTTCAATTTTTGTACAATATATATGATTTAACAGATACTCTTAAAACGTAAATTAATTAAAAACTGTAAAAATTTAGAAATGATGCTGACCGACGGAGAATCATTGGATGTAAACGTGCTTGATTGAGCAGATGAGATAATGTCAGTTTCAGTTTTAGCAGGCAAAAAAAAAAAAAAAAAAAAAAAACGAGTCTTACAGTAGTCGCATATGATGTGTAACATCTGACTTGCTATCATGGTAAATACGCAATAGTGACTTTAATCCTGAAAGAAATGAATCGGTTATGACTGGAAATAATTTTCTATCGAAAAATTATATCTTTAATGAAAATTTTATTTAATTAACACAAGGAGTAATGCAGTTTTTTATCAAAAATATTTATTATTGTTCAATTTGGAGAAGAGCGGAGACAATAGATTTATGAAAACTTAAGATGACACATATACTTGTGATATCAAAGTATTTAAAAATCGTTGAAAAACGGCGTCAATAACAGTACCACTGTTACTTGTCGAAACATTTCAACAACTAACTTGAGCTTGAGTTCATCTTTCAGAAAAGCTATGAGTGGCTCAGCTTCTGGCAAACTGAAGTTAACGTTAAAATCACCACTCAAAATCATGGGAAGCGAGTGATAGTTTTTTTTTTTTTAAAGAGCAGAACCACCTTCGGTATACGGTAAAAGTACAAAAATGCAGGAAAATATTTAATTTTTTTAACTATTTGATTCGGAGAAATGTATGCGACCACCAAAATGACAAGATTTGCGGTGGCGTGGCAGGAGCGGACGTGGCAGAAGAGGACACATAACATTTCGTGGCTTAAACGGACACATTTTTCCCCTATCTTGAAACAGATTCGGTTGCCGAATTACAAGGATAAATACATTTTTGCCAATCAAATTTAATTACTTGAATTAAATTGTTAAGATGTTATAGTGCGAATACATTTAAACATAGCGAAATGTAATAGAAATAAAAACTTTCAGAGAAATATTTAAAAATTAATAGTAAGTAACAATATAATGAAAGGTATTAACGAATTTCAGGAATTTGTGGAAAAACTGTATTTTAGAGTCAAATAAATGTTAGAACAGGTGCAATAGCCATACATTAATTCGTTTCATGAAAGGAAGTAAAAATAAATACTAGAAGTAAAATACGCCAGATGCAAGTAGATAAAAGAAAAAATAAATACAAGTAAATAAATACTAACTAACCTTTCAAAATTAAAAGTCAAAAAAAAAAAAAAAAACAGTGGTAATTTTTTATGTTTTAGTCTTTAATATATATATATATATAAAGGATTTTTTTAAAGAAAATTTTATGTATACTAGCTGTCCTAAGTCAGCAATGTTGATAATACTGAAGCATCCATTCTTTTATATTTTACTGTGTTATTTCAATCTTTCATATCTCCTTCTAAATTCTGTTGTCTTGTTATCTTGATATTGTCAATTGATATTCTTTTAAGTATTAATCATGTAATTCATCTCTATCTTTAGAGAAATTTTGAAATATATATATAAATTATATATATATATATATAAGGAGAAAGCGACTCACTCACTGACTGACTGACTAATCACGATATCTCCGGAACTATTCAACCTACAGACTTGAAATTTGGTAGACATGTTCCTTTCATAGAGTAGACGTCAGCTAAGAACGGATTTTCCGAAATTCGAAACGCAAGGGCGTAAGGGGGTTAAGGGGCGTTATAAATAATTGCTTCAATGTTTAAACTACTTGATGTACAATCTTGAAATTGGGTAAGCAGATTCCTTTCAGAGAGTAGAGATCCGCTACAAAATGAGTTTGGTGAAAATGACTCCCAAGTGGCGTTGCAGGGCTTAGGGGGCGTTATAGATAATTATTTCCATTTTTAAACTATTTGACGCACTGTCTTTAAATTTGATAAATAGATTCCTTTGTAGAATAATGATCAGTTACAAAACAGGTTTTGTGAAAACAGACTTCTAAGTGGCGTTGTGGGGATTAAGGGGCGTAATAGATAAATATATCCGTTTTTAAACTACTTCATCTACCTGCTTGAAAATTGGTAGGTAAGTTTCTTTCCTGGAGTAAATATCCGCTACAAAATGGGTTTTGGGAAAATTGACCCACAAGGGGTGTTGCGGGGGCGGGGGTTTAAGGGGCGTTATAAATTCAGATTTTTAAGTTAATAGACGTACAGTCTTGAAACTTAGTAAGCAGATTCCTATTCATAGGGTAGAGATACGCTAAAAATGGGTTTCGTGGAAATTGCCCCCAAGTGGCGTTGCGGGACTTAAGGGGCGTTATAGATAATTATTTCCATTTTTAAACTATTAGACGCAGTCTTTATATTTATAAATAGATTTCTTTCATAGAGTAGAGATCAGCTATAAGAAATTTTGTGAAAACAGTCCTCTAAGTGGCGTTGCAGGGGATTAAGTGGCGTAATAAATAAATATTTTCGTTTTTAAAACTACTTGACCTACCTGCTTGAAAATTGGTAGGAATGTTTCTTTCATGGAGTAAATATCCGCTACAAAACAGGTTTGGAGGAAATTGACCCCCAAGGGGTGTTGCGGGGGTGGGGGTTTAAGGGGCGTTATAAATTCCGATTTTTAAGTTATTAGACGTACAGTCTTGAAACTTAGTAAGCAGATTCCTCTCATAGGGTAGAGATACGCTAAAAATGGGTTTCGTGAAAATTGCCCCCAAGTGCGTTGCGGGACTAAAGGGGCGTTACAGATAATTATTTCCATTTTTAAACTATTAGACGCACAGTCTTTAT
Source organism: Trichonephila clavata (assembly GCA_019973975.1). Taxonomy (NCBI): domain Eukaryota; kingdom Metazoa; phylum Arthropoda; class Arachnida; order Araneae; family Nephilidae; genus Trichonephila; species Trichonephila clavata. The sequence continues at coordinate 48,620 of BMAO01029410.1, read as the reverse complement.
ATTTGATAAATAGATTTATTTAATAGAGTCAGCTATAAGAAGGTTTTGTGAAAACAGACTTCTAAGTGGCGTTGCGGGGATAAGTGGCGTAATAGATAAATATTTTCGTTTTTAAACTACTTGACCTAGCTGCTTGAAAATTGGTAGAAATGTTTCTTTCATGGAGTAAATATCCGCTACAAAACGGGTTTGGAGAAAATTGACCCCAAGGGGTGTTGAGGGGGTTAAGGGCAGATATAAATAATTATTTCTATTTTTAAACATTAGACTCACAGTCTTGAAATTTGGTAAGCAGATTCTCTTCATAGGATAGAAATACACTACAAAATATGTTTTGTGAAAATCGACCCCTAGGTGGGTTGCGGGGGTTCAAGGGGCGTTATTGATAATTTTTTGCATTTTTAATTAATTGGACGCACAGTCTTCAAATTTTGCTAAGCAGATTCCTTTCATAGAGTGCAATTCCCCTACAAAATGGGTTTTGTGAAAACAGACCCAGAAGTGGCGTTGCGGGGCTCAAGTGGCGTTATAGACAATTATCCCCATTTTTAAACTGTTAGACGTACAGTCTTGAAATTTGATAAGCAGATTCCTTTCGTAAAGTAGAGAACCGCTACAAAATGGGTTTGCGAATATCAACTACCAAGTTTAATTTCGGGAGTTTAAGAGGCGTAATCGATAAATATTTCCATTTTTAAACTATTTGATCATCCTGCTTGAAATTGGTAGGCATGTTCCTTTCATGGAATAGAGTTCCTCTAACAAAGAGTAAACGAAAATTGACCCCTAAGGATGTTTGCGAGGGGTCAAGAGGAGTTACAGAAAAAAATTACTGTTTTTAATTGTTAGACCATATACTTGAAATTTGTTAAGCATGTTTCTTTTGTTGAATAGAGGATCCACTAAGAATGTATTTTTAAGCAAATCAAGTTCTTAGGGGGTTGCAGGGGTTACTGGGACGTATTGACAAAAAAAATTACTTTTTTCGAGCTACAAGGACTATAATAATGAAATTTGGTTTGCATTTTTCTTTTGTTGAATTGAAATCCTTAAGAGCGGTTATTTTGGAAAATGGCTCTCAACGGGATTACGGGGATATTGATAGTAAAAACTTCTTTTTTTCTGTTAGATTTAGACTTGAAATTTGGCTTGCATGTTCAATTTACGGAGTAGAGATCCACCGAAAATTGGTTTTGCGGGAATCCACTTGGTTTTTGGGTTACGAAAGAGCAAACATCATTCTATACTTCAATTTTAGAGATTTTTAGAAATACAAATTAGATGAGTTCTGCCCTTTTTTTTGCGACAGTTAAAGGTATAAGTATATTTTTCAATACAATCGAATTCTTAATGCTAGGACTTAGATATCAATAATTTATACATATATATAAGCAGTAAAAATTTATAAAACATCATGAAATACCCAGCGAAGCGGGCGGGTAACAGCTAGTATATATATATATATATATATAATCAAAATTTCTCTACAAGAGAGAGATGAATTACATGATTAATACTTAAAAGAATATCAATTGCTAGATAACAAGACAACAGAATTTAGAAGGAGATATGAAAGATTGAAATAACAGAGTAAAATATAAAAGAATGGATGCTTCAGTATTATCAACATTGCTGACTTAGGACAGCTTGTATACATAAAATTTTCTTTAAAAAAATCCTTCTGTATAAAAGTGGGGTTGAACATGTTTTTTGGCCAGCCAACCTTCCCCCTTTTTTTGTTAATAATACCGAGCAAATACCAATTGGAAATAATGGATAGGAAATCTAAATCCATTATAAGGAAAAGGTAACTTACCCAAAAATTGCATACTGAAATGCAGAGCCCGCGCTAAATCTGAGTACAATAAACAAGTTATTGCCAGATTCTGGACCCAAATACAATTTCAAAACAAAGCAAAGGCTGAAAAATAGCACTTAGCAAAAGTATGAAAAGAATAGAAATAATAAAATAAGAAATGTAAACATACTACCATTATCTTAGAGACTCTTAATATGGTTTAAAAGTTATAATATATTCTAAAAAAGTAATTTTATCTAAAACTAGAAACTGGGGGTATTTAAAACTATCTAGGAAGAATAATAAATCTATAATATAAACCTTTTAAAACTATGGAAATTTAATCCTTACTATTTAGAATTTCATTATTTAAATATCTATTAATAAAATTAATAGGGTAGTTTTGAATTAAACAGTATTTAGTAAAATGTTTATAATTTTTTATTTTTTCTGATTTATTAGAAACTAGAAATTTATTGCGTAGTGTGTAATTAAGAACAATATTTCTGAATATAGATACATGCACATTACTCTCCCAATGCGGTACTTTTATAATATTGAAATTAAAGTCTTCTCGTTTATCATAAATATTAGTAACTATTTTATAATCTTTTAATTTAATTTCTATATCAAGAAAATTTGCTTCGTAACTGTTACTATTTGTCTGTATTAAATTAAGATATTGTGGATAAAAATTAATATTAGGTATAAAGTTGTCTTGCTTGCCAAAAATGATTATATCATCTATATAACGAAAAAATAAAATTCTAAGTTGTCTGTGAAACTATTTTCAAAATAATGTAAATATAAATTGGCAAGACAGTTGCTAGCTGGGCCACCTTGTGGTAGACCCTTAATCTGTTGATAATAATTACCATTATGATAAACATAATTCTCTTTTAGAACTAACCTAAGTAGAGAACCAAATCTATCATATTTGACATTTTTAAACAAATTATCTTTATGTAATTTTACTAGTGTTTTTATCATATCATCAATATTAATTGAGTTAAAAAGATCTTCAAAATCTAAACTAAATACTGAAAATATCTTTTTATCTTTAATTTGTGCAATAAGTTCTGTACTATTTTTAAGAATGGCTGAAGTTTTTAGATTATTTATTGTATCTTGTAACATTTCATGTAGAATTTTGCCTGATTTGCTGATATATGTATTAAAACCATTAGTAACTGTTCTAAACTTTACTGGATTTTTATGAAATTTAGGAGTAAGAAATACATGTGGAAATTTAAAATTATTATTAATTTGTATTTTTAATTGTTTATGAAAAGCCAAAATTCGATTATTTATTTCTCTATCAGAAATTGATGACCTAATAAAAGCTGTATTATTTTCAAAATGTTTGTTGAGCATTAAACTATAATAGTATTTACAAATGAAGGCAAAATTTCCAGGCACTTTATCAATATAAACTATAATAAATTTATTTTGTAATTTTTTAATCTGATTTTTAATATCATTAAAAAAGATTATTATCTGTACTAAAGTTATATTTATTAATCTGTTGTGTAATGTTACATTTAAACTCTGTGAATGCCTCTATAGGCATACTATATTTAATAGCAATTTTGTAATGAATTGCTCAATATCATTATATAACTGATTTTTGATAATTTTATTATTATTGGATATCATAAGTCTAAACCAGTACCTTTATTCATTAATTTCTAAGATTATTGTCTTTACAATATTGAGATCACCAGTAATAACATGCTGGTGATAGTTATCTTTGAATTCTTTAATTCATTACAATAACATATTAATTTTCTTGCTTGATAGGTGCATTATAGTTAAAAATTGATCTACCTATTTTTTTATTATATTAAAAGCCTTTTTTTAATAGGTATTTTGAATTGGGAAAGTTGACATGTGTTTTTAAAAATGCTAGAAAAATTAATATTATCAAAAGATTTATTCATATATAATAATGTACAATATTCTGTTTGATATTTTTTATTTACATTGACATTTATTTTATGTTTATGCTTCAGAAATTTGAGAATGTCTCTTATGATATGTTAAAGCATGACTATCTATAAATTTATCTGAATTTAGTATATTATCCGTAATACATATTTCTGTCTTA